>JAAGEH010000076.1:66238248-66283259 GCA_011751065.1 Lasiurus cinereus
AGAGAGAGAGAGAGAGAGAGAGAGAGAGAGAGAGAGAGAGAGAGAGATTTTACTGAGAAACTCTGGAGATGACTGGTTTAAGGAATACTGGTTTTAACCAGCACCTACTTATCTGAAGTATTTACATTATTTTTCCAGCACTGTTCAAATATTCCCAGGATATTAGCCCGTGATTCTTACTTACTGGACTGTTATAAAAAGTTAAATATATATAGTGCTAATAACATGTGTTTATTTCCCTAGCATCCTAAACATAAAGAATTTAAGCACTTTAACAATGTAATTTAGATTCGCTTGTGCTCCAATGAGTCAGATAAAGAGAAGAGTTACTTTAAAACTTTGCATATGTATCTCTTTTTTTAAATATTTTTTATTGATTTTTCACAGAGAGGAAGGGAGAGGGATAGAAAGTCAGAAACATCGTTGAGAGAGAGACATCGATCAGCCGCCCCCTGCACACCCCACACTAGAGATGCGCCCACAAGCAAGGTACATGCCCTTGACCAGAATCGAACCTGGGACCTTTCAGTCTGCAGGCCGACGCTCTGTCCACTGAGCCAAACCAGTCTCGGTGCATATGTATCTCTTAAATATTTTATTCTAACTTAAAAGATAAATGTATTACAGGTTATTCTGTGGATAATTTATCCCTGGCCCTTTTGTTTAGTGCTAAACTTTTTTATGTAGGACCATTCTTATATCAATCATCCTATTTCACTTTTCTCCCATAGAATTTATTGCCTTCTAATATAACATAATATTAATTTATTTACCAGGCTTGTTTATTTTCTCCCTTTCTCTGGCAAGTATACATTGCACAGATAGCCCTACTGTTTCTTTGAAGATAAGATTCTTTGTGATAGAAAAATGTTCAAGTTTAGATGGCACATTTAGAAAGGCTTTGCTTTCCCAGAAGCAGATTTCCCTTTAAAGGCAACCTTCTCATTCTTTTCGTGATTAGTTTGTTGTTGTTATTTTGTTTTGTTTTCATTAAGATGCTTCAATAGAGTGAAGGAAAAACTGAAAGCTTGGAACTTCAGGTACATTAAATTGTTGCCCTGCCTCAGGATCGTGTTCCTTGTTGAAGTTTTTAAGAGAGGTTACAAGGGAACACCATGCTTTGTTTTAGGCAGACAGGAAATCCTAGAGCAAACCAGGAGACTGGTGCTTTGCCCCATAGGGGATGAACCGAAGAAGGGGTATGAGTCTGCTAGCATGTGTATGAAAGCACAGGATAAATGCTAAAAAGGACTTATCTATGTGTAAAAGCAATTTCTTGTCTGTTTCAACTGTCCAGCTGGAGTGGCAGTAACATCAAATGGGGCCAGGCTTTCCGGCTTCGGCATCTCACCACAGGACACTACCTGGCCTTGACTGAGGACCAAGGCCTTATACTGCAAGACCGGATAAAGTCAGACACCAAGTCCACAGCTTTCTCTTTTAGGGCATCAAAGGTAAGATCTGATGAAGTGAACTTTGACTTTGTTCTAAAAGCGAAAGTGCTAAACCATCCAGGTAGAAATCTGACTGAAAAGAATGTAGGCTGGAACAAGCTACAATTGGAATTTAAACCTATAATAACCACCTCTTTTCTGTATCTGTGGAATTGAGTTCATAGAGAAATGTGGTACCTTAGATGTAAGTTGACATCTTAAGAGAGGCTTTAAAGAAGAGTGAAAAGTAGGAGAAAACAATAGGATCACAGGGATGAACATTCTTGCTCAGAGGCTAATGGAAATATTGTTTAATACTTCATTGTAAGTAGTTTTTAATACTTTAAGTCACAGATTCATTCCTATACAGCAGTGGTAACATACACTTAAGAGTTTCAGTGCTACATTTGTTTGAATCAGGAAATTATTTCTTTCAGAAATATTTAGAGAAGGCATAATTCTGGATGTGACGATCTTTTAAAAAAAATCATTATTGTTGAAGTATGACATAGGTCCCCTTTTTCCCCCATTTGCCCCAACCCCATCATCCAACCCATGTCTTCTCCACACTATTGTCTGTGTCCATGGGTTATGCTTATATGCATATAAGTTATTTGGTTGACTTCTTCCCAGCCACTCACCCACCCACACCTGTGTTCCCTCTGAAATTCGACAATGAAAATATCTTCTTACAGTTATTTGCATTATACCAAGTTACCCATACCTTTTTTCATCCTTTTGCTAGGTCATCTCTTCTCTCCATATCTTTTAGCTCTCACCTATTCATCCCTAACCTTCATTAAGAGTGAACCTTGTGTTAGTTATCTTAACCCCAAACATGTAGCTTTGCCATTTAACGTGTTTATGGAGAACTATTTTTAACTTCTACCTTGAATGTTCAGCAGGTTTTGACTCCTCATAACTCAGAGGATTTAGTTGGATGGCCAGAATGGTGGGCTGAGCTAACTTCTGATGGACAGTTGGATGCTCGGTTGCTTTATGATTGTTCTGGAAAGATCATTCAAGCATAAGAAAGGCTATGGATGGACGGATGCATATTTATCAGGGAATCTGCTCCTCATGAGAAGATAGCTGGACATCTCCATGGGGAGCTTCATCTCTAGTTTCACTCATCCTTGTTCTTTTCTGGAAACAAATCTTGAATTGTATTCTCAACATTATTTTAGAAAAAGGTTATTGATTATTCTGTTGGTATAGGACTCAGTGTGAAGCTGACAGCCCAGTTTTCTATGGGGCATCTCTGACTCCTAATGAATCAGAGGAGGATAGGCTTTCAGCACTACCCATTTTTTAGCAGGGAGGCTGACTTGTTTTCCCTCTTTCCACAGTCCTATAGTCTTTAGGCAGCAAACCTCTTGGCATACATAAAGGTTTTGCTCCCCAAAATTGCCCTATATCTAAGTTGGGCTTTTTCCATACCATATTTCAAATATTTAAAAATATGAGCTTCCTGCTCTAAATTCTCCACCAACATTACCTTCATTTTCTGCCTTCTTTCAATGGTGTGTTGGTTCCTTGACTTCATTCTGGTTTTCTGAGCACATCTCTTTTATGCTACTCTCTCTTTTGTTTGTTTGTTTAAAGATTGCCAGCCTGAGAGGATTTTAAAGATAAATAGATAGATAGATGATAGATAGATATAAAGATAGATGCATATAGATAGATATAGGTATAGATATAGATAGATATAGATATAGATATAGATATAGATATAGATATAGATATAGATATAGATATAGATATAGATATAGATATAGATAGATAGATGTATAGATAGATAGATAGATAGATAGATAGATAGATAGATAGATAGATAGATATAGATGTATAGATAAATATTTTAGCTTTCAGGAAGTGGTTTAGAGCAGTAGAGTGTGCTTAAAAAAATCTCTGAAAAAAAGCAATGGAAAAGTCCTAAGAACAGAGATAAACAAGACTACATTCTTCCCTAGGACACATCTGGGACATGGGTGTCACGTCTGGAGTGAGAGTGGGTGAAGGGTTTGGGGGATTGGAAAATAAGAAATGATTCCTCATGGTTAATGTTCAAGTGAATGCCTTTCTAAGAATGGCTGCTTGGCTTTTTTCTTATTTGAACCCTTTACCCCAGCCTCCTCAGCCCACTATAGATATGCTGACACTGAACTTTACCATTTCAGAAAAGGGCTCCTCTATGACAGCAGATGAGTCTGGTGGCCTTCCAGGCAGCTGGCAAGATCCTGTTCCAAGGAGACTCTGTATGCACTCTTTTTTTTGGTCAGCCTTGTGAAGCATGGCTCAGCACTATGCCCTGGTCTTGAGGGAAATCCAGAAAATCTCAGAGCACCATAGAGAGTCCTTAAAATGCTCTTTCCACTTGACACCACTCTGGTCTATGATCACATTCTACCCTCAGAGGGCTCACTACCTATTATCCCAAGTCTCTTCATTCCCATGCACATGAAGACTAGCAGCCAATGGCTGAACGTCACTGAGACACTTTGGGGGCTGCCAGCATAGCGGAGCTGGATGTAAAAGTCATCCATAAGTCACATAGTCCTATGCTTGGTAGTGTGTAGTGTTGCTGTATTTTGTTGAAGTTACTATGTTAGAGGTTTTAAATAACTCTCAGTGCAACAGTATTCAGCCTAGCTATCTTCATTCTAATTTGAAAGGAACTGACATTAGAATGGCCTATGCTCCTTGCAGGCCAAGATATGACTGTGTTCCCACAGGTGATCTGGGCTTCCTTGGGACATGGTGTGAGTATGACATTACCTGTGAAGCTACACAAAAAGAAAGAATGTGTAGGGGACACACAGTTCTGCCTTGTACAATCTAGAGAGCTACCGACACCTTGATTTCTCTGGGCCTCCAGCTTCCTCTTTAGTGAATGTGTCTTACCTCAAAAAGTGCAGGTTCTCCTCTGTAAGTGGGCTCTCCAGTATGCTTCCTCTTTCTCTGAGAAATGGTCATGGTCCCCCGCAGAAAGAAACTATGGTCTTATTTTTCACTCTTATGAGGGCATTGAGCCATCTTGCCAGCTTCTGCCTATTCCAGGTATTATGTGATAGAGCCGAGAGAGTGCTTCAGGCTTGGGTGGTGGCACAGGGGTTGGGAGTGTTCATTGGACAGGCTGAGAGATAGAGCTAGAGGGCATTGTTGCCTTTGTTAATGGGGTAGGGTAGGGCATTCTTCTGATCCTCTCTGCTTATTGGATAATCTAGAAGACAGAAAAGATATTCCCAGAGGAGCGCTGATGGGGCTCATGTGTTTTGGGATGACACTAGGTTAACTGGGCAGTGAGTCATTTGGCAACAATATACTTCCCACTCCATGCTTCCTGTCAAGTGGCCTTCACCTGTGACAGCCATAAGTACTTATTTGAGGGCTTTGAAACAGCTGCAAGTGTGTTAACCATCCTTAGCAAACTGCCCTTATGAGAAAGATGGCAGGTGTCCCGGTGAATCTTGAACAAGGGTGTGGCTAAGCCTTAGTGGAAGGTGATCAGACCAAACAGCTTCTAATCATTGGCATGACCTGGCTCAGACAGACTCAAACTGAGGTCTTTGAGCAAGTTATGTGAACATACAGGGTGGGGCAAAGTAGATTTAGAGTTGTTTGTATGGAAAATAATATAATAATTAATAAAATAATAATACAAGAATAAACTCAGTTTCATGTACTCACAACTGTAGCCCTATTTTTGCCCTACCTTGTAGAGAATAATGAGCAGAATATTATTCTGCTCAATGTTTTTTCCTCTGTCCATGTCTAGGATGATCCAAATCAGACCAGAAGTCTGGGATGTATTGTTGCCACCGAATTGCAGCATCAAACATTATTCCCGTAATCTGGAAGGGATGTGGGAGAAGATAGAGTGTGGTCACCAAGGTCGCCTAAATCTGTTCTTGACCCTCATGTATCATATGTGAGATCTTAATCGAGTTGCACCTTATTTGAAGTCTGTCATAAAAGATTAAGATTCCACCCTCCCATCTTGCCTATTGCCACTCACTCACCATTGTCTTGAACTCTATTATACTAAGTATTTGTCAGTCTTCAAACATGCTGTTTATTTCTCACCACCAACCTATATCTAAAATGCTTTTTGCCCCTCCACATGCCTTCTTGGGAGAACCCCTCATCCTTCCAGGGGAATGTCAGATGCCTTTACAGGAGAAAAGCTCTCCCTTGTCCTACAGTGGACCCTGTTCCTGATTCCATCACAGCCATCACTACTGGCTTGTTAACCAGGAGCCCTGGATGACAAGACCACACATACTCACCCCGCCCCCCTTAGTTCTAACCTCATCTTCCAGCACAGTGTGAAGTATGTATGTTTGAAAATGGCTTGGTGAAGAGACAGATGAATATGATCACACGTTAAAACAGAGAATAAAATCCATTTTATTCTAACCCCTGCCATTTCATAAAAGTATTCTGTCATGATGGTATAATCATTTTGGGTTATAACACTCTCTCTAAAAACATTGAGGGAGAAAAGATTTATTCTTTTGAACATCTAAGTCACATTTCTATGAATTTGATTTCACATCATCTTCCCATGCTCTTGACATTGCAAGGCCGTTCCCCAGGGATTGTCAGAAAACGTGATTTAATATTTACTTTGGCATGGCAGCACTATCTATTTAGATGTCATGTCTTAGCATCAGTTTATAACTCTGAATTCATTTCAGAGAAGGGCAAATTAATGTTCAAGCAAATCTTGAATAAATGACTGAAATAGAACCTCAAATTGTGCTCTTTTTATTGCATAAATGCATAGAGTTATCACTGTTCCCCATTAGAGAACATTTTTCCTCAGTGTTTAAAAATCTGAAATCTCTTTCATCACCATTTACCAAATACCTACTATGTGCTAAGCACTGTCTTCTTCCCTGCTTTCTCTGCTGAGTGCGAAAAGCATCCCTGCATTCTGGATTCTCAGGTACCTTTAAACCTCTATGACTCAAAACAAATGGCAGGTGGGCTCATGATCCCACTCTCAATGGAAAAGTTGGTGCTGAAGTACTGCCCTTGTTCCAGGCTCCTGGCATACTCCATTTCTCCTGTCATCTAGAGAAAAAAAAGGGTATGGAACAAATGAAGGAGGAGGAGAGAAATTTACCTTAAAATTCAAACATCTAAAGATAGCACCACTTTCTGAAGCTTATTTTAAGTAAATCAACAAAGAATTTTTATTTTAAATTGAGGTTTCCCCAGTTTTTTTCTGTTCAAAATGGACCAAATAAGCAGGAAAACCATGGGCTTTGAAGTGGGAGAAATCTAGCCTTGAATTTTGGTTCTGCCATTTGCTGTTTAGCCTTCATATTCCTCCCTATAAAAAATGGGAGTGAAGAACTGTGTCTTGGAGGATTGTTTGAGGATTTGATGAAACCAGGAAGATGACCTGTGAGTCTGTCTCTTTGAGCATGACATATCAATAGTGCTGCCTGCTGAAACCGGTTTGGCTCAGTGGATAGAGCTTTGGCCTGCGGACTGAAGGATCCCCAGGTTCGATTCCAGTCAAGGGCATGTATCCTGGTTGCGGGCACATCCCCAGTGGGGGGCATGCAGGAGGCAGCTGATCGATGTTTCTCTCTCATTGATGTTTCTGACTCTGTATCCCTCTCCCTTCCTCTCTGTAAAAATCAATAAAAACAACAAAAAATTTTTTAAAAATAGAGCTGCCTACCTGATGAGGGCAGGAGGGATTGATTTGCAAAAAGGGAGGAAGTAGCTCAGCACAATGACTTCTACTCATTGCACTTTCACAAACGAGGCATACACATCCACTACTTCTGCATGCAAAGACCCTCCCTTATCAGCCACCCAGCAGAGGCTCTGCAGCCAGCCAGACTCTAGTACTGTCTTTTTAAGGTCATTTAAAGGTCAAAAATTCAGAAAATGATTATATTGGTGGAGAAATTAATCCAAAGGTGATGTCTCAAGTATCTCCAGAGATATCTTGGAAGGAGTAGACTAGCCAGGGCTTTCTTGATGGCTTACTCCAGTATCTATGAATGGGCCCCATCTTCTCTTACCTACTCTTCTTCTGAAACATTTTGAGTGCTTAGTCTGTTGGAAAGGAACTTTGTTGCCTTCTGTGGATACAGATGGGTTAACTGTGTCAAATAACAAATTTTACCCTAATTAATACAGATGAATTAGGATTTTCTCTGTTCAAGATCTCATGCTCTTTACTAATGCCATAGCTGATCTCATGTTCTTTACTAATACCATAGCTGACAACTCACTCATCTCTAGCCGTGTTTCTTTTCAACCCATCATTCACACAGCGGTAGAACAGTTATTCTAAGATGCAACCTTTGTGTTATGCCCCTGCTTAAAATTCTCAGTAGATTTTATTACCTACACTGGCTCTTCCAGAAAGGTGTTTCAAGCAATAATTCTATGACAATAAAATTTAATGCTACCTTAAACAGATTTCAGCAGGTTTTTTTGATTATTTTTGTTGTCATTTGCTTTTTACTATAGGACTCATAAGACTCCATATTATACTATCCTAATGTTCTCTTTGACTTCTACAAGAAGATACCTTATTTGTCCAATATCCTCTTTTCCCACAGAAAGTTTGTTGACATTGAGAAACATGAACCTATAAAATAAAGTTCATAGTCCTTGTTCAGGTCTCTTTCAGGATTCCCATCTTCGTAGAATGCCATACCCTTCCATATCCCTTTTCTCCTCTCTCTCGTGGCCGAGCTCATATCAAGTGTCAATCTTGAATAAAATCATCTATAACTACCCAGACTCTCTTCCAACCTCCTATTAGACCTTGCATATAAACCATATCACCTTATCTGTAGATAGAAAAGCCAAGCTATCAGAACGATCAGTCACTATGACCAGCACTGTGGCTGGCCATCCAGCCCAATCAGGGGCAGGCCAGCCAGCCAACCTCCCATATCCCCTCCCCCTGGCTGGCCTAGCCCATGCACAAATTCATGCAACCGGCCTCTAGTTGTCATAAGTTTATATGTACAACTCCTAAAGTTGATATAAACCCAAAGCCATTTTTCATAAAATAATAGCATATATTTTCAACTTAGTCTTTATTATCACCTTCAAACAACTAAAACAACATAATTGATGTGTATCTATGATAATGGTAACCATTAAAAAAAGTATGTTCAACTGAAAAATGGGCTTTGGATTTACACTTGATTGTGAATTCTGTTTCACTTCTTACCAGCAAGTTCAAACTTTGCAACCCTCAGTTTCATCATCTATAAAGTAGGAGACATAAAAACAAGGCCATTGAAATGTTTAGTGAAAGTGTTCTTAAAATGTCATATATAATACATGCCTCTTTGTGAGTCCTTGGTAAATTCACCTGATGATGTCATTGTGAAGTGCTTAGCAAAATAGCTAAGAAAACTCATTCCAGTTTTCTTTCTTAACCTAAAAAGCTTAAAATTAATCTGGAAAGCAGCAACCTAGTCATCTAAACCAAATATTTATACAATAATAATCATGTGGTCATAAGCATTTTCTTAGCGCTCAATGAAAATGGGGATAATAATTATTTTTATCTTTCAACACGTATTAAAATAAGTAACTTGTTCCTTCTTGGAATCTAACACAGGAATAATTATGCAGATAAACAGATAGAAAAATTGATTCCCCCAGACCAAGAAAACAAAAGCAAATTATTTGTAACCTATTTTAAGCAGAGTATTGTGTAGAATACAAAGACAAGCAAATCTCGGTCTTGCCCTTGGTAAGTTTTCAAAGAGGCAGGGGACAGGGAGTGTACCAGCAAAGGGCTCATATTTTAGAAGATGGTAAAGAGTCCTGAGAGAGGTGAAAGAAGCTGCCATAAGAACAGAGAAAATCTAAAGGATCTGGAAAAGGTTTGATAAGATGTGAAGACACAGAAGGGAGGTATGGGGATTTCCAAACAGGAAGTATCATGTCAATAAAGACCATAGGAATGGAACATTTCACATATCAAAGCACCATAGGCCAATTCAATTAAAGCATATGATATATAAAAGTTAAAAATGAAAATTATATTTTGTAGGCACTAAGGAGTTATTGAAAGGGAGTGATTGGATTATCCCTCTCCTTTGGGAAGGTTCCATTTCCAGGAGTAGAGTAAGTACATCTGGGTCATGTTCAAGTGAAAACAAAGAGGGGAGCATTAGTTCGTGCTCGAGTCAGAAGAAGATGCCCAGTCTGCTGTTTACCAAACCAGGCTTCTCTCTATTGTGGACTACTCCCTTTCCTTAATGATATGTCACTGCTGTTGTTTAGGTTTCAGTCGAGTAGGCTTTAGTGTTGGTTTATCTGTATGTGTTAGATTCTGTTCTTTTAAATTAGAAGCCGCCACTGTAGTGACTGTCATAAAATTTGGGGAGTTGATGCTATTTTGTAAAAGGAAAGACACAGTGAGACACTTCATTCTCTATATAATAATGATCCATTTATTTCAGAGATTCCAGGAAAAAAGTCCTATATTTTTCTTTCATTTGGCAAAGTCATATTTAAATAAAAAGTGAAAAAGAAATGAAAAGTCCATCATGGACAGTTCGGGAGCATACAGTGTTTTAACTGTGAGCTCTTTGAGATCAGTGTAATAATTTACATTTACCTGTTGTAGTATGTATTATTTTTATTTTGCTGCACTGCCTATGGTTACAGAATAGGCTAGAGATGAAAACTTGACATACTTAAATATTTTACTGGCCTGAGTAGCTATAGAATTATGGTTATAATTTTCTGAAGTGAAAATCAAGTATTCACTGTGTTATTTTTATTTAGAATAAATTTACTCTTAACCACTTGCCTATAAAGAAATCCTAATATATCAAATTCTGTTTTCCCATTAGCTTTTTTTATTGGAAAGCAGGAATAAAATCAAAATAAGTTTCTTTAGAAATGTTTGTGTTGAGAAAGAAGTCATATTTAACAATCCAGCCAATGTTTCAACATATATTTAAAATAAGAATTTCTTGTGAAGTGTTAACATTGCTCAAAATGATCCTGTAAATATGTGAAAAATAACTAATTTTACTTTTATGAAAGTTTGAAGGAAAAGAAATAAGAGCTGAAATGAAAAATATGTTAGAAAGAGTAGTATGGGAGGGAAGAGATCATCCAACAAATTTATATGCATATATGCATAACCCTGAACACAGACAATAGTAGTGTGAAGGCCTGGGGAGGGCACAGGAGCAAGGGGGACAGAGGTCAATCGGGGGAAAAGGGGACATCTGCAGTACTTTAAACAATAAAGATAAATTTTATATTAGAAGATATATATTAGAAGAAATTACTCAGATATATATTCTTTCAATATATGTTCATTAAGTAATTGATAGATGCTAGATTCTCTGGACTGGTCCTTGATTCTTTTATATTGAAAGTGTCATCTAAACAAGCACATTTACAATTAGAGTTGCTAATTGCTCAGTAGAGGAATGAGACTGTGTTGGGGACATATAGAAAGAGAGAATAACTGCCTTTACAGAGAAGGTGACATCTGAGCAGGGTATTGAAGGGTGAGTAGGAGTTGAGAGCGGTGGGAAAGAGCAAGTCTTTGGAGCTGGACTTCCTGGTTTAAATCTTGGTCCTTTAACTTCTTATTGAGTGAAAAGTATTTACCTTTATTTTCTCCTCTGTGAAAATGTATAATATTTGTAGCTATAACAGAGGCTGCTATGAAGAGTTAATGTATGTAAAGATTTTGGAACACTGCCTTGCTCATGGTAAGAACTCAATACATATGTTACTCTTGTTCTATCAATAAAAATGAGAATGGAGTTGTCACAAGCAGAGGGAACAGCACATACAAAACTTTATGAAAGGAAGTTAATTGACCAGTAAAGAGTTAATTATCAAGATAAGTCAGGACTATAAAAGTAGAAATATAATGGAGAATTATATAAAATCAGAACTAAAGGAAGATCGACCAGCCTTCTCCTTTTCCCATGGACTTAAATAACCACTAAAGTAGCCAAAACTTGAAACCATTGATTTTACAATTAACAGATGATAAGGGAAGCAGACACTGCTGAAATCCTGGCTTGGCCAGAAGTATCATGATGATTTTGGTAATCAGTTTTCTGGCTTACAAATTCAGCATGAGTGATTTGTTTTCTATGTTGTGTTTCTGTTTAATCAGACATGCCTGCATTTGTTTCTTTTCATTTTCTGTGAAATAGGAAATCAAGGAGAAATTAGATTCCACTCACAAAAGAGATATAGAAGGCATGGGAGTTCCAGAAATCAAGTATGGAGATTCTGTCTGCTTTGTCCAGCACGTAGCCAGTGGTCTGTGGGTGACCTACAAAGCACAAGATGCCAAGACATCCCGCCTTGGGCCCCTGAAAAGAAAGGTGAGGAGTCAGAAAGACTGTCCAGAATTGTTTTACACTGAAGTGGGCGCTATGGGGCAAGAGAAGTGATTGTGAGAATTTGGTGAACATAATGTATGTTTAGTTGCTACTCTGTGACTGATTATACAGGCTAATTTCATACTTGAACCTCATATTCAGTGCAAAAAGAAAAACAGAAAGTTAAACAGCAGGCACATATGTGAGGAGTGGTAGAACTTGTTTAATGGACTCTAAAACCTGCACCAAATGGTTTTTGGTGGTACAGTGTTTTGGGATTAACCACATCATTGCTCCCTCCAATAATTCTTTGAGTTATTGTGCAGTTTTCGTAATATAGAGACTAAATAGAATCTCTACAGAGAAAAAGCAAGTGTGTGATAATAAACTCACAAGAACCAATGTGCAGAAAGGTGAGATATTGTGGGATGATGCGGTCTCCACAGAGAATGTATCCTGATCTGAGTGGTCCATCATGCCTGTTACCATGGGAAACATGGGAAACTGGCTTGGACACACACAGCATCTTTTTTTTTTAACCAGGAAGTCAATTGCCATAAGAGAGTGGTTTCTTGTTTTTGTTTGTGTGAGTGTGTGCGTGTGTGTGTGTGTGTGTGTGTGTGTGTGTGTGTGTTTTATGGGAACCAGAAAATAATTGCCAAGGGCACGATGTTATTTTTTTTCTTGGAAAACTCTCACAAAACATGGAATTGGTTAGTCAAGGAGTCCTAAATGAGGTTCTAGATCAATGGTTCTCAACCTTTCTAATGCCATGACCCTTTAATACAGTTCCTCATGTTATGGTGACCCCCAACCATAAAATTATTTTTGTTGCTACTTCATAACTGTAATTTTGCTACTGTTAATGTATCGTAATGTAAATATCTGTGTTTTCCGATGGTCTTAGGAAAGTGGGGAGATGGGTTTGGAAGGTCATAGAGATAAACTTAGGGGACATACAAAACTTACCACAATCATGACCCACAGGTTGAGAACCGCTAGCAGGGTTGCCTAAGGCCATCGGAAAACACAGATATTTACATTACGATTCATAACAGTAGAAAATTACAGTTATGAAGTAGCAATGAAAACAATTTTATGGTTGGGTGGTCACTACAACATGAGGAACTGTTTTAAAGTGTTGTGGCATTAGAAAGGTTGAGAACCACTGATCTAATGGTATTATATAAGTTAGTTCAGGTATTCCAATTCAATGCAGAGATAATGAAAAGTTTAGTTTCACAGAATGCTGATGATGATAAGAGAAGAGGTTGGGAGCAAACCATAAGTTAATAGCTTACTTTTGCATAAAATAAAACATACCAAGAAAATATACAGAAAAGAGAAAATAAAATGATGAAGAGGAGATAAAAAAGAAAATAAATAAGAGGCCATACAGTAGCTTGTGTGAGCCCAGTCCTTCCTCTGCAAACAATTATACAGGCTGGATAAAACACAACCAAAATTAAGTGAACCATTTGAATGTTTCAACTACCACAGCACCCAGGACATGAGCACTAAAGATCCCAAGTAGAGTGTAAGTGCATTAAGGTGAGTCACCACTTCACCTAGTGCATTTGCTGAGTTGCAGCACCAAAGAATGGGATGTGTGCTAGCATCATTGGAGAGACAGGTTAGGGACCAGATCAGCCAAGGTTTCTGTGACTTGAGGGGCCAAGATTGCAGAATGGAGGGAACTATAGAAACGTGAACCTGAAATTCTACCTGCAGTTTCCTTTGGGATCTTGAGCTGCCTGTGAAAAGGCTGTGAAGCTAAGACAACAGACAGACAGTTTCAGCTGCCAGGGAGAAGAACAAAGCAGTAGTTTTGTTCTTACAGAAACAATCTTACAGAAAACTAAATCCTCTACAGAGTATGATAATATCACCTAGAGTCTCCAAAAGTTTTTATACCTACTAAGATAATATTGACATTTAAAGAGAGTGGACTCTATGAATCTTGACTATAACTCTGCCTAGGAGGGGACATACTCAAAGGACCCTGTCAGCTAGGAGAGATCCCAGCTTGTGGTGTGGAATTACTATGCCTGACCCTCCCTTTCTCTCCCAGAACCATAGTACCTAGATCCACTCCGCTGCTGAAATGTGCAGGTGAATTTGGCAGGTGCTTTCTGAAACTCTTTCTAAATGGTGTCATAATACTCAGCCCTTGACATTTGGTGAGGAATAAGTGAAGCTTCCCTCTAAAAATACAAAGGATGTCTATCTCTGTGTTCAGCATTTTGTAACACAAAACAGGAAACTAGGAAAACCAATGGAGAACAAACATGGTGAAAAACCTCATGAATGGTAACTTACCTTAAAAAAAAAATAGCCTCTCTCCCATTCATATCTCAGTCTTGTACTTTCTGCTATTGGGCTATGGAATTCCCTCAAGGGGGTGAGGGGGAAGGATCTTAGGAGCTGGGCTGCAGAGATCCGTGGGGACATAACAGCAATATGCTAACAGCTGCATCTCCCCATTTCTCATTACTTTCTTATTTGGCTGGTCAGCTGGAATGTGTTATGTGAACAAGCAAAACCTAAGGATTTGGGTCTGTAGGGACCAAAAAGCTGGGAATAAGGCCAGAGTAAACCTAGTGGCAATGCTTTGTCAAATCCAAATACAGCACTATAAACCAGTTGCTGGGAAGTTCTGGAAAACTAATGTTTTGAAATGGTGACTCCAAAGGGCATCCTTTACTGATGCTGGAGCTATCATATGTAGATGGGATGCAACATATTTTTATGAAAAGAGAACATGAACTCTTGCAAGCCAGTATTCTACTTCCTATGTGAATTCATTCTATCAGGACATATTTTCAGAAGAAAAAACATAAGAGATTTTCACATGGGGAAGAAAATAAGTTGTTTCTTTGTACTAAGAATCAGAAAGACCAAAAATCTTTATTCTAAAGGTATTTTCTAAAGCCATATGAGCGTTTTTTATTTGACATATAGACTGATTAGTCTATCTACTCCAAATCACCCAAGATCCACAAATGGTCTCCCTTCACTTATTCATTTCAAGAGAAAACTATGCCAAGAACTTGAATCTTGAATCAAGATTTAATCCTCATTTTAACTAGAATCAAACCATCCCAGTTAATATCTGCACAAACTTGATCCCTTTAGGGAAAAAACTACTGACCTCCATACCAAAAGCTGCTAGCCTTACCCCAAAATTGTCATGATACCATTAGTGACCAATAAGTATGCTTAGCTTCCAGATAACCAATCTGAGATCAGTAACATACTCCCCTTATACCAAACATTCATTGAGAACTAAGTGATTTAAATGTAAATCATCTAAACTTCCAAACAGCCCTTTAAGATAAATCCTTTTGCAGATGGTAGAGTTGAAGCAGAAAATGGTTAAGGAATTTGCCTAAGGTCACACAGCTAGGAATTTAGTAGCAGGACTAGAACTCAGATTACTGATACCAGAGTCTATGCTTTCAGATCTCTCAAGCCTCCCTGAGAAGCAGACACCACCTTGAGCTACTCCCCCAGTTCAACAGTGAGCCAACTCTGCCAGTCTATCTCTCCTTCAGGAGAGAAATGCAAGCCTGATCCCATTAGAGCAGTGGTTCTCAACCTTCCTAATGCTGGGACCCTTTAATACAGTTCCTCATGTTGTGGTGACCCCCAACCATAAAATTATTTTCTTTGCTACTTCCTAACAGTAATTTTGCTACTGTTGTGAATCGTAATATAAATATCTGTGTTTTCTGATGGTCTTAGGTGACCCCTGTGATGGGGTCAATGGACCCCCAAAGGGGTCATGACCCACAGGTTGAGAACCGCTGCATTAGAGGGATTTTCTTTAATACAGTGGTACCTCAAGATACGAGTTTAATTCATTTCGTAACCTTGAGGCATGGGAAACTATGAGACGCTCGAGTCGCGGTAAACTGGTGGGTCGTGTACAGCCGACCCATCCGCGCGATTACTCCTATCTCAAATGTTGCTCATATTTCAAAGCAAAAATCGCTGGACGGCTCGTATCTCAAAAATCTCGTATGTTAGGGCACTCGTATCTCAAGGTAACACTGTACTAGAAGCTTGGTGCACAAAATTTGTGCACAGAGGGGGTGTTCCTTCAGCCCTGCCTGCACTCTCTGCAATTTGGGACCCTTACACCTTTTACTTACCTAACTTTTTCACATTTAAAAAAATTAACTAAAATATCACTACTCTAGGAAATCCTCTTTGAACAAATGTCTTTACAATATGTATTAAGTATTTTCATAGTATACTATTCTTTTTCTTTAACAGATACTCAGAGTAGATGTAATGTGGTTTTCATTCTTGCATCTGAACTTTTTCTTCTTGCTCTTGTAATAGCAAAGCTTATCCAATTTACATTTGCCCTTCAAGGGCTTATATTTAGTTCAGTGTCTATTTGGCTCCCTGCTTTTTTTTTTTTAAGCAATAAATTTGGGTTGTGATAGTAAGCCTCACTTGTAATCAAGGCTGTAGTTCTCTCTATCTGAATATTTCTATAACATCTATCACTTTAGCATACCAGAGATTGTGTTCATTTATAGAAAATAACAATAAATGTCACCTGATCATTTGATCTTCTAGTAATATTTTATAGCTAGATGTCTAGTCATTTAACTATTACAAAACTGAAGCATACAGAAATATATTACATTGAACAATAAAGAAGGACTCAAATATCAAAGCATAGTATACTTAGGGCCTCCCTTGTCCTGTACCTCAGATATCATAGCATAGTCCACAGTTCATGTGGAACTCAGCTTCCTTTAAAATAGGATAGGATGCCATACTCATGAAGCAGATACTTCCACACATATTTTTTTTATTTAATTCATAGCACATACTCTTTGTACTAGTTATTGGAAAATCATCCTAGCAATTACCTCTGTTCCTCTCTGTATTGTTGCCTTACATTCTGAAGATATTATTGCACTTTTAGCATCCACTCACTCTAAAAAGATTGTGATTTTTTTTAAGGGCAGAGATCATGACTTGATCATGTGTTTCTCTTCATGGTGCCTAGATAAATACTCAAATGCCATCCAGTCCAAATGACTGTGATGAGAGAGGCCCAGTGTTGCTGGAGACCTTTGATTTTTTTTTTAAGGGGCCTCACTTGTTCTGTGCCTTTACAGAGGAATGAGTAGGGGCTGAGGGAATTTGAGGAAAAACCCAGACAGAATTCACCTCCTAAAAGATTTTGCTAAGCTCACAACCAGGACCACCAATCATTTGCCCAATTAAAACCTGGACACACAGCAATACAAAGACATTGGTCTTCTACTGCTAATACGGGGGATCAAACCCCAGCCTGCAGGTACTCACCCCCACAGTCAAAACCAGGCCACTGAGTAGACCTGGGCTGGTGCTCCTAACTCTGAGGAGAGGGAGACTTTCCATGTCTTCAGGCTAGAGGCCCTGGACTCCACACCACACCCCCAATAGGTTCCTAGGACAGGTTGGTCAGAGGGACAGTTTCTTCACCTGGGATTGCAGGGACAGCTTGGCCAGGCTCTGTGTGGCCTTTTGGCCCAATGATCACAGGCCTGGCCTGTTGTCCCCATGATCACCGGGCTGCCTGGCCTGGCCTCTCCGAACAGTGATTACGGGATTGATGAGCCTGGATTCTTCATCCAGTAATCGCGGGGCTGTCCAGCCTGGCCTCTTCACCCCTTGATTTTAGGGCAGCTTGGACCTGGACAGGCGGCAAGCAGCATCTGGCACTGCCCCTGCTGCCTGCCTGGGCCCAAGCTGCCATCACAATCGGGGCTTGGACATGGGCAGGTGGAGTGGCTGCCGGGGGCTTGGACCTGGGCAGATAGCTCCAGACACTGCCCCCACCACCTGTCTGGTCCTGGCTTGGATCCCACAGGCAGCATAGAATGCTGCCTGCGCTGCCTGCATATGCAAATTTACTCGCTATCTTTGCTGAGTTAATTTGCATACCACTCCTGATTGGTTCTGGGCATAGTGGAGGTATGGTCAATTAGCATTTTTCTCTTTTATTAATTCAGATATCTTCTTTCTCTATTTATCTCTGAAGGATAAGTCTCTAAAAAATGACTTTTTCAATGGCCAAGAGTAAGGTTTTGTGTTCACTTTAAGAGAAATATATAAAGTATTTTTATCCTTTCAAATTTACCATCTAGGCCCAAGGAATTTATTATAATTCATACCACAGTGACACATAAAATTTTATTTCCATCAAAGAATCATGCCTCAAGGACAATTCTTGTCAGTCCTAGGGCAAAATAACTTTGTTAATGTCCCATTTTCAAAATGGACCTGAGGGAACTTGGTTGGGGAGAAAGAGGACAGAGGTGGAGGGAAACGCTGCAAGAAATGTTGGCTACTCAGCTGTGGAGTGTGTGTAACCTGGACCTGGTGTGCTTTGCTCTGCAGGTCATTCTCCACCAGGAAGGCCACATGGATGATGGATTAACACTACAGAGATGCCAGCGGGAGGAGTCCCAGGCTGCTCGGATCATCAGGAACACAACAGCCTTATTCAGCCAGTTTGTAAGGTATGTGCGTCCCTTCCCTTTCTCAGTTTCTACTCTATGATCTTCCAATCCCACCTGCCCACTTTCCTTTAATACTGTGCATGTTTTTAGGAACTAATTAAATACTAGCAAAGAGTTTTACCAAAGAGAGCTTGGAACTGAAACATATTCCCCATGCAGGTGACCTCCTACTAGCCTCCCTCTTTGCCCAACAAGTGTCGAAGCCCCATTGGTGATTCAAGTTGTCATGAATACCCAAGTTCTTCTCATGGAAATTAAATGAAAGAACTGAAGTGCTTTAAGTATTAGAGTGTTAAGAGGAGAAGAGGGAAAAGACATAGATCCACTCCCTGCTGCTATTTAGAAAGGCTTTCTATGGAATCATTGCTATAGTTTACATTCAAGTAAATATGTATTGGAAGCCTTGAATTACCCAACTATGACTGAGACTTAAATGGGAGAGGTAACTGAATTGCCTGCTTGGATTATAATCCCCCAACCTCAACAATGCTGCCAAAACAGGGCTCTGTGGATTGTGTTCACTGACTATCACAAGACAAGCACTTTATTGTAAACAGTGTTCCAAGCCACCCTTCTCTTGTAGGCAAATATCTCTAAAGCCAAGGGAGTTTAGATTTCACATGTGAATTTGCATAAAATAAAGAGGATGAGAATTATAACTTCACTTTTCTTCCTGTTGAAACAATGTGATCCAGGGGATGTGTGCTAGGATGTAAACTAAGCTGCTGTTATAGTTGAGGATGAACTTTCATTTCTCTTTAAGGTAATATTATAGGGTAGGTGAGTGTTTTAAGGGAAGTGGTCTGGATAGTGGCCCTCAGATTCCTTTTGTCTTGCTGCTTTGAATTTTCCTACAGGCTTTTGTCCCTGGACCAGCATAGCAGCATCACCTGGGAACTTGTCAAAAATACAAGTTCTCAAGTTTTACCCCAGACTTACTAAATGAAACATCTGGTAGTGCTACCCCAGAAAATATTTTTAATAGGCCCTCTAGTTGACACTGATGCATGCTGAAGTTTACAAACCACTACCTCAGAGTAGAGGTCTTAACCTTGGCCACATATTACATTCATCTGCAGAGATTTTAATACCATGAATTCCTCTAGTGGCACTTCAAACCAATCTGACTTATATACCTGATAAGTCTAGTAATTATCTGACATAGTTATGACAATATTATTGACTATATTCCTTGTGTTGTAAGTGAGACCCCTGTGATTATTTTTTAAAATATTTTTATTGATTTCAGAGAGAAAGGGAGAGGAAAAGAGAGATAGAAACATCAGTGATGAGAGAGAATTATTGATTGGCTGCTGCCTGCACACCTCCTACTGGGGATTGAGCCCTCAATGCAGGCATATGCCCTTGACTGGAATTGAACCTGGGACTCTTTAGTCGATAGGTTGACACTCTATCCACTGAGCCAAACCAGCCATGGCTGTGACTATTTTTTATGACTGGCATTTTATACTTTTAATCCCTTTCACCTTTTTCATCCAATCCCTTCTCATCTGGTGACCATCAGTTTTTTTTTATCTATATCTGAGTCTGTCTCAGTTTTATTTATTCATTTCCTTTTTAGCTATCACATATAAGTGAAATCATATGGTATTTGTCTTTCTCTGACTGATTTATTATACTTACCATACCTTCCATGTTGTCACAAATTACAAAAATTCATTTTTTATGGGTAATATTTCATTGAGTATATATATCACTTTTTCTTTATCCATCCAGCTATTAATGGATATTAGGTTATTTCCATTTCTTGATTATCTATATATATATATTAAAGCCAAGTGACCAGAATGACCAGAAGAACTAAAATCATGGTCGTTGTGATGTGCACTGTGGCCAGTCAACTGGCCAGATTGGAGGCAGGGCCAGCTAGCCAACCTGCAGCCCCTTCTCCTGGCCTCCGATCAGCACCCCCACCTCAATCAGGGGTATGGACTGCCAGCCAACCTCTCATGATCCCTCTCCCCACCAGCCAGACCCTACCCGTGCACAAATTCATGCATCAGGCCTCTAGTTGTAAATAATACTATAGTGAATATAGTAGTGCTATATCTTTTTGAATTAACAGCTTTTAATTAAATTATCCCATGTGATTCTAATATTCAGCCACAGTCGATAACTACTGGCATGATATATTTTCTTCATCTACATTTTGGGTGGGGAAACTTTTTTCTGCCAAAGCCCATTTGGATATTTATACCAATATAAATTTATGTTATTATGAAAAAAGCTTCTAGGTTTATTGAATTTTGAGTCCCACCTTCAGTTGCCTTGGCAGAGCCAGAACAAATGATTTTGCAGGTCTTATATAGCCCATGGGCCAGACATTCTCCAACACTGATTTACATGATCAAAAGACACTTACCAGCACCATGTTTGAAGTTTCTCCTGCAAAAGGGGGTGGAAAGAGAAAGTGGATGGCAAGATATTTCTACTTTTAATGACCTTAAAGTAGATTATTTTTAAGTTTATTGGCTAATACTTATTCACATGGCCACACTTAGCTGCAGGTGTGCTGGGAAATATAATCTCTGGTTGGTGGCTATGTACCTAGCAACTCAGAGGCCGTTACTAAATCAGAGAAAAGAAAGTAGACAATGGAAGTATTCCTGCCAAAGGGTAGAACTAAGGCCTGCAAGTCAACCATCCTTTGTCTGCTTTTGGCTCTGTTACTGGTTTCCTGTGATCTCTGACCAAGATGTTTCCTCCTTTCTCTGCTGAATTACATCTAAGCATGTTTCCCTTCTTCAAAGAAATGGTATAAGGATGAATGGCTTGGTACAGGCAAAAAATATAGCTGCACACAAACATGAGTTTTTCATGTAGCCTAAGCTATTACCAGAATGGTCACTTTAGAAGAAGACAGTTTTATTTATCTGGCCCCCAATTCTCTCAACCCCTGTCCCTATATCTTTCTTAAAAGTTAGTGGTCCCTACCTCACACATGTACCAAAAATAATTCAAAATGGATCAAAGACCTAATTATAAGACCTAACACTATAAAACCTGGAAAAGAAAAAATAGGCTTAAATTTTCATAACCTTGGCTTAGGCAGTGGTTCCTTCAATATGATATAAACAAAGAAAAGCAACAAAATAAAATAAATAAATTGGAGTTTATCAAAATGAAAAACTTTTTGCTGTGAAGGGCACTATCAAGAAAGTGAAAAAAATCCCACATAATGGGACAGAATGATTGTAAATCATATATCTGAAAAGAGACTTGTATCTAAATTAAAGAACTCCCACAACTCAACATTAAAAAGACAAATGGACCAATTTAAAAATGAGCAAAGGATGTGAATAGCCACTTCTCCAAAGAAGATATACAAATGGATAGTAAGCATATGAAAAGATGTCCAACATCATTAGCCATCAGGAAAATGCAAATCAATACTACAGAGAGTTAACACTTTATTCCCAGTAAAATGGCTCTAATCGAAAAGACTGTTAATAAGAAGTATGAGACAGGATGTAGAGAAATCAGAACCTTCATATACTGCTGAATGTAAAATGTCTCAGCCACTTCGGATTGTCTAGAAAGGTTAAAAATAGAGTTACTTTAAGACCCAGCAATTTCCCATATGTCCATGCAAAAACTTGTACACAAATGTTCAATCAGAATCATTTGTAATGGCCAAAAAGTAAAAATAACCCAAACATTCAACTGATAAATGGATAAATAAAATGTGCTATACCCTTACAATGGAATATAATTTATCCATAAGAAGGAATAGAGTATAATAGATACTACAACATGAATGAACCTTGAAAACAGTATGCTAAGTGAAAGAAGCCAGTCACAGATGACCACATATTAATTACATGATTCCATTTATATAAATGTCCAGAACAGAAAAATCAATAAAGATAGAAAGTAGATTTATGATTGTCTAGGGGTAGTCATTACAGACAAGGGGAGTGACTACTAATGGGATTGGGGTTAGGGGAGAGCTGATGAAAAGTTCTAAAATCGATTGAGGTAATGATTACACAACTATGTAAATTTACTAAGAATAAATATAACCCTTTGAGTTATACCCTTTTGATGGTATAATATGTGAATTATATTTCAATAGAGCTGTTATTTTAAAAAAGTAAGTGGGAGTTAAATGCCTGACAATGAGAAAAAATATTTTAAACAGCTTTATTTGGCTATAATTTATTACATATCATAATCTTTTAAATGTACAAAGCAGTGAATCTTAGTAAATTTACAGAACTGCACAACCATCACTACAATTCAATTTTAAACATTTCCTTCATCCCAAAACAATTCCTTATGTCCATTGCAGTTTATACCAGTTTCTACTCTCAGTCTTAGGCAACCAGTGGTTTATTTTCTGTCTCACTTGATACATTAAATTGATAAATTAAATCATACAATATATGGTCTTTTGAATTGGGCCTTTTTACTTAGCATTACATTCTAGGGTTCAACCCTGTTCTGTTATAGCTCATAATGGTGTTCTGTTTCTTTATATAGCTGAAGAGTATTCTTCTTGTATGTGTACCAAATATAGCTATAGATATAGAGGTATATCTATAATAATAAAAGTGTAATTATGCTAATTAGACCAGATGACCTTCCAGACAAAGTTGGGGCCATGAGGGAAGCCGGGGTCCTGGGTGCCTGCTGATGGCCAGAGGAAACCTAGATCCTGAGTGCCACCAGGTCCCAAATGCCAGAGGCATAATATGCTAATGATATGCTAAGGCTTCTCAACCACTCACTATGATGTGCACTGACCACCAGGGGGCAGACAGTTGACTGGTTGACCATTTGCTATAACATGCACTGACCACCAGGGAGAAGACAGTCAACCAGACACTATGATGTGCACTGATCAACAGTGGGCAGATGCTCTGAACAGTAGGTTAGCTTGCTGCTGGGGTCTGGCTGATTGGGACTGAACAAGATGGACTGGACATGTCCTGGAGCCCTCTCCCATGGTTCCTCTCCAGCTGGCCAACCTCCTGCATCTCTTCCTGGCCCAGATCATGCACTGGTGGGTCTTTCAGACTGGCCTGATGGATTGGGTCAAAACTGGCTCTCTGACATCTCCCAAGGGGTCCCAGATTGCGAGAGGGTGCAGGTCAGGCTGAGGGAGGCCATTGATGCATGAATTCGTGCACTGGGCCTCTAGTATGTATATATTTATACATATATTCATATATATTTAGTTATTTATAGAGACAGAGACCAATATACTTCACATTCTGTTTAATTTATCAATTGAGGAAAAATTGAGGGTGTTTCTATATTTTGGTTATTATCAGTAATGCTTCAATGGATCTTAGTGCAAAAGTTTTTAAATATATGTTTTCATTTCTCTTGGGTAAATACCTATAAGTGAAATTGCTGAGTCATATATAAATTTGTGTTTAACTTTTTAATACTTTTGTGGTAAAATATACATAACAAAAGTTACCATTTTAACCATTTTTAGTATACAATCTAGTGGCATTAAGTACATTCAAATTATTGTGCAACCATCACCATTATCCATCTCCAGAAATTTTATATCATCTCAAATGAAATTCCATAATTCTCCTTCTTCCCCTCCTTCCAGTCCCTGGTAACCACCATTCTACTTTCAATGTCTATGAATTTTACCATTCTAAGTACCTCATATAAGTGGAGTCCTACAATATTTGTCTTTTTTGATTTGGCTTATTTACTTAACAAAAATGTCTCCAGGTTCGTATTGTAGCATGTGTCAGAATTTCATTTTAAGGTTGAATATTATTATATGATTAGAGGCCCAGTGCATGAAATTCATGCATGGGTAGGGTCTCTAGGCCTGGCCAGCGATCAGGGCCAATCTGTTGGGCAACTAGCAGGGTGATTGGGGCCCAGCTTGTACTGGCCTTAGCAGGCTTTATGCTGCCCGCTTGCCAGTCCTGCCCTTGGCTCTTACTGCTGGTTGGGGCCTGTGCACTGGGGGAAGCTATTGCATTGAGTGTCTGCACCCTGGTGGTCACTGCACATCATAACTACTGGTTGTTTGGCTAGTTGTTGGGCTATATGGTCAATTTGCATATTAGGGGTTTATATAAATAGATATATAAACACTAAATTTTCTTTAGCCATTCATCTATCAGTGGACATTTGAGGATGTTTAGTTTTAAGAAACTGAAAATTTAGTTTTCCAAAGCAGATACACCATTTTGCATTCCATTCAGAAATCTATGAAATTTCATTTTCTTTGCATCCTTGCCTAAAGTTGTTATTATCTGATGTTTTGGTAGTAGTCATTCGAATAGATATTAAGTGGTATGTCATTGTGGTTTTAATTTCCATTTCCAAAATGACTAATGATTTTGAACAACTTTTGATGTGCTCATCAGCTATTCATATATCTACTCTAGTAAAATGCAATCAAGTCTTTTGCCTATTTTAGTTGGGTTGGTTGTCTTCGCATTGAGGTTTGAGAGTTTTTTGTATCTTTCAGTTGTTTTTTTTAGATTTATAATTTTCAAATATTTCACCGTAGTTTGTGGCTTTTCTCCTCATTTTCTTAGTGGTGCTTTTTCAGCATGGAAGTTTTAATTTTGATGAAGTCTAATTTAACTTTTTGTTGTTTGTTTATGGATCATGCTTTCAGTGTCATAAATGAAACTCTTTGCCTAACCCAGGGGTCAGCAAACTGTGGCTCGTGAGCCACATGCAGCTCTTTAATCTCTTGAGTGTGGCTCTTCCACCAAAATACCATGGCCTGGGTGAGTCTATTTTGAAGAAGTGGTATTAGAAGAAGTTTAAGTTTAAAAGTTGGCTCTCAAAAGAAATTTCAATCATTGTACTGTTGATATTTGGCTCTGTGGACTAATGAGTTTGCCGACCACTGGCCTAACAGAAAGTCACCAAAATTTTCTCTTATTTTTTTAAGGAAAGTTTTATAATTTTAGCTCTTATAATTTATTTTTATAATTTTTAGGTCTATTATCCATTTTGAATCAAATTTTTTGTATATAGTACAGTAAGGTAAGGATTTAAATTCATCTTTTGATTGTGTATTGGATGGATATCCAATATTGCCCCTGTACAGTTTGCTGAAAATGTATCTATCCACATCAAATTGCCTTAGCACCTTGGCCAAGAGTCAAGTGACCATAAATGTAATCATTTATTTCAGAGCATTCAGTTTTATTCCATCTGTGCACCTGTATTATGCCAAATCAACACTGTCTTGATTAATATGTATAGCTTTATAGTAGTAAATATTAAAGTCAGGTCGAGTGAATCCTCCAATTTTGTACTTTTCAAAATTATTTTGGCTCTTTGGGGTTCTTTTCATTCTCATATAAATTTTAGAGTAAAAATTTTAGTTTCTGCAGAAAAGCCTGCTGGGATTTTGATAGCTATTGCATTTAATCTATAGATAAGTTTTGGGAGAACTTTTATCTTAATAATAATGAATCTTCAAATCCATTCTTCTTCAGTTCCTTTCAGGAAGATATTATAGTTTTTAGAGTGTAAGTCTTACCCTTCTTTTTAAAACTTTATTCCAAAGTATTTTTGATGCCAATACAGATGGAATTGTTTTTTAAATTTTATTTCAGGTTATTCATTGCTGGAATTTATAAATACTAATAGATAGAAACTGAGTTTCTTGAAGGTCAATCATGTATACTGTGACTTAATGAAAAATTTTCATTAGCTCTAATGTGGGGGATTCTGGCATGGGTACTTTAGAATTTTCTACAAGCAGGATCATATCATAGGTGAATAGAGCTTTTATTTTTTTTCAATATAAATATAAACTTTCTTTCTTTCTTTCTTTATTTCTTCTCTCTTCCTTTCTTCTTTTCAATTGTGCCTGGCTATAGCATCCACTATAATCCTATTTAATAAAGAGGATCTATGCTAATTGATCTTCATGCCATTGCAAAGATGGAGGCACCCACAGCCAATAAGGAGGGAATATGCTAATTGACTGCCTGCCCTCAAAGATGGTGGCACTCACAGCCATAAGATGGCAGTGCCCAGTCACCTTAGCCCTGTCAGGGTGGCAGGCGCACACAAGGCTGGGCCTGCCCCTAGGTGGGCCTGGCCTTGCTGCACCTGCCTCTAGAGTTCCTCATTCCCCTTAGCCCCCCAGCCACCCAGGGCCAGCCCAAGGCACAGGCAAGCCTCAGATGGTGGCTGCCCAGCTGCCCAACACCACCTGAAGCTCAGGTAACCAAGGCCAGCCCAGACTTGCGTTGCTGGCAGTGGCAGTAGCATAGGTATAATGGGGCATCTCCTTCTCCTGATGGCCAGGTTGCCTCCTGCCCCTGAGGGCTCCCAGACTGTGAGAGGTGTCAGGCTGGGCTGAGAGATCCCCCCTCCAGTGCATGAATTTTCATGCACTGGGCATCTCGTATTGAATAAAAGTGAAGAGGACAGACATCCTTGGTCTGTTCCTAATCTTACTGGGAAACATTATCTTTGACCATTAAGTGTGATGTTAGCTATGGGGTTTGTGTAGATGCCCTTTTATCAAACTGAGGAAGTTTTCTTCTATTCTTGTTTGTTGAGAGATTTTTTGTTTTATTTGTGTGTTTTTTATCTCAAAAGAATGTTAGATTATATCAAATTTTTTCATTGTCATTTGAGGTTATCATATGGTTTTATCCTATATTAATATAGTTTATTACATTAACTGGTTGAGAATGGAGTATTGAAATATCTGTTATTTTTTTCAAACCTCAACTGTTTTTATTTTTGAAAGTAAGCAGTGATATATTAGTCTTTTCAAATGTTTCTTTTTGGAATGGCTTATAGAAAATGGCACCCTTTCTCCCAAAATATTTCAAGAATACAGCCCATGAAGTTTCTTAAAATAAGATAATAGATTTAGTAGATCAAAACAATTCGAAAAATAAATGTACTCAGCAGGAAGCCTTAAGACTTTTCAAGTTCTCAAAAATGCCACTCTACTATAGGTCACGGAGGATGGCTCTTCAAGGGTTGATACTTCCGGGTTGTCTGAGGTATGGCCATCATCACTGGTTGCCATGCATCATTTCTTGTAGGTAAATAGTATTCATGTGATAGGCTGCCATCCACCCTGGTTGCCTCTGAGCATTCCAGTAATAGGACTGAGGAGCAGCAGAATAGTACTCGTTCCAAGCCCAGTTAGTTCACCAGTTCTCCTTATAATCCAGATAGGAACCAGAAAAACCTGCCTGGTACCTATCAGGATTTCCCTAGAGCAGTCATACCACTCAGCCCCCTGGGGCTTTGTCTGTGACTCATGTAGGTGGAGTGCCGAGGAGGGTTTCTGTGTCTCTGCTTAGCTTTATAGTTAGCCTCCTCTTTATGCCTTGCCTTTGTCTGGGTTTCTAACTGTTATTATTGAATTGTCTATTTCTCCCTTAATTCTGTCCATTTTTGCTTCACATGTTTTGAGTTCAATTATTGGGTTCTTATGTTTATAATAGGTATATTTTCCTAACAAATTGAGTCATGTATAGTTAAAAAGTATGTCTCTTCTTTTCTTTATGAACATTATTTTTCTTAAAGTATGGCTTTTAGAATGACTCTAAATGTTTTATATGCAGATTATTGTTACTGCTTGGATGGTAGATCTTCAATTCTCTTTACTTCCAAACTGTTTGTTTCATAGTATGTCTTATAGATAGCATACATTGGATTTTTTAATGTAATTTGACAATATTTCCCTTTATTTTTGTGTATAATCTATTTATAAATAATGTAATTATTCAAAGGGTTGGATTTATGTCTGTTATTTGCTATGAGATTTTGGTCTCAGGTCTTTTTGGGTCCTCTGTTCCTCCTTTGTTGCCTTCCTTTGTAGTAAATATTTTCTAGTGGTTCACTTTCACTCCTTTATTGAGTTTTTGTCTATTTTTTTAGTTACATTCTTTGTGGTTACTCTGGGGAACTCACTGTGTATTTAACTTGAAACAAATTAATATAAACTTAACAAGTAAAACAAAGCAACTTTGCTCCAATATTGTTTTATTCTCTCTCTGCTCCTTTGTGATAATATTGCTATGCACATCACCTCTCTTATGTTATAAGCCCAAAATTACTGTTTTATAATTATTGTCTTATGCATTTGTTTTTTTAATCAGTTATAAGAATAAAAGAGAAATACTAGTATACCTATATGCATTTTTATATTTATACTATCCTTTATAGCATTTACCTACATACTTACCTTTACCAGTGCTCTCTCTTTATTCATTTGATTCTAGTTACTTTCTGGTATCCTTTTAGTCTGAAGGACTTCCATTAGTATTTCTTCTTCTTTTACAATGACTTCAGAGAACAAGAAGGAGCAAGAGAGAGATAGAAACATCAATGATGAGAGAGAATTATTCATTGGCTGCATCCTGTATGCCTCCTACTGTGGGTCAAGCCCAAAACCCAGGCATGTGCCCTGACTGGGAATCAAAGCATGATTCTTAGGTCAATGCTCAACCACTGAGCCACCCCAGCCAGGCGTCCCTTCGTATTTCTTATATGAAAAGCCTGCTATCCATGTGGATTGAATAATACACTAAAGTTGAGTTTTAAGTTATCTAAGGCTTTACTTTCTGTTTGCACAGAGAAAGCTGATGTTTAGCCACAGGCAAATAGAGAGCTAGGTTCTTCTCTGGTCTTCCCTGAGCATGTGGGTGGCCTTACACACGGTCTGCCCTGACCTATTAGAATTTCTTTTCTTTAAAATGGGAAGGCAAGGGAATAGCCTGAGGCTGAAACACCATAGATGCCCCCTGTTCTTACAAGGTTCATATTTTTAAATACAGTGGTACCTCAAGATACGAGTTTAATTCATTCCGTAACCTTGAGGCTTAAGAAACTATGAGATGCTCGAGTCGAGGTAAACTGGTGGGTCGTGTGCAGCAGGCCAATCCGCGCGATTACTCCTATCTCAAATGTTGCTCATATTTCAAAGCAAAAATTGCTCGCTCGATGGCTCGTATCTCAAAAAATCTCGTATGTTAGGGCACTCGTATCTCGAGGTACCACTTTACATGCTTGTCAATTTGTGGTATGCCTTTGGTCAATTTCCAGAGTTCTAAAGAGTTATTTTGGATGTTTTTTTCCCCATTTTATCAATTTTTTGTGGGAGAGAAGAATTGCTGAACTCCTCACTCAGCTGTTCTGAAAGTTCCAACTTCTGTGGGGGAAACACTTGATTCTCCCAGCCACAGGATGTTTTAGAACAGAAGACTAATGAAAAATAAACCAATATGACAGGGGTAGAGCTACAAAAGCCATAGTACTTGAATGTTGCAAGAAGTGGAGAGAGAAAGATAAAAACACAAATTGTAACATTTTCTCCCATCTCTTTTGAGAAGCCAACAGTACATGCTGTATACAAATGCAAACCAGAAGGAGGGGGTGGCCACTGGGGAGAGCACATTAAAGTTAAATGAATAGGGAAGAAAAGAGGAAGAACAATGAAGAAGAAAAGTTAAAAGTTTTTGTGCTGCCTCATCAGCCCCTGTCCAGTTGCTGGGAGCTGTCCAACAGGTCAGATGAGCAATGCGAGCAATGAGGGAGTCTCAGCAGTCCTGCTGAAGAGGCAATAACTGTCCAGCTGACCTCTGAGCTTATATTTAGGAGGGAAACAATATATAAATGCGTTAATGGCAATGCTGTGGCAGATATTCAGAATCACCTGAGATTTTACTTAAATTTAACAAAAGAAATCTTTAACAAAGAGTGAGAATGTAGTGAGGCAGTGGCTGTAAAGAGTAGGAAAACATTGGGGTAATAGACGTGCCAATTATAGTCAGTTCCGAATTGAGTCATCTTGTCCCTATCCCCTACCCCAACCCCCACCCCCGAGCCCCAGTATCCTCCCCAGGATTCCAGAGTAGAATGTGAGCACCAGTAAGCCATTCAGAGGTCATATCTATTTTTCACCATTGTCCCCAAGGCCAGGCATGTGATCTGTGTTCTGTTTTGAAGCAAGGGAGGGATCTGCCTCAGTCCAGTGGAGGACGTTATAATGATCGTTTCTCAAGGAGCAAGATGAAGTGATCAGCAGTAAAAACCCACAAAACAAAATGTTAGACCCAGAAGGGCCCTGGCTAGCATAGAGTGTACCTGTCTTATTTTCCAGATGTGAAATTGAAGGACAAGAGGCCAGGAGGCACTCAACCATGGCAGAGTTAATGGCAGTGACTGTCACTGGGGTTTTCCAACCCTCTGTGTAGTGCTCTTTAAAGCCAAAAAAATGCCAACAAACCTCTCCTTTCCATCTTTTCTTAGTACTTGAAGAAACACTGCTGACTTTAACTGGCATCAGTGTTTTTAGTAAACTCAAAATGTTAGAGAGAGACAGACAGAGGGAATTAAGGAAAATGTGTTCATTCCTTTAAATGAATCTAGAATTGGAAAGTCATTTCTGATTGGGTTTCATAATCCCAAACCTTCATATCCTCGTGATATTCTCTTTCCTGCATTTTTTGCATGCAATAATATCCCAGATAATCATTTGTAACCACTTCCTGAGCACCCACAGTGGGCCAGAGCATGCAGTGGTGAGAGTGCTTCTCTGTGCAGTCCACTGGTGTTGGGTGTTCTGTCTTCACTGTATGTACCTGGCATTTTTTACACAAATTTGGAATTATTGTCACCTTATAACCTGAGTATTTTCTAGGATTTTTAGTGTTTGCTTCAGGCCTAGAGAACAGTCTTTTCTCCTCACATGTCCAGATTAATATATAACCAATAAGTGAAAAGAGAACTCATGAGAAATTGACCCAAGGTAAAGATCTACCATGATTTACACATGCAATCCATTCTTAGTCCCTCGGAGCCAATGTTGCAGTTTCCTGGGGGGCTGGGTTTGTTTCTCCAAAGTCTTCATATGTTTTATTCTCAGAAGGACTCACCAATATAGCCAGCAAGGGGAGGGGAAGTTGAGGGCTTATTTCACTCTTTGTGGATGTTTGTGATCTCTCTCTGTATTGACAAGATTAATTACAAGTCTTTTTGAAAAGTATGACCAACAGTGTCAGAGAGACCAACACATCCAGAGGGAGAATACAATGCAGAAAGGAAGATGGTGGGGACTGCAAGAAAAGGGCTTTGAGGCAGAGAGGAAGAATGTGGAGAAATGGTGGAGATACTGAGAAAGAGAGGAGGGAGGAGATACAGAGGGAGGGCACACAGGAAGTCAGGAGAGAAAGAGACAGATACAGATTGAAAAATATCAGCAAATGCATGGGGGAAGCAGGTGAGTGCATGCATGTCCACAGAAACTTGAAATGAAAAGCACACCAATATCAAAAAGACACATGTAGAGAGACAGGGGAAGACAAAGATCTAGCTGGCAGGGAAGGCCAGTGATGGAAACCCTCTCAGTCTTGTTTTACCTTTTCCAAGAAGAACATGTAGTAAAAGAGAACTATGGATTAAAAAGTTTATTACTTTTAAAAGTGTTTTTATTTTAAAAGGAAAGAATGTGGCAGACAGCCAGGGGCCATTTTCTTTTATTTATTACGTGGCTTTAAAATGGAATCAGAACATTCTCTTCTGTTACTCTGTTAGTTGGCAAATGTCAGTTTGCTGCCATGTGTGCAGTGAGTACCTTAGGAGACAGTGCCCTGTGCCAGATGGGTGAGGGAGGTGGCATGTGGGAACCAGGACCTTGTGCTTGCTCCAAGGGTCCTACTGGAAGCCCCATGCCTGAGCCATGTCCATGTTGGGTTTTTTAGTGGGAACAGTCGCACAGCTGTCCCCGTGACACTGCCGATAGAAGAGGTCCTGCAGACCTTACAGGACTTGATCGCCTACTTCCAGCCCCCGGAGGAGGAGATGCAGCATGAAGACAAGCAGAACAAGCTCCGCTCGCTCAAAAACAGACAGAATCTTTTCAAGGAAGAGGTACATCCAAAAAATTAAAAGTTTCTCTTTGTGTCCACAGCTAATATATCCCTGGGACCACAATTAGCTTTGTCTGCATGCTTGCACATATTTATGAAAGAGACACAGAGCACAGAAAAAGAGAACAATGAGAAGGAAGGCTTCAAGGGCAGCTGACCTTCCCTGTCCACCACCCTGGCTTATGCCGCAGTGGACATGGTAATAATATACATTGGCACATTCAAACCAGGTTATATTTTAAAGTCTCAATGCACATGTGCATCCAAAGTCCATTTTCATTAAATCTCAGCTATTGGACCATTGCATTGGCTGCAGTTCCTCAATTTTGGAAGATGTCAGAATTATATGGGAAACCTGTCTGAAAAATATAAATGCTCAGTTTCCATATTAGAAATGACTGAGGAGCTGGTCTGAAAGATACATGATGCTCAGTCTTAGATGGACCTTGAGCCTTTGAGTCCCTAGAGATGGAGCCTGGAAACATTAACTTGGGGCTCCAGGGGCTCTGGTCTGACTCCATCCCTGCTGTGCATAACCTTAGACAAGTCAGTCACATGCCTTCTCTGAAAATGGACATGGTGTTTTGGCACTAGCAGGTCAAATCTCTGTGTTGACAGGATTAATTACATATTCCTGCAGTGTCCTCCTGCCTCCTTCCTGGGGACAGAGCCTGTCCCTTGGGTATTTCCAAAATTAGTGACATGGGATAGAGCTGCATGCTGCTCAGTCAGTCTATGGTCTAAGCAGACTAGCTCTGGGGACATTAGGCCTAATAGGCCACTGGAACTACAGTTCCTTAAGAACAAACGTTTTTTTACCAGGTGGTGGAATAGTTACATGGAACAGTAGTTAAAAATACTCTTTTAGTCTTACTGTCTATAAATCCCACGTTTCTTTTGGGGGGTGGGTGCAGAGGAGGAGGAAGCAATCATTATTGTCTTGTGTAGCTGACTGAAATTTCTTGAACTTAGTTGAGATTTAAGAGAAAAAAGAGGTAGGCCTGGCTGCTGTTGCTCAATGGTTAAGCATCTACCCATGAACCAGGAGGTCATGGTTTGATCCTGGTCAGGGCACTTGCCTGGGTTTTGGGGCTTGATCCCCAGTAGAGGTGTGCAGGAAGCAGCCAGTCAATGATTCCCTTTCATCATTAATGTTTCTATCACTCTCTCCCTCTCCCTTTCTCTCTCTGAAATGAATAAAAAATATATTTTAAAAGAAGAGAGAGAAAGAAAATTAAATAGTACATCCAGGTCTCCGAGTGAGTCAGTCACTTCGCACTGGGCACCGAGGAGGCATTTGTGAGACTCATTTAAGCTTTCTCTTCCTCAACTTGTACTTGGTTTGAGTTAAATGTGTGGGGCAGCTCTGTCAGGGGAGACTGCTGTCTCACTTCCCAAATGGATGCTATTTAGGTCTCTGAGGCATAGAAATGAATATTTTGTTTTTAGGAGGGAAAAAAAAAAACCCAAGCTGGCAGCATATGAAGGCCCATTTGCATATTAGTATTATTAGCCTTAAAAACTATATGTTATGGGAGGAGAAAGAACAAAATGGAAGGGGTCCACTTCCTTCATCAGGAATTTTTGCTTTTTCCCCCATTTGCTGTCACAGGGAATGTTGGCTCTGGTGTTAACATGCATTGATCGCTTAAATATCTACAATAGCATAGCACACTTCGCAGGGATCGCAAGGGAGGAGAGTGGCATGGCCTGGAAAGAAATTCTGAACCTCCTGTACAAATTGCTGGGTAAGTGCACACACAGCCCTCTCTTAGATGGAACTTGGGTGATCTTTATGGGATTTCCACTGGACAAACCAAGATTATCATCTGACTTCATTCTTTGGAAGCCTTTCATTAACCATTTGATTCTAACCCAGCCATTTATTCTATTAACTAGTAGCTTATTGTATTTTCTGAGAGCAAGAAGTCAGTAGTAAGTGAAACAGATGGTGATCAATTTGGCCAAAACTACCTGTAAAACCCTTGGCAGATATTTAACATTCTCTGAACCTCAGTTCCTCATCTTAAATATGAGGTATCTCCAGTGACACTTCCGCTTTAAGGATGGTCACTCCCTTAAACCGAGTGACCTTTCACTGTTGGCTTATTGATCACTCACAATTCTTGCTGTTTGGCCTGTTCCTAATTTCACTTCAGTGGGAAAATAAAGGTAGTAAGGATGTTTCAGCACCCAGACATCCTTCTCACAACACTGAGTGTGTGGTCAGATTCTGGTGCTGGCTATATCCAGTACCCCCATAGGAGCCCAAACTTCTAGGGAGTCAGAGGAGGACGGCGGACCACAGTACTGGCTTCTGCAGAGGTGGCCACCAGTAGTTGTTCAGACATGGTGACAAGGCAGCATTTTAGGGCTTTTGTCTGCAGTATCTATCTCATTAAAGGAATTCCACAGAATGTTGAGAGGGAGCCAGAGAGGAGTCCAGAAAAATCAGGTTAAACCCATTCTCCATGTCAAGGATCAGGCTAACGCACTAGGATCATGGGCTCAATCGAGCTAGAAGAGGCTAGGAGGCTGTGTCACAGAAACATAGTGGCTGGGCCTGTGCACTTCAGGTATGACAGCTGGGAGGAAACTGGAAGAAAGATGCCCTCCAACTCTTACTGTTTGGCTCCACGAGACTCAAAATAGTTGAAAACAGGCATACAGTTTGCATTTACAAGAGATGGCCTCTGTAGTCTGCAGGATGAAGTGGTTAAAGAGGGGAAATTAAATATGCTGAGACAGAATTAGTCGAGGATGGAGACTTTTTCCTAGAAACCATGACATTGTTGATACTCAAAGTGGAACAAAGAAAGAAGATGTGAATGACAAAGAGAAAAAGGAGATGAAGAAGAAACTCTGGCACCTGCCTGTAGAGCCAACTCAATCCCAGAGGACTGGGGTAGGGCAAGCACCCAGGCATTAAGTTTTTCTTTTTCTTTTTTTTCTTTTTTTTTTAAATATATTTTATTGATTCTTCACAGAGAGGAAGTGAGAGGGATAGAAAGTCAGAAACAACGATGAGAGAGAGACATCGATCAGCCGCCTCCTGCACACTGGAGATGTGCCAGCAAGCAAGGTACATGCCCCTGACCGGAATCGAACCCAAGACCTTGCAGTCCGTAGGCCGATGCTCTATCCACTGAGCCAACTTGGGAAAGCTTGATCTGCCTCTCACTTTCCAGTTACCCCCAGGTTGAGAACCACTGTTATAGAGGCTAAGACCATTGGAAAACACAGATATTTACATTACCACTCATTAACAGTAGCAAAATTACAGTTATGAAGTAGCAATGAAAATAATTTTATGGTTGGGGGTCACCACAACATGAGGAACTGTATTAAAGGGTCATGGCATTAGAAAGTTGAGAACCACTGCCATAGATGGAGGGGTTTCCTTTGGTCATGGGATGTTTTTAAATTGTGGTAAATTATACCCGATATACAACCATCACTACCATCCATCTCTGGAATCTTTTCATCTTCCCAAACAAAAACTCTGTATCATTAAACCATAACTCCACTTTCTTCTCTATCTCCACATCCCCAGAAACTACCATTCTACTTTCTGTCTTTAGGATTTTGACTATTTGTCCTTTTGTGATTGGCTTGTTTTATTAGCATAATGTCTTCCAGCTTCACCCATGTTGAAGTGCGTCAGGATTTCCTTCCTTTTTTAAGACAAAATAGTATTTTACTGTATGTATAGATCGCATTTTATGTGTCCATTTATCTGTGGATAAGCAGTTGCTATGAACATGTATGTGCCAAGTTTCAGTCTCTGTTTTCAACTCTGTTGGTATATACCTAAAAGGAGAATTGCTGAATCATGTGGAATTCTATATTTACCTTTTTGAAAAGCAGGGAAACTTTCCCACAGTAGCTATGCTGTTTTATATCCCCACCAGCAAAGTCTGAGCAATCCAGTTCATTGGCATACTCGCATTTGGAGTTGTCACTATTTTTATTTTAGCTATTCTGATACATGTGTGGTGAGACCTTATTGTGATTTTAATTTGCAATTTCCTATGGCTGATGATGGTGAACTTCTTTTCATATGCTTACTTACCCTCTGTGTATTTCCTTCAATTTGGGTATTACTTTTTACTGTTGAATTTTGCAAGTTCTCTACATATTTTGGATACTAGTCTTTTGTCCTACATAGTCATGTGCTGTATAACTACATTTCAGTCAATGAAATGTACATATTCAACAGTGATCTCATAAGACTATAATAGAGCTGAAAAATTCTTATTGCCTAATGATGTCATAGCTGTAATCACTTCAAAGTATTCATATATTTGTGGTGATGCTGGTGTGAACAAGCCTACTGCACTTGTTCTATAAAAGTATAGCACATACAAACATGTGTATGTGATACTTGACAATGATAATTGACTATGTACTTATACTATAATGTTTATTATTGTTTTAGAGTGTATTCTTTCTACTTATTAAATTTAAAAAATTCTGTAAAATTAAAAAATTTCTGTAAAACAAAAATGGATCAGGCTGATTGTACTGCTGTGGTACTGTGTGACCTTGTAAAGTCTCTTCCAACTCTAATATTTTGTAATGATACAGTTCAAACTCAGTAATAATTATCACAACAATAGTAGCTAACATTTACTGGGCTCTGTGTGCCAGGTACTAGAATATCTCTTATCCTCAGAGCAACACTTTGAGGTATAGATACTACTATTATCCCCTTTTTATTGATCAACAAACTGGTGCTCAGAAACATACAAGGTCATACATGTTGCAAGTGGTGGAACTGTGGCTTGAGCCTGGGCAGACTGCCTCCCTGAGCTTAAGCTGACCTAAAAAGAAGGTTAGGAGCTGGAACTAATTCTGGCCTCCACTAACTGCAGATATAAAGCAGAGGTCCTGAGGCAGACCTTTCCTTATCCAAATACCTTACAAGCATTTGTAAAAGCCCAGTCTTTGAAAATCAAGACCATCAAAATCAAACTACTAGGAGCCATTCAGTTTTCATGGAATTGTTCCAGAGTTACCTCTGAAGTTGGCTTAAGAAGAAAGGTTACTTCTTGCTCTAGATTTGGTGAAAATCTAATGAGCATATTTCTCCTTCCCTTAGCAATACCATCTATCATTGCTTCTCAAATAAGAGCAGGTATCACAATAGGGTGGAGGGCTGGTTAAAACACAGATGCCCTGAGGGCAATTCCCAGAGTTTGTGATTCAGTGGATCTGGAACAAAGGCAGAGAATTTGCATTTCTAACAAGTTCTCAGGGTCACCACACTTTCTGATCCAAGATATCACACTTTGGGAACCATTGTCCTATATTCATGTGTTCTATATATTTTAGAGTTTCATGTTTGTTATTTATCTAGTAGTTTTACCAACCTAACCAGCTGTGTTTATTTGTGTACCTTTTTTTAGCATTGAAAAATATTAAATCTCTAGCTAGGTTTAAGAAAACATTGCTAGGAATTGAGTTCTTAAGCAAATAACCAAGTCCATACTGTTTTGTTTGTTTGTTTGTTTGTTTGTTTTTGCTTGTCATGGGAAATAATTTTATTGGCTTGTGTGTTTATTACCTCTTCTATTTCATGAATGCAGGAACTCTGCTCTTGCTCTATTCCTTAGCAACTAGTCAGGTGCCTGGTACATAGCAGATTCTCTGGAAGTATTTGAGTGAATGCTAGGTTTATGCTCTTCTAAATATAGAAACTGGATTGTATCAAAGGGCTAGGGAGGGGGGAGATCAGCATTCAGTTCCTTTTAGTTGCTAAGTAACTGAAATATATTTAACAGCTTCCCAAGTTCTTATGTCCATCATTGCGTCTTTTAATCAAATGTTTCCTTGTTCACAGCTGCCCTCATCCGTGGAAACAGAAACAATTGTGCTCAATTCTCCAATAACCTTGATTGGCTCATCAGCAAATTGGACAGACTAGAATCTTCCTCAGGTAAGACCTGACAGGATACCAAAGGAGAGGGTGGCTTTTTATTTTTTTTTCTTTCTGTAAAAAAGAAAACAATGTTAAATCTTTGAACAGTGCTTTGTCCACTGGATTGCAATCAAAAAATTACTTCAATAACAACAAAAAGAGCTAAATCTTCTTGACACCCCTGTAACTTTAAGTTCTAACCTGATCCCAAGTCTGTCCTCTTCTGTTTCATGTTTCACTCTGTGTTTTCCTCTTTATCCCCTGGATTCTTTCATTGCCTCCCACCAGGGTCATGATCTCTAGCTTAGACTCTCTTTCTCTGGGTTTCTAAATGCTCTCTGGACATGGTCCTCCTAACAACTGGGGGTAAAAGCAGGACTGAAAAATGAGTGTGGAATAAGAGGAAATGATGATTCTCCCACCCCTCAGTCACCTTTGACTTCATATCTAGAGCCCGTCATGACTCACAGAGAATTTGAGCCAAGAGAGTAGTCACTGTTGGTAAGTGGCCAAGTGACCAGGCTCAGCAGTTGGCTTCCTCAGAGATGAGTGGACATGACAGGTGTGGGCCTCCTCTCTGGGAAGCTGAAAGGTTTGGATGTTTTTTCAGTGTCTAGAGGATACAGGAGCTTGGACAAGAAAAGGGAAGGTTCTTCAAGACTGTCTACCTACACATCTTTCAAAACTGTATTCTTCAGTATCTCTTAGACATGGGCCACACTATATTTCAGGGCAATTTATGAAAGCCCTGGGTGGAAAAAAAAACAGAATGACGAGGAATTTTCTCAATAAACCCCTAGCTAACTTCTTCCCTTGAGTTATTTTTGTTTAGTTTTATTTTTAAAAATCTTTATTGTTGAAAGTATTACATATGTCACCCTCTTTCTTACATTGACCTTTTCTAGCCCTCCCACTTCCCTCCCCCAGACCTTCACCTCTCTATATCCATGGTGGTATGCATATATGCATACAAGTTCTTTGGTTGATCTCTTCTTACACACCCACCCTCCCCCACCTTCCCTTGAATTTTTATCATACTTTTACCCTTATAGATGCCAGGCTATTGGGGCACCAGTTAGTTTTTCTTAAGCCTTCACTTAACACAAAAAACCTTTTCAATGTTCAAAAAAAAGGCAGCAAAGCCAAATAGTATTTTTTAGTGAGCTTATAAAATAAAAATAATTTCTGGGCTGATTTCTAGATAAACTCTTATTTGAGGAACACTTCAAATATTGTCCATCCCTTCCTCTTTGCCCCCTACCCTGTCCCCCCAGGCCTTCACCACATTACTGTCTGTGCCCATGGGCTATGCAGTTCTGCATAAATATTCTTTGTCTAAATTACTTGAATGACCTTAGAATTTATAGTAACTTAGGCATCTGCTTTTCTACTTTTAAATTATTTCTTGGTTTGATCAAAGTAAGATTTCCAGTGTACAGCTGCTCTTATATATTTTGACACAGTAGTGTTGTGCTTTTGCCCAGGAAAGGGGAAATGAGGTTGGTGCTGAATAAAATTCCAAACTGGTTGGCCCTCAGAGGTTCCTGAAGTCTACAAGAGATGACTGCATCTTTCTTCTGGCTGGAAATATTTAATAGAATCAGAGACTTGATGATATTCTGTCCCCTCAGGATTTTTTTCATTCTCAGGTTTCAAAATTATGGCCAGGTCCATAAGTTATTTAATGTCCAAATGATTTTTGTGGCATTCACATAGGCATCTTGGAAGTGTTGCACTGCATTCTGATTGAAAGCCCAGAAGCCTTAAATCTGATAGCAGAAGGCCACATCAAGTCTATTATCTCCCTGCTGGATAAGCACGGACGGAACCACAAGGTGGGTGATTGACTTTACTTGGCTTTTCCTTTCTTGCCACTTAATATCCATTGGGTGTTATTGAGACTGTGCTGTCTGCTCTCTTTCCTGGCTTTAATTAAAAAAAAAAATTGGGAAACAGATTCTGAAAGATCCTTCCTTGCCTAGGAAATACTACAAGCCAGACAATCATAATGGATCTTAGATAATCTCCATTTCCAAGTCTTGCTCATCATCATTAGCCCTTAACACACAACAGTCTATGTGAGGCACTTGGCTAGAGTCCATACAAGGCCAGCTAAGATGCACTCCCATCCTAGGGTCTAGGAGCTTAACAGTATAACAGCTAATCCCAGCTGTATGAAGAAAATGTACAAAAATCAGATACAAATAATGTAGAAAGTCTTGTTAGTAAATGAAATTGGCTTTACCATGAGTCAGACCAAGTGAAATAAATAAATCCACATGAGCCAGCAAGAGGACTAAAACTTTGGGTCTCTCCCTTTGACAGAAAACAGCTGTGTGAGTTTAGGTCTCAGTTATTTCATCTATAAAATGAAAGCACTTTAGGCCTCAGTTATTTCATCTGTAAAATAAAGTGGAATCCTACATCAATTTTTTTGAGGTCTCTTTACAACCTAACCTCTATTTTTATGGAATTACTAAAGGCCTGTTGCAGGAAGATTTCTGTAAGAATAGGGCTTCCTGAGGCCATCTTCACACCCTGTCTGCTTCCCTGCCTTCTCTGCTTCCCCATTTGCTTCTCCACAGTTTTGCTTCCTTCTGCAGTACTTGGCTTCCTTCTACGCTGTCTTCAGTCTTCGCTCTGTGCCTGGATATACAAATTAACCACCATCTTGGTTTGGTTAATTTGCATACTTCTGATTGGCTGGTGGGTGTGGCTTGTGGGCATAGCAGAGGTACAGTCAATTTGCATGTTTCTCTTTTATTAGATAGGTCTAAAGACAATGATTTTTGAGGAAAGTCTATTAAAATACATTTTACCCTGATGCTTCAGTATATTCCTCTCATACATGAAGGTTGCTGCACTGACTATTTAAGCAAGTACTCCAAGATTGAGGAAGTGTATTTCCAAAGCTGATAGCATGACTGGAGATGGGGAACAACAACTGGGATCCTACAGAGTGGAGGGAATTCAACTTGATATTTTTGTTTGCCATCATTTAGGGGCACTTCACATTTAAGACACACCTGATGGGGCCCAGGAGAATGAGCCTCTGCAGCATTGCTTGGATGACAGGTATCATCCTTAAGAAGTAAAAAAGCCAGGGTCCTTAGCATATGTGAAATTGCTTGGCAAAAACTAGAAAGAAATATGAGGGGTCTGGAATTGCTTTCCCAAATGTGGTAGATCAAAAGCAGGCACGAGGTTCCAACTGCAGTCCAGCTTCTCAGTGTCCCAACATGTTTCTTCCTACCTGCAAAATGTAATGAGAATAATTGATAAGTACCTGAGTAATACATTGTCTGAGCCATGAGCTATGCACAGCTCCTTTGACATGGAAGCTGTTGTCATGTCATTGTCCCTAGGGCTTCTTTGTGACCACACTGCATTTTTATTTCATAAAAATGAGTTTGTGAGAGCATCTTTTAGCCAAAAACCACAAAGCATTAATGGATGTCACTTGGCAGCAGGTTGATAACTATTCTGTATATTCTATAGTTGAATAAATTGAGGCTGAAGTGCTTTACTAGAAATCCATACCTGGTCTTATATGTTACCCATGTGCATCAGCAGATTAGTCTTTAATCATCTAGAGCCAAGAAATCCTGTTTCAAAAATCCTGGCAAGGTTGTCAAAGCTTAGGCAAAATGGTCTTGATACATAGACAGTCCCTTCAAGTTGTCCCCTTTTTGACTTTTGATAGATTTTTGGATGAAGGCTTCCTTGCCATTAATTTAGTTCTACTCTTAGAGATTACTCAATTGGATAACATATTTTCAAAGGCAAGTCCAGTCTCAAATCATCAGGAGGGTATTTGTAATAGTTTTGCAGAAAATGTGCAAAGTGCAGGCCAGATTACTATTGAGAGACTTTATCTTTGCTTGGAAAATGCCAAGGTAGTGTTTTCCTATCCAGGCAGCTCTGTTTTCTCCAGTCCCAGGTGTCTCTGCACCTTCATTTAGTTTTCCATGAAGACAGTGACTGAATATATGCAGAAATTTACAGCCACAAGGCACCTTCCAACTCTTACAACAACAGCAACAGTAATAATGAGGATGATGGTAGCTAACATTTATTTTGTATTTGACAAATGCCAGGTACTGTCTTCAATGTTCACATGCATTTTCTTTAGTCCTCATTATGAGGCCATGGAGTAGTATTATTAATATTTGCACTTGACAGAAGCGGAATCAAGGGCTCTCGGATAATAAGCAACTTGCCAGAGGCCACAGGGCTAATTATTGGCAGAGTATGACCAGCATTTTGGTCTCCTAATTCCAAGTTTAATATTCCTTCTAGGTTTCTCAAACTGACATTTATGAACATGTTAATCAGGGCCCACATGCTCTGTGAGAAACTTTCATTTGTATTCTGTGAGAACCTCTTTCCATGTCCCGCGTGGTTCAGGGTTCGGGTTCTGGAGGAGGCCACACGCAAATGAAAAGAGAGACTAGAAAATATTAATTTGGCGATATTGGGGGGCCAGGCGGGAGCCTTCCTCTAGTGCAGCGGTTCTCAACCTGTGGGTCACGACCCCTTTGAGGGTCGAACAACCCTTTCACAGGGGTCACCTAAGACCAACAGAAAACACCTATTTCCCATGGTCTTAGGAACCAACAGACCGCTCCTCGGTGTAACAAAGTGTAGCAATATAGTTTACTGTTGTCATATGAAGACTGTTACCCATGCTACACCACGATCCAAGACAAAATTTCATTTATTTGTAATTAGAAATAAATATTTCACAATATATAATTACATATTGTTTTTGTGATTAATCACTATGCTTTAATTATGTTCAATTTGTAACAATGAAAATACATCCTGCATATTAGATATTTACATTACAGTTCTTAACAGTAGCAAAATTACAGTTATGAAGTAGCAACGGAAATAATTTTATGGTTGGGGGTCACCACCACATGAGGAGCTGTATTAAAGGGTTGTGGGATTAGAAAGGTTGAGAACCACTGCTCTAGTGGAAAGGACTACCACTTGCTCTGGCCTTTTTCTCCCTTTTATTAAGGCTTTGGGACACACCCATAGCCTTTAGGCAGGAAATTATAATAACAGAAATTAACATGAAACAAACAGGTAGAGGCTGCTTCAGCTAACAATGTTTCAACTAAACAGTGAGTAATTAGCTCTGATCTTTCAAAGCAATTAAGGTTGACCAGCCTTCTGGTTTCCTGTTTACATCCATTTAGTGAGAACAATGTTTGGTTTCCGGCAGTGTTCTTATTTTTAAAATTATCTTGTATACCAAACTCTTTGTAGTGATGAATTCACACTTAAAGGCATTTTCATATGATGAGTTCATGTTTCTCAGTTTGAAGTTTGAGAGTTCATGAAAGTGGTCTTCAGAGTCATGACATTTTTCTTTTTAAAAAAGTTTTTTACATCTTATGGGTTTGAGAACTTCCTGCCTGTACCATGTCCCCTGTAATCACATGCTTAGAATGGAGAGTATCTACAATAGTGGTGATTAGTATACCTCCCTTCCTCTCTATGAGTTTTCAGTTGCTATCTCAGTCCCTACTATAAAGAAGCATTGTTACTCATCTAAAGCATAATCAAGTTAAATATAAACAGTGTAGAGGGAAAGAACATAATCCTTGAAGTGAAAGGGATAGGAGTAGGGTACACTGCCCACACCCTGTTTTCTGAATGCACTCTATCCCTTGATCCCTCAGCATCACCTCCCTACTTTTCAAAATTCTTCCCTTCAAAACTTAGTTCAAATGCCATTTTCTCTATGAAGCTTTTTATTATTCCAATTGGCCATGGTTTCCTCTCCTAAATCCTCATACCACTTGCACTCTGTTACATGGTGGTTCCATTCTGCCTTTTATTAGTTTTTTTTACACAAGTATTTCTCTCATAGATGCAATTTCTTCATAGCAGGTGTGAAGCATATGGCTTATCTTTCTCCATTGCTAGTGGGATGGCATCCTTAGGGATCAGCTTTGTAATCCCCAGCGTGCCATATGTTATACATGGCAGGCATTTAATAAACATTTGTTAAAGGTGTGAAAAATGAGTAAAAGAAATGAATGAGTAGAGTCAGAATCCATTCCCACCTCACCTTGAATGGATAGAAACTCACATACATGGACAGGCCTTGTCTCAGTTCAAGACTAATCAATGGGAGGGCTCCATTCTGTGTGATGAGAGACAGGCTCCTTCCCTCTAGCAGCTCCCCATCTTCTAAAATAGGGCTTCACAAACTGTAATGTGACTACAAATCTCCTAGGGATGGTATTAAAATGAAGTGTCTGATCTAGTGAGTCTGGGAATAGGAGGGGTGGTGCCTAAGCATATGTACTTTTGGTTAAGTTCCTCGGATCATACTTGGAATTAGCAGACACTTGGCTTTTATCATTCTTACTGAATTTCTACAACCAACTGGAAAGAGAGACAGTGTACAGAAGACTGTGGGAGGTTTTTAGGGGCCAGTACATCAGTGTAAGTGAAGTACCCACTTTTCATTGGCAAGAATTCAGTCACAAGACCTCAATTAGTGCAAGGGAAGACTGGGAAATGCAGTCTCTCATGTGCTCAGAATAGGAAGGAAAACAGAGTCTGGTGACTTACTCAGCAGTAACTGCCACAGCAAGTCACACAACCCAGAGGTCTCTGAGATGTTATTTCTCCATTGGAAGGTACGGGGGACCAGTAGGCACAGTGTCTGTGTCTCCATGATGGACTGGCACTTGCTACCCTCCTTTAACTTTCAAAAGAATCCATTTAAATTTTCTAGAAAAGGAGGTGTGTCCCATTTCTTATTTTACCAAAAGATATGCCTTCTGAAGGGTAGCCTAAACAATGTCAGACACAATACTTTAGGGCACTATCTATTCATAGATGAGATACTATTAGTCTATGAATTTTCT
>JAAGEH010000076.1:66283269-66300514 GCA_011751065.1 Lasiurus cinereus
CTGTCACTCCAAGGCAAGACAGATGAAAACGTATGATAGACTGCATGATACTTAATTTCCTGGCCATCTATGGCTCTTTTTCTTGAGAAATTATCCTCTGGATTTCCAGTTTTACAGCCCATACATTCCACAGGCTGGTGATGGTAAGAGTCCATAAAACTGTGGTTGGGATCCTTTTCTGCTTGTCCCATAAATGTACTTTGTATTTATATGGAACAAGATTGACATTCAGGGAGTCGGGTAGAAAACTGGTTTGTGAGAATTATGAATACAAATGCCACCAACAACCTGAAGCCATCTAACCCACCAAGCATTGAGTCTTCCAGTGACCACTTCGAAAAACTGAAATATAGCCAACCCCTCCTTGTCATTACAGCCTGCTACAGTCCTGGCTTTTACTTATGGACTGCTGTTTGCACATGGCTTCCTGTAGGGGAAAAAGGGAGGAACAGTACCTGGTCCAGCCATGGCAGGAACACAGAATCTGAATGAAAGAGGATGATGCACAAGGAGTTAGGGTGTGCGAGAGGCCAACATGTGATGGAAGAGGCCAGGGTAGCAGGCAAACAAAAGGAAGAGAATCTGCTGGCTGGTCTCAGATTCAGGCACTATCTATTCATAGATGAGATACTATTAGTCTATGAATTTTCTCAGAGCCTTTTTCTCTCTGCTGTTATATTGTATGTAGATTAAGCTCTGCTTCCCTCTGGCTGTGACAGCAAAGCTCCTGCATCTGTCACTCCAAGGCAAGACAGATGAAAACGTATGATAGACTGCATGTTTGGCATCACTCTAGAGGGGAGAAGGAGAGTGGGTAAAATGCTTTTAAAGATGGATTTCTAGGAATAGAAGAGTATCTTCACAGTGAGATACACACAAACCGGAATCTGCCCTGCTATCACATCTACCCAACCCATAGGAGCTTCCCAAGCCTGCTACCATGTGCCAGGGATGTAGCCCAATGAGAACCCACGTGCCTTTTGTGGAGAGCTGCATGAGTGCCTATTGATAATGATGCAGGGTGGAGCATGGGATTCAGTTTGTGGCCAATGAAGGGCCTTCCATCCCAGGCCTCTACTCATGCACAACTCCAAGAGGTGCCTGGATTTTGTATCCTGGATGCCTCTCCTCACCCTGGTCCTGGCCCTAGAAGGGGTATTAATCAAGGCCGTCTGTCTTGAGAGCCCAGACTCATCTACTTTAACAGAACAGTAACCACAAATGACATGTGCAATTTGGAGGAAAGGGCATAAAACCAGGGCAGAGAGGATGGAAGGAAGCCCAGTCTCATTTCCTAAGTGGCTTAGGGGCATTACTCATGTCTGGAATGGAGGGGTGGGGGGGCTTCCTTGACTCTAATCAGGTCTTCCCTCTTGTCACCTGGCCCTCACCCTGCGGGAAGCCTGCTTCTGTCCTGTCACCTGGCAGGCCCTAAGTTGGTGGGCATGTCTTGCTGCAGGTTCTAGATGTCCTTTGTTCCCTCTGTCTCTGCAATGGGGTGGCCGTGAGAGCCAACCAGAATCTGATCTGTGACAACCTGCTGCCCCGGAGAAACCTGCTTCTGCAGACACGGCTGATTAATGACGTGACAAGGTAAGGCCACCATCTTTATTCCAAAAGGGGCATCTTGTCTCCAGACAGGGAAGAGGGCTGATTTGAACTCCAAAGGTACCTACCATCATTTCCATGATTCTGGCACATAAGGTGAGAGCGGGCACATGTCTTCTCTTTAAGGCCTTGGTCTCTAACCCACTTTCTCCTGAAGTGCCCAAGAAGTATAAGTACCACCCAAGGGCTGAAGAATTTGGCCAGAAGTTGGCCAACATTTTATTTTAAACATCAATACAGATCTATCTTATACCTTCTTCATAACATATTTATTTTTATTTCTATATACAAACTCTTTTTTCTAAAAATCTCTTACAGAATAGATGTTCCATGTGATACCATGGCTTACAGAATCCTCTGGCACATGGCTATTTACCCAGGAATAATTGTGCTGGTCAGATGGAAAGCATGAGCACAGGCATAACTCTAGGCCCTGGGAGTCATGTGAACTTGCTGGGCCTGGACTAGGCAGGCCCAAGGTTCTTTAGCAACTTTCTACCGAGGCCCACTTTCTAATCTGTAATGGTCAGAGAAGAAACTCCCGTCTGAAGTGTAGAGCAGCCAGCAGAGCTAAGCCATCCATACCAACATGTTTCTTCTTGGGACCAGCCTGGTTTTTCCCTGTCCATCCAAAATAGAACACTATCCCAGCCCAGAATAGTAGACACCCAGAAAAACTCTGTTTTGTCCCAAGCTCTTAACCACTTTGCTAAATACATTAAAACATCTGGCCCTTAACAAGGTTGCTTAAAAGTGACTTCTTCCCCCATCCCCTTTTCTGTCATCTAGGTTGAATTCTATTTTTTTCAGCTGTATTACTAGAGTATTATCTAGTAATTGACCAACAATATGGTAAGACATTTAAAGTATACAACATGATGATTTAATTAATATAAATGTACATTGTGAAGGAACTTTACCCAAAGTATTAAATAATACATCCATTACCCCACATAGTTCCTCTTTTGGAGGAAGGAGGGTAAAGACATTTAATTTCTCTCTTAGCAAATTTCAGTTATGCAATGTCATCAGCTATAGTCACAATATTATACATTAGATCCTCAGATTTTATTCATCTTATAACTGAAAGTTTATACCCTTTCACCAATTCTCCCTATTTTTCCTGCCTCCACCTCAGTGCCTGGCAGCCACTTTTCTATTTTCTGTTTCTATGCATTTTTATTTAGATTCTACAACTAAGTGATACTATGCAGTATTTTCTTCTCTGTCTGGCTTATTTCTAATGTGACTTCTTAATGCTTTCAAAAGGCCATTGTTATTAATAATGCTTGGTGACAAAGCTGCTGTTATGAAAACGGGGGTAATTAAACCAATTTACTGAAAGAATGGAAGAAGTCTTTTCTTTCCCTTACAATAAGAAATGAGGATTTGTAATCATGCAGCTCTATAAGACATCTTCAACCTCTTTACCTATGGCTGAAACTCAGTAAATGCTGATTACCTTGAGTGGAACATTTAAAGAGAGACAGGTTTGCCCTAACCGGTTTGGTCCAGTGGATAGAGCATCAGCCTGGGGACTCAAGAGTCCCAGCTTGGATTCCGGTCAAGGGCATGTACCTTGGTTATGGGCACATCCCCAGTAGGGAGTGTGCAGGAGGCAGCTGATTGATGTTTCTCTCTCATCGATATTTCTAATACTTTCTCTCCCTTCCTCTCTGTAAAAAAATCAATAAAATATATTTTAGAAAATAAATAATAAATAAAATAAAATAGAGACAGGTTCTGATATATTTTACAATGGAATTAATGTTGTCCTGACACCTTCCTAAGAATGTAATCAAGTGTTGGAGGCTTGCCATGGCCAGTATTGCTCAGTGATTAGAGCACTGGCCCATGCATTGAAGGGTCTTGGGTTTGATTCGCAGTCAAGGGCATGTACCTAGGTTGCTATTCCATCCCCCACCCTCATCAGGGCATGTGCAGAAGGCAACCAATCAATGTCTTTCTCTCACATTGATGTTTTTCTCTTTCTACACTCCTCTCCCTGACCCCTGCACTTCTACTCTCTCTGAAAAACCAGTGGGGGGAAAAGAAAGTGTGTGTGTGTGTGTGTGTGTGTGTGTGTCTGTGTGTGTGTGTCTGTGTGTGTGTGTGTGTATCCTCAGATAAGAATTAACAACAGTAACAAAAAAATTGTTGGAGACTCAAAGCTTTTCTACTTCAGAACAATATGAAAAACACAAAATTGCTCTTGCCCTTGGATTAACTGAGCAGTCCCTCCTCTGTTCTGGTTCAATTTGCTTTCTCAGTCTTAAGAATCAGTAAATGCCACCCGCCCTATGTTTAATTTCAGTATTCGGCCAAACATCTTCCTGGGAGTTGCTGAGGGATCAGCACAGTACAAGAAGTGGTACTTCGAGCTCATTATTGACCAGGTGGACCCCTTCCTCACGCCAGAGCCCACACACTTACGGGTGGGCTGGGCCTCATCCTCAGGCTATGCTCCATACCCAGGAGGTGGAGAAGGATGGGGAGGCAATGGTGTTGGTGATGACCTTTATTCCTATGGTTTTGATGGACTTCACCTGTGGTCAGGTGAGTACAAAGTTTTGACCCCTTATCTCTTACTGGGGGTGACTGAAGCTTGACTGGTATGAGCTGAAACTGTCACTTTCTGTATGAATGACATAAACTCGAGTGTAAACTAGAGATGGTTATGTGGGAAGAGCATCAGATCTGAAATGAGACACTTGCTTTAGCCATGACTCTGGCACTTCAGCTGCATTATGGGTATGAGCCCTTTCCCTTTCCTCAAGCTCTGTGATTGTACAAACAGGAGCTTTCAGGATTAATATGGACAAACAGGGAAGGAGAAAGACTCAGCATTTATTACTGAGCAGTGAGCTACATATCTTTTGTACACATTTTATCCCATGTTATCTTTACAATGGCCCCTTAAGGTAGATAATATGACCCCATATTACAGATGTGGAATCTGAGGCATAAAAATATTTAAGTCATTTATTCACAGTCACACTGGGAGGGGTTAGGATCTGACAATAAGCCCGACACCTTGTCAGTACAGCATATTACTTCATGATGAACTTTATAAAATGTCTGGATCTGTACCTGACACATCAGAGATGGTAATCAGTTAAAAATAATCTTAATCTTCCTTTTTAAAGATAAACATTGTTTTTCCCAAGTGTGTCCATGGCCTGTGGCTGTGCGGGAAGGAACTGGCTCCCACCGGATGAAAATGCAAGAACGCCCATGCTCACAGCCCAGCACAGGAGTTCTCCCTCACTGTCTGTTGTCCGCAGTGTGTCTTACCTGTATCTTTTGCAAAACTGCAATTGTGTCCCTTATAGAAATCACTTACATAAGCATTGTGCTGTATGCTGCTTACATAAGGAACCATGACACACATTCTACCTTAAATTCAGTAGGAGGGAAAAGTTTGTCTCTAAATGATGAACCTGTCCATTTTCTTTTGTATCTAGGAACCCATCACGTTTTCCTTCTGCCCTTAGCTTTCAGGCTGAAACCATTAGCTCAGGTCCTCATGACATGCTTCTTGCAGTGGGTCTTTATTTTCAATATGTGTGTGTAGGTGTGTGTGTTGTTTTAAATTCATTTTAAACATTTTTAAAATCTTAGTAATGGTGTGAACGTATTTACATACTTGTCCTGGGTTATTTGTGGGAAGAAAGAGGAAACCCTATCTCTGTCTGTGTTTTGTGTGTTCGTGGGTCAGCAGGGTATAGACAAAAGCAGATGCAGAACAGCAGGATGATAGATTAGAACAGGTGAAAATCTTGTTTTTTTGTTATCCTCCCAACTTAACCTTCCCTGGTTCCGTCTTCATAGGGGTAGGAGTGATTCTTGCCTTCTCAGTTCTCAGAGCCCCATCATGTAGGATTTAGCTTAGGTTATCATCACATGTCACAAGGTCCTCAGAAAGTTGTCTTTAGGGAAGTGATTTGAGGAGACATCATCGAGCTCACACCCACCCACAGCTCCTGAGTTTGGTGGAATTCAATCTGTGAAGGAATGAAGAGCATTGACTTGAGATTCATCAGTCTATCACATGCTTCCTTGTCTCTGGTTTTTTTTTGTTTTTCAGTTAATTTGTTATTTAGATTTTACACATAAGTGAGGTCATATGATATTTTTCTCTTCCCTACTCGCTTATTTCACCTACCATAATAATCTCCAGGAGGGACATGAAGTTCTTGACACACACTAGAGATCCAGTAAATATGACTTGAATGTCCCGCCTTGTCTGGTTCTAAAGACCAAGCCCAGAGTTCTGGGTCCCTCACTTGAGACCATAAGAGTACCCCCATCTTATGGGGGTAAAAACCCAAGTCCCATGCTAAATGGGAAAGGAAGTTTCAGACTGACATCCTAGAAGTAACCATGAGCTTTTTCTCTGTGTAGCGGGAGGACAGTCTTAATAGGTCTATTTCACCACAGAAGCCTATGAATTCTCTTTCAAGTATCTGCTGTACAAATATCCCCCTTCTGAATCCTGCCCAGCCCTCTCTACAGAATCCAAGGTCAGCTCAGCCTCTGCATTTTTCCTCTGGGAGGAATGGTTCTTCTCTTGTCATGGCACCACTGTCCCTCTTCTGGCATGGCCTTCACGAAGCCTTTCAGGCCTGCATTCGGAGGTGAATGTGGCTCAGAGCAGCCTAGAGTATGTTACTGACTAGGGAGCGGTTTCACAGTAGGAGATCACACCTACCTTGCCCTTTTAACAACTTTTTCCTTGCAAAATCAGAAGTAGGAGAAATTTACCTTCCCAAGAGATGAGTGATAACAAGAAGTGAATGAATGGAGTACAATTGTGCCTCTTTATTTAACATGACTTCTAACTCATCAAGAGAATGTATCAATACAGTCAAATTTATATAAGAGGGTCTTTACCTGTTCTCCTTACTAAAATGAACTCAAGGTATCTGTTTGTCCTTCAAAACTCATCCCATTATGACTCTGTCCTTTCTAGCCTCAGTAAAGCCTCTCTCTTTCCAGTTGTCTAAGTATTTGTGTTTATGTTATAACTAGTGGCCTGATGCACAAAATTTGTGCATGGGATGGGGGGGTTCCCTCAGCCCAGCCGGCACCCTCTCCAATTGGGGACCCCTTGGGAAATGTCATACAGGGATCGGGCCTAAACCAGCAGTCAAACATCCCTCTCACAATCTGGGACTGCTGGCTCCTAACTGCTCACCTGCTTGCCTGTCTGATCACTCCTAACTGCCCTCCCCTGTGGGCCTGATCTCACCCCCAATGGCCCTCCTCTACCAGCCTAATCTTGCCCCCAATTGCCCTTCCCTGCCAGCCTGATCTTTATCCCCAATTGCCCTCCCCTGCCAGCCTGATCTCACCCCCAACTGCCATAAAACCCCTCCTCAGCCTCCACCTTAGGTACTGCTTTCACAGTTCACCCAGATTAGGTTCTGATTGCTCAGTTTCTATGCCAGTCAGCATCAAACACTCCACTTCCTAGGCAGCCATTGATCCTCATAGTTCACCCAGATTTGGTTCTGAACTGTCGGTTTCTATGCCAGTCAGCATCTCTGGGCCTATCTCTAGACCTGGTCAGAGAGGCAGGGCTGATCAACAGCCCCACAGAGGCCAGGAGAGGAAGAGAAGCCTGCTGCTGGCCAGGTCCAGAAAGAAAGAGAGTCAAGGGCTGATCAACAGCTGCCACAGAGGGTACAGATCAGACCCTGCTTCTCTCTCCAGGCCCCTCTCTAGGCCTGATCTGCATCCCCCTCTGCTGTCAGTGCTGGGTTATAACAACAATCCAGCACTGATTGCAGGACTGATTTCTGGTGTTTGAGCCTTCAGTCATTATGGTCACTGTGTGTGTGTGTGTGTGTGTGTGTGTGTGTGTGTGTGTGTGTCTATGTATGTGTGTGTGTATGCCAAGCTCTGCAGTGCCCACGGTAATAGATGTGCTGAGCATCAGTGTTTCCAGATGCCTACATTACTCATTAAAATAGACTAAATCTGAAGTAATATATTCTTGGATTAATCTGAACATGTGCAGCAGATGATAAAATGGCTTTTTCCTTTATTGTAAAATGCTAGGTTAGAAATGGCCTTTCCTGGAGTTCCAGGTGGGCCTTAGTCTAACAGTCAGGGGTTTCTTTAGATCAGCAGAACCAGGGCACCTCCCAGCCTGTCTCTGTAAGTGGTCTCTACGATATTTAGAGTTCCTAATATATTGAAAAGAAAGCAGTTGAGGCAATTTAGAAACACTCTCTATACCAACTCTGCTTTTCCTTGCTATAACATTCTCTGTCCATTTTTCTAAAAGGGGTTAAATTCACTAAACATATTTAAAAGTGACTTTTTTTACCACTGTCAATAAAGGGACTTAATGATTTCAATAACTCAATAAGTAATTTTCAAATCACTTTCTGGAACCAGTCCTTAATGCTATGATTCTCCATATTATTATTTCTTCCTAATATTACAAAAAATATAATATTCATACAGTGTTCTGGCAAGCTTATTCACTGCTGGACTAGTAACAAAACAAAAATAATAACTAATACCATTTGTTGTAGGTTACAATGCATCAGACACTCTTCTAATAACTCTACATGGAATAATTTATTCAGCGTTCACAGAAAACCCATAACAATATTATTTTTATTTGACAGATGAGGACAATTGAGTCCGCAAAGGTAAGTGACTTGATCAAAGTCACACAGCAACAGAACCAAGACTCAAACCCAGGGAGTCTGGTTCTAAACACACGTCCCTTAACTGCTATTCACTACTGCCTCTTGAGTGATATATAGCAATATAGCACATCAGTCATTCATTTCATCAAAAGCATAGGAATAATGTACCTACATATAACTCTTGACATAATCATGAAGGCATCACTGTACCCATTTTACAGAAAAAAAAAGATGATTTTTTTTTAGTAAAATCACAGGTCCAGTTTTCTGTAGCAGGTAAAACTACAGCTTTCTACTCAGACTCAGCTTTCTGTGTCGTCAAGATCACTCTCCACCCCATGCCACTTCATCAGAGAGCATTTGGAAGTATAAGTATCTTTTTAAAACATGGGGCGTATGGCCCTTCTGAATCATTTGGAGCTTTGAAAGCCCTCACAAGTTTAGCAGTTGCTTCCTCCAGGTAGAACAGATTTATAACATAAAATGTACAAAAGCAATCTCATGTCCTAGTTGAAATGTTCTCAGAAAAATAAAGGTCCTTCTAAATTGTATTTTTATCCAGTAAGGATCTGGATACTTTTACAGGTAGTTGTCCAATCTAACATTTCCATTAGTTTCCAATTTTCCCAAATCCACAGAAATGTTTTGGGGTTTGTTCAGATGAGTACAGTGATATTTTCTAGACATTATCCTGATAGAAAAAGAAATGATTGAAGCAGAGATATTTGTTTTTAATGGGAAATTTTAAAAAATCTCAAGAATGAGACAATAGAAAAAAAAAGTGGTGGCAGAATAGATGGACCTGTCTCAAGCCTTGTCCCAGAACAGATAGAACAGCTGAATGTCACACAGTGAGTGTTTGTTGGCCAGAAAAGAGACAGCTACACTCCAGGAGAAGGTGGGGGACTACTGGACAGGGTTCTCCTGACTGGGCAGCCCTCACTGCTGCTGGGTTCCATCCCTAACTCACCAGCTTGGATGCGGAGACCATGCCATCTGGAAGGGGAAAGTGGATGTTATCAGAAGCCTGAAAATCTACAACTATGACACCCACCGAACAGCTGTGAACCCAAGAACACTGGACCCCAATTGGCGCAAACATGAAGATTCAGAGGAGCTCTACATTCCGCCACGAAAAGGTCTGATTTCGCCTGAGATAGAGAACTACATAACCAGATAACCCAGAGAAGAGACACAATGGGGAGAGAAAGAAGCAGCCCACATATGAAAGAAGAGCAGGCATTACCAGAAAAGGAAGTAAACAAAATGGAGTAAAGCAACTTGCCAGAGAAAGAATTCAGAGAATTGATCATAAGGTGGCTGAAAAGAATGAAAGACAAAATCGACAATATTAGTAAGAACCAAGAGGAAATGAAGAATGAAGAAGAAATGAAAAATGACATCGCTGCTGTAAAGAACTCAATAGAAAGCATCAAGAGTAGGCTAGAAGAAGTGGAGGACCATATCAGTGAGCTAGAAGACAAGGTAGGAAAAAATACACAAGTAGAGCAGCTTCTGGAAAAAAAAAATTAAAAAGCAGGAGGAGAGCCTAAGGGAACTTTGGGACAACAGGAAAGAGAACAGCATCCACATAATAGAGGTCAAGAAGGAGAGGAAACTGAACAAGGAATAGAAAACCTGTTTGAAGAAATAACAGAAAACTTTCCTGATATAGGGAAGAAAAAAACCCAAACAAATTCAAGAAGCTCACAGAGTCCCAAGCAAAATGAATCCCAAAAGACCAATGCCAAGGCATTTTATAATTAAATTGGCAAACACCAATGACAAAGAATCTTAAAAGCGGCCAGAGAGAAACAGAAAGTTACCTACAAAGGAAGTCCCATCAGACTAGCGACTAATTTCTCAACAGAAACTCATCAGGCCAGAATGGAATGGAATGAAATATACAAAGTCATGCAAATGAAGGGTCTGAATCCAAGAATACTGTACCCGGCAAAGCTTTCAATCAAAATTGAAGTGAAATCAGGAGCTTCTCAGACAAAAAAGAACTAAGGGAATTTATTACCACCAAACCAGCAATGCAAGAAATGCTAAAGGGTCTGCTGTAAAAAAAAAAAAAAGGAAAGAAAGGAAATGAAAGAAGGGGGGGAGGGGAATCCAAGATGACGGCATAGGTAAACACCTACACTGCTGCCTCGCACAACAATTTCAAAACTACAAATAAAAGACAGAACAGACATCATCCAGAACCACAGGAAAGCTGGCTGAGTGGAAGTTCTACAACTAGAGGGAGAGGGGCTCACAGAAACCCAGAGGAGCTGCAAAAAGCTGAGGTACAGAGACTCACGCGTGGAGAGAGCAGGTGCCGGAGTACCTGGCTGGTTTTCTCTGGCAGGAGGGAAATGGAGACTCTCAAAGGCATTTAACCCCTTATCTTACAACACTAAACCCCAGATCCAGCTGAAACTCATACGGGGGGAGTTTGGACTGTGAAAAGGGAGAAGTGCATGGAAATTTAGGGGAGTCGCAAAAGATCAAAGGCCTGGTGGCACGCACGGCACTGCGCACAGGACAGATTGCTGATTGTGCCACTGGCTTTCATGAGTGGGCAAGAGACAGACCCTCCCAACTGTGCCACTTCTGATTCCACTAAGCCCCTGTTTTGGGCGAAACCCTGGGGACCTAGTCTCGTGTGGTCCTGGTGCACAGGGGAGCCGGAAAAGCAGCAGTCTAGAGGCACTGTGGGCGCTCAGGCACAAGGACCGCTCCAGCAATTACCCAGTCACGTGAGACTCAGGGGCAATGGAGGGCGGGGCCAACTGGAAGGCAAGATGGTCCCTTAAGCCCAGAGACTCGCACCCATCCCAAGCCCAACAGAGGCTCCTTCGGTTTTGCAAGTCTGGTATCATAAGGCTGAATCCAACACAGAAGTTCTCCTGGCATAGTGAAAATGCAGAGACAAGGGAAGGGATTACAAACAAAAGAAATGGAGGGAAAAAAACGACTGGATATAGAGTTCAAAACCACGCTTATAAGGTTTTTCAAGAATATGCTAGAAAAGTTGGATAAATTTAGTGAGACACCAGAGTAGATGAAAAAGGACATACTAGAGACACTGACTGATATAAAAAATATTATACAGAGTCCTAACAGCAGACTAGAGGATGGCAAGAATCAAGTCAAAAATTTGAAATATAAAGAAGCGGAAAACATTCAACTGGAAAAGCAAGAAGAGAAAAGAATCCAAAAATGTGAAGGTAATGTAAGGAGCCTCTGGGACAGCTTCAAGCGTACCAACATCAGAATTGTGGGGTGCCAGAAGAAGAGAGAGAGCAAGATACTGAAAACCTATTTAAAGAAATAATGACTGAAAACTTCCCACATCTGGTAAAAGAAATAGACTTACAAGTCCAGGAAGTACACAGAACCCCAAATAAAAGGAATCCAAAGAGGACCACACCAAGACACATCATAATTAAAATACCAAGAGCAAAAGACAAAGAGAGAATATTAAAAGCAGCAAGGGAAAAACAGTTCATTACCTACAAGGGGCACCCATATGACTGTCAGCTGATTTCTCAACAGAAACAATGCAGGCCAGACAGGAGTGGCAAGAAATATTCAACGTGATGAATAGCAAGAATCTACAACCAAGAATAATCTATCCAGCAAAGCTATCATTCAGAATCGAAGGGCAGATAAAGAGCTTCACAGAGAAGAAAAAGCTAAAGGAGTTCATCAACTCCAAACCAGTATTATATGAAATGCTGAAAGGTACTCTTTTAGAAGAGGAAGAAGAAAAAGGTAAAAGCCAAAAAATTATGAACAACAAATATCTATCAACAAGTGAATCTAAAAACTAAGTGAATTAAAAATTTGATCAACGGAATAAACTGGTGAATATAATAGAATCAGGAGCACAGAAAGGGAATAGACTGATAATTCTCAGGGGGACAAAAATCATAAAGCATCAAACAGACTGTGAAATTACAGCAGAAAGATTAAAGTTAGGTGAGGTAGATAAGTGATCAATCAAAGGACTTTTATGCATGCATATAAGCATAACCAATGATCACAGACATTGGGGGGTTGGGGTATGCCTGGGAAGGAGGAGGGGGTTTGGGAAGATATGTATAAAAAATTAATAAAAAGAAAAATAAATAAATAAATAAAAGTACACAGGGGTAAAGAATAAAAATAGTGACAAATAAGTACCTATCAATAATAACTTTAAATGTAAATAGGTTAAATGCTCCAATCAAAAGACATAGAGCAACGTATTGGATAAGAAAACATGACCCATATATCTGCTATCTACAAGGAACCCACTTCAGATAAAAGATGCACACATACTGAAGGTGAAGGGATTAAAAAATGGTTTTCCAGGTGAATGGAAATGAAAAAAAAACAAAGACTGGGGTAGCAATACTTATATCAGACAAATTAGATCTCAAAGTGAAGGACATAAGAAATAAGGAAGGCCACTATATAATAATAAAGGGAACAATCCAACGAAAAGAAATAACTCTGGTAAACATATATATACCCAATACAAGAGCACCCTAATACATAAACTTCTGGAGGATATCAAGGGAGAGATTGACAGCAATACAATCATAGTAGGAGACTTTAACACCCCACTATCACCATTGGACAAATCCTCTAAACAAAAAATCAGCAAAGAAACCTCAATCCTAAATGACTCACTAGACCAGATGGAATTAATTGACATCTTCAGAACATTTCACCCCAAAGCCATGGAATATACATTCTTCTCAAGTGCACATGGGTCATTTTACGATATGTTGGGTCATAAGCAAAGTCTCTTTAAATTCAGGAAGATAGAAATCTCATCAAGCATCTTCTCAGATCACAGTGGCATAAAACTGGAAATCAACTACAATAAAAACAATCCAAAGAAATCAAACACATGAAGACAGCATTCTATTAAACAATGACTGGGTTACCAGAGAGATCAAGGAAGAAATAAAAAACATTCATGGCAACAAATGACAGTGAAACACAACAATCCAAAATCTATGGGACACAGTGAAAGCGGTCTTGAGAGAGAAGTGCATTGCTCTACAAGCCTACTGCAAAAAACAAGAAACAATGGTAATAAATTACCTACCTCTACAACTCAAAGAGAAAGAGCAACAAAAAAGGCCGAGTGTAAGCAGAAGGAAGAAAATAGTAAAGATCAGAGCAGAGATAAACGACATAGAGACCAAAGAAATAATTCAAAAGATCAACAAAACCAAGAGCTGGTTCTTTGAAAGGATAAACAAGATTGATGAACCTCTAGCTAGGCTCACTAAGAAGCAAAGGAGAGGATCCAAATAAAATCAGAAATGAAAGAACTGAAATAATAGACCCCACCAAAATGCAAAGGATTGTTAAAAAATACTATGAACAACTCTATTCCAACAAACTAGACAACCTGGAGGAAATGGACATATTCCTAGAAAACATAACCTTTCAAAACTCAATCAGGAAGAATCTAAACATCTCAATAGTCCGATAACTATGGAAGAAGTTGAAGCAGTCATCGAAAAGCTTCCAGCAAACAAAATTCCAGGGCCAGATGGCTTCACAGGGGAATTTTAACAAACATTCAAGGAAGCACTAAAACCTATTCTCAGACTATTCCAAAAAATTCAAGAAGGAACACTTCCAAGCTCCTTCTATGAAGCCAGCATCACCCTAATACTAAAACTAGATAAAGACAACACAATGAAAGAGAATTACAGGCCAATGTCCCTCATAAACATAGATGCCAAAATCCTCAACAAAATTCTAGCAAATCGGATCTAGCAGTACATCAGAAAGATCATACACCATAACCAAATAGGATTTATTCCAGGAATGCAAGGATGGTACAATATCCACAAATCAATAAACATGATACATCACATAAACAAATTGAGAAATAAAAATCACATAGTCATATCAATTGATGCAGAAAAAGCATTTGACAAAATTCAACACCCTTTCTTGATAAAAACTCTCAAGGTGGGAATAGAAGGATCATACCTCAACATAATAAAAGCCATATATGATAAACACACAGCTAACATCATACTCAATGGGCAAAAACTAAAACCATCTCCCCTAAGAACAAGAACAAGAACAAGACTGGGATGCCCACTCTCACCACTCCTGTTTGACATAGTACTGGAAGTATTAGCCATTGCAATTAGAGAAGAAGAAATAAAAGGGATCCAAATTGGAAAAGAGGAAGTAAATCTGTCCTTATTTGCAGATGACATGATATTGAACATAAAAAACACATAAGACTCCATCAAAAAACTAATAGACTTAATAAATTCAGCAATGTGGCAGGATACAAAATTAATGCCAAGAAATCTATTGCATTTCTATACACCAATATTGAACTTACAGAAAGAGAGACTAAAAAAACAATCCCATTTACCATCACATCAAAAAAATTAAGATACCTAGGAATAAACCAAGGAGGTAAACAGATGGAAGAACATACCGTGTTCTTGGATTGGGAGAATCAATATCATTAAAATGTCCATACTGGGGAGGAGAAAATGGCGGCGGAGTAGACGGACGCGTCTGGAGCTTTGTCGCTGGGCAGAGGGAGAGAGAGCGGCTGAGAGTTGCATTGGGAGTGTTTGTTGGCAAGCTAGGAGTCAGTTGTCCTCCAGGGGAAGGCGGAGAACTGCTGGAAGGGGCTCTCCCGGCCAGGCAGCCCCACTGCCACCGGGTTTTTGTCGGCCGGAGCCACCAGCGCGAACGCGGAGCCCGAGCCATCTTGCAGTGGGAGGTGGATGTCTGCGGCGGTCTGAAGCCTTTGGCTGGGCACCCATCGAGCAGCCAGGAACCCGGGGACCCAGAACTCCGCTCTCTAATCGGCGCAGACACGCGGCGGAATCAGAGATCCACAGAGCACATGGAAAGGTCAGATTGCGCCTGACTTAAGGGGGAGGTGGATGTCTGCCGAGGTCTGAAAGCTGTGGCTGACGGAGGCACCCACAGAGCAGCCAGGACCCGGGGCGTGGCTTCCCAGGCGGCACAGACGCGCAGGCGGAGGATTCAGAGATCCACAGGGCGCGCGTGCGTGGAAGGGTCAGATTTCGCCTGGGCCAGGGTGCGGTCTCCTACCCCCGCAGGGCAGAGACGCGGACACTGTGGGAGCCGGGCTGCGGGAAAGCTGCCTCTGGAGAGGTCCGCAGAGGTGGTCAGGACGTGATCCCTGAGTGTGAAGGCAGACCCTCTGAGCTGTTGACAGAGGACAGCTCCGGAAAACGACTCTTTTTTTTTTTCTTTCTTTCTTTTTCTCTGGGGCAGAGGGACAACCTGGGAGTTATTGCAGTGTCCAGGCTGCAAAACCCCCACAAACTGGTTTTGGGAACCACAGAGTAGCAGGATCTGAGCACAGCCTAGAGAGGTCCTGTGCTTTGTCTCAGAGATCAATTCCGAAACACTGCCACCCAGTGGATGACACACAAATTGACTCTCACATAACCACAAAAGAATAAAGAGATTAAAACACCAAGAGGGGAACACAGGGAGCTGCAGTGCCTTCCCTGCTGGGAAACAGGAGTGCCAAGCAGAATAATAGTGGAAGTGAAGGACCATTCTATTTTTCTTCTTTTTTTTTATTTTTTCTTTTTTCTTTTTTTTAATTTTTAATTCTTTATTTTTCATTTTCACATATTTTAATTAAAAGAATATTTTTTTTCTTTCTGCCACAATTGATTTTACCTTTATAATTATTACATTTTTGTTTTAAACTAGTATTATTAATTACTACTAGTAATTTACCGTTTTTGGAAAAAAAAAGTGTCATTTTGTTTTCTCTTTATTTTATTTCGGGATTAGAGTTCTACATTCTATTTTCATCTTCCCTTTAGCAAAATTTTACTCCAACTCAACTCCACCTTTATGCCAACACTTTCCTCCTAACTTTCCCCATTTTGCTGTCTTGTTTCTCTTTCCCTTTTCCAACTTTAGATTCTCCCTATTTTTCTCTTTACCTGGTTAAAATTTCACCCCATTTATATATCTAATTTCAAATCCCCTATACAAGTCCACACAAACCTCTCCCCTCTTGTCTTCACTAGCCAAAAAGTTGTTTTTTCTCTATGTCCTTTTATTGCTATTTGCCTGAAAAGTGATTATATCGATTTTTTGAAATTTTTTTGAGAGATTGTTTTAGTTTATTCTACTTGTTTTATTTTGCTTTTTGCTTGCTTTGTTTTCTACCTCTCTTTTCCCTCATCTCCCTCGATACCAGTTGCTATTTGCAATTTGCATCAATCTCTAGGTACTGGTTGCTGGCCTTTATTGGGATTAGTGACTGTTCTATTGAACTTCTCTCCTGACATCTATATTTTGTTCCTCTTTTCTCTCTTATACACTTTCTTTTTTCTCTGACTTTTTTCTCTTCCTCTTTTCTTCTCCTTTTTCTCCTTTTTATTTTCTTATTTTATTTTATTTTATTGTTCATTTATTTATTTATTTATTTATTTTCTCTCACTGTCCCAATTTGATTTTGGCACTTCTTTCTTTTCTTTCTTCCTCATTTTCCTCTTCTTCTTTCTCTATTTACCCCTAATTTGTCCTTCATTGGTGGTCACCTTATTTGTGATTATTAACATCTTGAATACATTTCTACTCAGTGCCTTGTGTGCTGTACCTGGTCGTGTTGTAGTTTGTGCCTTTCAGTCAACGTAGGAGAGAGCACTACATAACCAGACACCCAGAGAAGAAAGACCATGGTCAGAAAAAGAAACAGCCCACAAAAGACAGAAAGGCAGGTTTCACCAGAAAAGGAAGTAAACGAAATAGAACCACAAATAAGCCTACCAGAGAAAGAGTTCAGAGAAATTATCATAATGTGGTTGAAAAGAATGGAAGACAAATTTGACAATATGAGTAAGAGCCAAGAGGTAACGAATAAGAACCTAGAGGAGGCGAAGAAGCGTGAAGAAGAAATGCAGAAGAAACTAGAGGAGGTGCAGAATAAACAAGAAGAAATG
>JAAGEH010000076.1:66300524-66362400 GCA_011751065.1 Lasiurus cinereus
AAATGCAGAAGAAACTAGAGGAGGTGCAGAATAAACAAGAAGAAATGAATAATGACATCACTGCTATAAAGAACTCAATAGAAAGCATCAAAAGTAGACTAGAAGAAGCAGAGGACCGCATCAGTGAGCTAGAAGACACGGTAGGAAAAAATACCCAAGTACAGCAGCTTCTAGAAAAAAAAGTTAAAAAGCAAGAGGAGAGTCTAAGGGAACTTTGGGATAACATGAAACAAAATAACATCCGCATAATTGGGGTTCCAGAAAGAGTGGAAACTGAACAAGGATTAGAGAACGTGTTTGAAGAAATAATGACAGAAAATTTCCCCAATATAGAAAAGAAAAAACCCACACAAATCCAAGAAGCTCACAGAGTCCCAAGCAAAATGAACCCCAACAAACCGACACCGAGGCACATTATAATTAAATTGGCAAACACCGACGACAAAGTAAGAATCTTAAAAGCAGCCAGAGAGAAACAGAAAGTTACCTACAAAGGAACCCCCATAAGACTAGCTACTGACTTCTCAACAGAAACTCATCAGGCCAGAAGAGAATGGAATGAAATATACAAAGTCATGCAAAGGAAGGGTCTGAATCCAAGAATACTGTACCCTGCAAGACTCTCAATCAAAATTGAAGGTGAAATCAAAAGCTTCACAGACAAAAAAGGACTAAGGGAATATATTACCACCAAACCAGCAATGCAAGAAATGTTAAAAGGTCTGCTGTAATAAAAAGAAAGAGGAAGCAAAGAAGGAAATCAGGGGTAAGGACTAAAAATGGCAACAGATAAGTACTTATCAATAATAACTTTAAATGTAAACGGATTAAATGCTCCAATCAAAAGACATAGGGTAACCGATTGGATAAGAAAACATGATCCATATATCTGCTGTCTGCAAGAAACCCACCTTAGGAAAAGAGATGCACACAGATTGAGGGTGAAGGGATGGAACATGGTACTTCAGGCAAATGGAAATGAAAAAAAAGCTGGGGTTGCAATACTTATATCTGACAAATTAGATCTCAAAGTGAAGGACATAACAAGAGATAAAGAAGGCCACTTCATATTACTAAAGGGAACAATCCAACAAGAAGAAATAACTCTGGTAAACATATATGCACCCAATATAGGAGCACCTAAATACATAAAAAAACTCTTGGAGGATATTAAGGGAGAGGTTGACAGCAATACAATCATAGTAGGAGACTTTAATACCCCACTATCACCATTGGACAAATCCTCTAAACAAAAAATTAGCAAAGAAACATCAATCCTAAATGACTCACTAGACCACATGGAATTAATTGACATCTTCAGAACATTTCACCCCAAAGCCACAGAATATACATTCTTCTCCAGTGCACATGGGTCATTTTCAAAGATAGATCATATGTTGGGTCATAAGAACAGTCTCTTCAAATTCAAGAAGATAGAAATCATATCAAGCATTTTCTCAGGCCACAGTGGCATAAAACTGGAAATCAACTATAATAAAAACAATAGAAAGAAATCAAACACATGGAGACTAAACAGCATGCTATTAAACAACGACTGGGTAACCAGAGAGATCAAGGAAGAAATAAAAAATATCATGGCAACAAATGACAATGACAACACAACAATACAAAATTTATGGGACACAGTGAAAGCAGTCTTGAGAGGGAAGTTCATAGCCCTACAAGCCTACTGCAAAAAACAGGAAATAATGGTAATAAATCACCTAAACCTACAACTCAAAGAGCTAGAACGTGAGCAACAAGAAAAGCCTAGTGTACTCAGAAGGAAGGAAATAGTGAAGATCAGAGCAGAGATAAACAACTTGGAGACCAAAGAAACAATTCAAAAGATCAACAAAACAAAGAGCTGGTTCTTTGAAAGGATAAACAAGATTGATGGACCCCTTGCCAGGCTCACCAAGAAGCAAAGAGAGAAGACCCAAATAAACAAAATCAGAAATGAAAGAGGAGAAATAACAACAGACCCTGTGGAAATACAAAGGATTGTTAAAAAATACTATGAACAACTCTATTCAAACAAATTGGACAACCTGCAAGAAATGGACATTTTCCTAGAAAAATATAACCTCCCAAAACTCAATGAGGAGGAAGCCAAACATCTCAATAGTCCAATAACTATGGAAGAAATTGAAGCAGTAATCAAAAAGCTTCCAGCAAATAAAAGCCCGGGTCCAGATGGCTACAGAGGAGAGTTTTACCAAACATTCAAGGAAGAATTAAAACCTATCCTCCTCAGACTATTCAAAAACATTCAAGAAGAAGGAATACTACCAAACACCTTCTATGAAGCCAGCATCACCCTAATACCAAAACCAGATAAAGACAACACAATGAAAGAGAATTATAGGCCAATATCTCTCATGAACATAGATGCCAAAATCCTCAACAAAATTCTAGCAAACCGGATCCAGCAGTACATCAGAAAGATCATACACCATGACCAAGCAGGATTCATCCCAGGAATGCAGGGATGGTTCAATATCCGCAAATCAATAAATGTGATACATCACATAAACAAATTGAGAGATAAAAATCACATAGTCATATCAATTGATGCAGAAAAAGCATTTGACAAAATCCAACATCCTTTCTTGATAAAAACTCTCAGCAAAGTGGGAATAGAAGGATCATACCTCAACATCATAAAAGCCATATATGATAAACCCACAGCTAACATCATACTCAATGGGAAAAAACTAAAACCATTTCCCCTAAGAACAGGAACAAGACAGGGATGCCCACTCTCACCTCTCCTGTTCGACATAGTACTGGAAGTATTAGCCATTGCAATTAGACAAGAAGAAGAAATAAAAGGCATCCAAATTGGAAAAGAAGAAGTAAAGCTGTCCTTATTTGCAGATGACATGATATTGTACATAAAAAACCCAAAGGATTCCATTCCAAAACTAATTGACTTAATTAATGAATTTGGCAATGTAGCAGGATACAAAATTAATGCTAAGAAGTCTGTGGCATTTCTATATACTAAGAATGAAATTATAGAAAGAGAAACTAAAAAAGCAATCCCATTTACCATCGCACCAAAAAAATTAAGATACCTAGGAATAAACCTAACTAAAGAGGTAAAAGACCTTTATGCAGAAAACTACAGGACACTGAAAAAAGAGATAGAGGAAGATGTTAACAGATGGAAGAGCATACCATGCTCATGGATTGGGAGACTAAACATCATTAAAATGTCCATACTACCCAAAGCAATCTACAGATTCAAAGCACTACCCATTAAAATACCAACGACATATTTCACAGACCTACAAAGAATTCTTCATAGATTCATCTGGAACAAAAAAAGACCACGGATAGCTACAGCAATTCTGAGAAAAAAGAATAAAGTAGGTGGGATCTCAATACCAGACTTCAAGCTATACTACAAAGCAACTGTTCTCAAAACAGCCTGGTACTGGCACAAGAACAGACATATAGATCAATGGAATAGAATAGAGAACCCAGATATCCACCCAAACCACTATGCTCAATTAATATTTGACAAAGGAGGCATGAACATTCAATGGAACCAAGATAGCCTCTTTAATAAATGGTGTTGGGAAAATTGGAAAGATACATGCAAAAAATTGAAACTGGACCACCAACTTACACCAAATACAAAAATAAACTCAAAATGGATACAGGACTTAAACATTAGAAGGGAAACCATAAAAATACTAGAGGAATCCACAGGCAGCACAATCTCAGATATATGCCGAAAGAACTTCTTCACTGATAACTGCTCCAAAGGCAATGGAAGCTAAAGAAAAAATAAACAAATGGGACTACATCAAAATAAAAAGCTTTTGCACAGCAAAAGAAACCATCAACAAAACAACAAGAAAGATCAATGCATGGGAGAACATATTTGCAAATGCTATCACTGATAAAGGTTTAATCTCCAAAATCTACAACCAACTTATACAACTTAATAAAAGGAAGATGAAGGATCCAATAAAAAAATGGGCAACGGACCTAAATAGAACCTTTTCAAAAGACGACAGAAGGAAGGCCAAGAGACACATGAAAACATGTTCAAAGTCGTTAATCATCCGAGAGATGCAAATCAAAACGACAATGCAATACCATCTTACACCTGTCAGAATGGCAATCATCAACAAATCAACAAACGACAAGTGTTGGCGAGGATGCGAAGAAAAAGGAACCCTTGTGCACTGTTGGTGGGAATGCAGACTGGTGCAGCCACTGTGGAGAACAGTATGGAGTTTCCTCAAAAAACTAAAAATGGATCTCCCATTTGACCCTGTAATACCACTCTTAGGAATTTATCCTAAGAAATTACAAACACCAATCAGAAAGGACTTATGCACCCCTATGTTCATAGCAGCACAATTTACAATAGCCACAATTTGGAAACAGCCTAGGTGCCCGTCAGCAGATGAGTGGATCAGAAAACTGTGGTACATCTACACAATGGAATTCTATGCTGCCATTAAAAAGAAGGAATTCTTACCATTTGCAGTAACCTGGTTGGAACTGGAGAGCCTTATGCTTAGTGAAATAAGCCAGTCAATGAAGGAGAAGCATCACATGATCGCACTCATTGGAGGATAATAAAGAACATTATAAACTGATGAACAAAAGGATAGATACAGAGACAGTAAAGCTTCAAACAGACTGTGAAATTACAGCAGGAAGATTAAAGTTAGGTGAGGTAAATAAGAGATCAATCAAAGGACTTGTATCTATGCATATAATCATAACCAATGAACATAGACACTGGGGCGTTGGGGTATGCCTGGGAGGGAGGGGGGGCAATGGGAAGATATATATAAAAAATTAATAAAAAAAAAGATAAAAAAAAATGTCCATACTACCCAAAGCAATCTATAGATTCGGTGCCCTCCCCATTAAAATACCAATGGCATATTTCACAGACTTAGAAAGTACTCTCCAAAAATTCATCTGGAATAAAAGAGGACCCTGAATAGCCACAGCAATCCTGAGAAAAAAGAACAAAGTAGGTGGGATCCCGATACCAAATTTTAAGCTGTATTATAAAACCTGTTCTCAAAACAGCCTGGCACTGGCACAAGAACAGTCACACAGACCAATGGAACAGAATAGAGAATCCAGATACTGACCCAAACCACTGTGCTCATTCAATATTTGACAAAAGAGGCATGAACATACAATGGAGTCAAGACAGTCTCTTCAATAAATGGTGGTGTGAAAATTAGACAGATACATGCAAAAAAAAATGAAACTAGATCACCAACTTACACCATACACAAAAATAAACTCCAAATGGATACAGGACTTAAACATAAAATGGGAAACCATAAAAATACTAGAGGAATTCAAAGGCAGCAAAATCTCAGAAATAATGCCAAAGGAACTTCTTCACTGATACTGCTCCTAGGGCGATGGAAGCTAAAGAGAAAATAAATGAGGCTACATGAAAATAAGCTTTTTCACAGCAAAAGAAACCATCAATAAAACAAGAAAGCCCACTATATGAGAATGTTTGCAAATTTTTTCACTGATAAAGGTTTAATCTCTAACATCTACAGGCAACTTATACAACTTAATAAAAGGAAGATAAGTGATCCACTAAAAAAAAAAAAAAATGGACAACGGACCTAAATAGAATCTTTTCAAAAGAAGACAGAAGGAAGGCCAAGAGACACATGAAAACATGCTCAAGGTCACTAATTATCTGGGAGATGCAAATCAAAACGATAATGTGATGCCATCTCCTGTCAGGATGGCTATCATCAACAAATGACAAGTGTTGGTGAGGATGCAGAGAAAAAGGAACCCTCGTGCACTGCTGGTGGGAATGCAGACTGGTGCAACGACTGTGGAGAACAGTATGGAGTTTCCTCAACTAAAAATGAACTCCCATTTGATCCAGTAATCTCTCTCCTAGGAATACATCCTAAGAAACTAGAAACACCCATCAGAAAGGATATATGCACCCCTATGTTCATAGGAGCACAATTTACAATAGCTAAGATTTGGAAAAGCCTAGGTGTCCTTCAGCAGATGACTGGATTAGAAAACTATAGTACATCTACACAATGGAATTCTATGCTGCCATATAAAAGAAGGAATTCTTACCATTTGCAGCAACCTGGATGGAACTGGAGTGCATTATGATAAGTGAAATAAGGCAGTCAATGAAACAAAAATACCAGATAATCTCACTCATTTATGGATAATAAACATTATAAACTAATGAATAAAAAGATAGATACAGAGGCAGTAAAGCATCAAACAGACCGTCAAATTACAGTGGGAAGATTAGGGAGAGGTGGGATAAGAGATAAACCACAGGACTTATCTGACAAACATTTGTAATGAACGTATATTACTGCTGTAATCAAGAAACAAGATAAATTCGATAAATTCTTCTAAGACCTCATTTTAACAACTAATTTCTTCTGCTTCATTGCAATATTCCCCAAAACTGCAAATCTTGGAGCGGAGGGGCTTGGGTTTAACTTATTTGTAGAACTACCACACTTGGATGGTGTGACAGAAAAGCAAGAGGTGATTTTCTCATTAGGTTAGATCAGGAAATGACAAAATCATCGTATGAAAAATACATGCAACAACAACAAGGAAGTCACCAATACAGAGTATAACTATGTTTTTCTGCCTATCTGAAGTAGTTAAACTCTTTAAAAAAAATAAGTCAACTTTGCCACATAGTATAGTGGCTAGATGGCTTTATTGTTCTGGACTTTGATGGCTCCTGCATCCAATACTAAAGTGGCTATATCTACTTCTGTGAGGGCTTTCAGGGCTCCTAACAAATTGGGAGAGTCCTGCACCCACACTTAAGGTTGGTATCCTTCCAATTGCTCTATAATAAGACAGCATGGGGATGAGGGTGGCACGAGGTCTTGAAGTCACAGAGAGCTGAACTCACATTCCAAGTCCTTACCTGCTACATAAACCTGAGCCCGTGATTTTATCAAAAACATCAGCTTCTACATCTGTAAAATGGGTATAGTGATTGCTTCATGGCTGTCAATAATTGTTAAGGTACCATTATTATTCCTATGCTTTTGATGAAACAAATGACTGATATGCTATATACCTCCCAAGAGGCAGTAGTGTTTAGCAGATAAGGGGTGTGTCTAGAATGAGATGACATGGGCTTGAGTCTTAGTTCTGTCACTTTCTGTGTGACTTACCTTTGTGGACTCAATTGTCCTCATCTGTCAAATGAAAATAATACTGTTGTGAGGTTGCTGTAAATGTTGAATAAATTATTCCATGTAGAGTGATTAGAAACGAGCTTGACATTGTAATCATCAACAAATGCTATTGCTATTGTTTTTGTTCTATAACTCCAAAAATGAAGTACTAGACTAGTAGTAAGTAAGCTTGCCAAAACATTATTTAGAGGAAATACTAATAGCAGAAAGTATGCGCACACACGCACACATACACACACACCCCAAAAGGCAGTTTGTCCATTATTTCAGACCCCAGGCCAGAATCTGAGCATGCATAGAGCAGATTGAATTCTTGCTTGTTCTCATTTCTGGCAGGTTGAGAGTTTCCTCTGAGACTCATGCTGTTCAGACTGCCCACTCACCATCTTAGGAAGTCATTTCTCATTGCTCATCTCACACCGTTTTAGAAAGCCAGGTTGCATTTCAAATGCAATAGCATGTCCAGACCTCCTGTGTGCCATCTTACCTCCCACCTCCCACATGTGGCCTGTGAGCATTTCCTCTAGCTCTAGAGTTCCACACACCTTTTTCTTGTTCTTTGCTCACCAGGCCGCATTCCTAGAGCTGTGGCCTCTATCAACCAGCACCTCCTGAAATCAGACGACGTGGTGAGCTGTTGCCTGGACCTAGGGGTGCCCAGCATCTCTTTCCGCATCAACGGGCAGCCTGTGCAGGGGATGTTTGAGAACTTCAACACAGATGGGCTCTTCTTCCCTGTGGTGAGCTTTTCAGCAGGTGTCAAGTAAGTTATGGCTGTGACCTCATGGAGAGTAGCTGTTACCCCACCTCCCACCACTCCTATGAGCTGGAAGCGTGGAAATCTTCTTCAGGGCTTCAGCACCACAAACCAAACTCTCCCAGGAAGGGAAGAACAATGCAAAGCCATTCACTCCCTCCATATATATTTGTGGAACACATACCTCCTACCAGGGTTATAGAATGTCGTCAGATAAATAGTAAGAATAATAATATAAATCCTGTGTAGAAAATTACTTTAACGGCAGAAACTGGTTTGGCTCAGTGGATAGAGGGTCCATCTGCTGACTGAAAGGTCCCAGGTTCAATTCCGGTCAAGGGCATGTACCTTGGTTGCGGGCACATCCCCAGTAGGGTATACACACACACACACACACACACACACACACACACACACACACATATATAATATAATATATTTTATATATATATATATAAAATAAAGACACAGACAAGAATTTAAAAAAAAAGAAAATTACTTTAACAATTATGAAAAGTATCACGTGCTCATTATAAAAATTTTAAAAGATAAAAGTCATAACTAAATAATACCCATGATCCCATCATTGAGTTATAATCTCTTGATATTTTGATGTATTTTCTTCAAGTCTTTTATTCTACAAATGTTTGTATAATTTTAATTGACATCCCTCTAAATCTGAAGTTTTATGTCTTGATTACTTTTCATTCAGGAGTAACTAATGAGTTACTAAGTATCCTGAGTTATTAAGTATCCTCCTGCAAATGATTTATATGGCCATATAATATCCTTTTATTTGGCTCTCCCATCATATAGCCATTACTTTGTTATTATACTTTTATGCTGATTCCATTTCATTATAAATTATTATTAACATCCTTAAGCATAGCTTTATCTGCATTTCTATTTAGTGCCTCATACAAGTAGGTCAAAAGGAATGCACTTTTTGAAGTCCAAGTTTATAATTATGTGGCAAATTAGGTTTTCAGAAAGATTGTCTGAACAGTTTGGACTTTATTATCAATAATTTTGAAATCTAAAAGGCTCTGAGAAACTTAGATTTAAAAGTTTTATGATTTATTATACCTTTTATTTATTTCACCAGAAAATCTGAACTAAACTCATTTTGTGGCAAAACTATCAGCAACAAAAATGAGGCTATTTTTAGTTTTTCCTTTATTTCACATCTTATGAATGTTTAACTAGAGAAATATTAATGTATTTGATTATGGGATACAGCTGACTGTAGGAACTTTTTAATATATTATGTGTACCTTCTTTCTTTCTTTAAATCTAAAGAATTCTGTAGTCTAACACACAGCTACAAACTTTTCATATAAAGGATTGGGTCTAGAGTATCATTTAAAGCAACGTATGGAAACACCCAACTGATTGGATCCTCGTGAACTTTTTCTGTTATTGGTTATTTCTCATCTTTGCTAATTTGAGACAGTTGTATCTTAAAGTCTTAATTTTCTATTTGATTAGCAATGTAGTTGAGCTTACTTATGCTTATTGTTTTTATGTATTATTTTAACCCAATATCTTCATTAATTTTGTGTTTTCTGCCTTTCTGGTATAAATTTTGGAACAATTTTCACATATATTAAGGCTATTGAACTATTGCCTTACAGTTTTCAAATATTCTTCTCAGTTTGTGATTTACTTTTGAGTATATAATTTTTCTATTTTGTTTTTTTCTTTTACAAAAGTAATGTAGGTTAAAGAAAATAGCAAGACCCCATAATCATACCACCAGAGATAACCACATTACCCTTTTATTTATGCATCTCAGTATTTTTACATTAAATTGGACTTGTACTATGCATGCTGATTGTCTGCATATTATTGCTAATTATTTTGTTCATTGCTCTCCCTCTTCTTTGCACTATTTGGATGTTGTATTATTTTAGTCTGACAATACATTTTAACATCTGGAAGGCAAGATCCTAATTTAACTCTTTTTTCCCCCAAATTTTCTTAGCCATCTTGCTTCCTGCCTCTTAAGGAGATCACCATCAGCTGAACAGGAAACTAGTTAGGATCACTGTGGTTCTCAGGAAAACCATTGGAAAGGGCCATGAGAGGAGGAGAGTTGTGCAGAGCAGAGCTTTTTGTAGAACCAAAAAAAAAAAGCCATCACAGAGCTCCCAGCATCCAAGTGATGGAATTTCCAGAGTGACAGCACTGTGATAGGCCTCAGCACCTCCTGCAGATTGACAAATCAAGATATGTACACATATTTATAATAGAGGATAAAAATTCTGTCCTTGTTCCAGTAAATAAATTACTTAGGGATAAAACATTACCCTTTGGAAATGATATTCAACCTTTAGAATTTGATACAGATTTGCAAGCATGCACAATATATACAGTAATATATATTTTCAAACACACCTAGTGACACAAAGCCACGTACATACCCACAAACCCACATGTGCATATTCATATAGATGGGTATAATATATTGAAATTAAACATTATCATTGCTGGCTATTCTTGTAAGAAATGGAGAACCACTATAGTAAAAATTTGCTAGGTTTGTAAATTTACTTATCACAGATTTCAGCAAGAGGATTGTACATTAGCCCCAGGGACTAAGTTCTAAGAGTTGGGAGTTATTTCCTGTGTTTCTCTGTGCATGTTTCTCATGCGGATAATATTTCCATGAGAATTCATGCCAGTTCTCCCTTCATATGTGTGGTGTGACATATCATTCCTCATCAGTATCCTTAGGAGCATGTAGAAAACAAGGAGCATATTGAAAGTTATAGGCACTATAAGCACACAGAAGCTGATTGGACAAAGACCCCCTGGCAGCTGGGGAAACCAGTGTAAGCCCCCTTGCTCATCTTCCCACTCCATTTCCCAAGAATAAAGAGAATGAATAGAAATCTAAATAAAAGGCAAGAGCATTTGGCCATCCACCTGTGGACTCAGTGCCTTCTTCTGGAGAAACTGCTCACGGAGCTGTCAGTGCCCAGGCTGGCATTTGCTTGGTGATTGATGGGCATGGAGGCCCAGCACCAGTGCCCCTGTGTCTTTATCTTCCCCACATCCCATGTAATGGGTTTTGCTTCCCATCTGAGAGAAGCACTTAGCTAGAAGTCAAATCTCTCCAAAGGGGTCTTTTCCATTCTTCTGGTTAATGCACTTTTCTGAGTATTCTGTGTTTAGAGAAAAGTACATCCAATTTTTCCTGCTGCATAATGATTTTTAATCATTAACTCATCCATCTAATTTTCCTCAGAGCTATGAGATAGGACTTTTAAATGTATGTTTGTTGGTATGTTTGTGGGAGCGGGGATGGGATGGCTTAAAAAAAATCTTCTCTTAGCAAGGAACTACAGCTAACAGGTGAAGAAATAGATGATTAATAGGTATCCACTTGTGGATCTTTCTAGCAGCTTGTCCCTCGGTTAGTAGATCATGCAGCCTTCTCTGTGCACGGGAGAGAGAGAAGCAGAGTGCCCAGAGGAGAAAAATGAAATGGCTCACCCATTTACAGCTGCTGAGAGAATTTAAGAACCTGAACTGTGCAAATGTGCTGATTTGAAAAGCTAACACCTTAGCTATGAGAGCTTCTTGCTTATTGCAACTCAGCAAGCTTCAGTGGGACACCAGGGTCTGGATGTCTCTCAAGCCTCCTTTCTATCAGGAAAATATCACCTGTGAGATATTTCTGTCTTTGGTTCTCAGAACATGATATGATCTGAGAAGAGATGGATCGCAGTTGGCCTGCATTCTTGGGAAATACCTTTTGCTGAAGTACATCCAATCCATCACAGGGTGTCACTGGTCAGGGTCAGTGCTGGTCCTGTGTCAGTTTATTTTCACTTATGAGCAAATGGGATTGATGTCCTAACACTGACTGTCACATCAGCTAGTGAGGTGTGATTTGTACCGAAATACAGCAGTTCCCCCTCTACTGCTTTTGTTCAGTTATGTGGAAAGGTAGGGAGAAAACCCAGGATCTTAACTTCAATTAAAAGATCTTATGAAAATAAATGTGTTAATAAAATTGAAAACATATTATTGTTTTAACCAATAGAGTAGAATTTTGCATGTTATGTAGAATCTCTCCCAGCAAGGTTCAAGGCTCTACCCATCGAGAGAAAGATTCTTCTCCCATCAGAGAAGAACTTGGAAATTGCCTCAATTTTAGCTTCTGTATGGCTTCTAAATTAGATTTAGATTTCTCTTTTATAGCCCCATTGCCTCCTATTTAATGGTCTTTACTGAGGTTGAAGTCTTGTCGTGGTGACCCCAAATTTTTTGTAATTACAAACTATCTTGTTAATAACAACACCTGATTAGGATGTCCCTGCTAGCAGTTGTCAAAAAAGCAAAAATCTTTTCAATTAGATTTACTCACAGTGAAGTCAAAGGCAGCATGAATAGTTATTAACAAAATCCACACATCAATACGTACTCTCTTCTATTATGAATATGCCTTCTTAGCTTTCTTCCTGGTGTGAGTTGGGGCCGGTGTGATTAGTTTAGCAGGGCTTCAGTGTAACAGCCTTGTTCACTAGAGGAGAGAATTTGGGATGAAGCGTATGTACCTTGGAGCCTACCCAAAAGGTTTTAGCTACTTAGATGCCAGAAAACTCCTATTAAAAGGTGGTCTGACCCTACCAAATGGCATCATGGCGTGACCCACCTGGGAAGCATTATGCAGAAGCTGAGCATATAGTGAAATTTGGCCACTACATTTTGTTTTGCAGAAAATTGATGAATTAATCACTGATTTTCAACCAGTGTGTGATAAGAATTATAAAATATGCAACACCTGACTATTTAGTGAGGAGCCCTGACCTCTTTACCCTTACACTGTCAAATTAAAAAATGACAACTGCCAACAGAACAATACCTGTCCAGTGTGAATGAATCAAAATTATATCTGTTTTTATGTCAGATTGGCAAAAAAATATAATACATTTTTGGTGTGCCACAGAATTTTAATAATTAGTTTATGTGTGCCATGAGATGAGAAAGGTTGAAAATTGCTGCTGTCTTAGAATATATGTTATATATATGAACTCCCCATAGATTATGTTATTGTCTTACATAACTCTTTACCAGCCCTTACTAATTTATAAAAACAACAATATCCAAAAATGGTTGGTGTTTGCAGTCGCTATTTGTTTTCCCTTGGTATCTATGGACTTAGTTGAAACTCAGGTAACCAACAGCTTAGTTATTTCCAGCTTGCTGTGCTCAATGCTGTGGAACTTATTGCTGAGATAAATATATTTCTTTGAAAAACATGATGAGCCCTACCTAGATTTCACTGGGCTTTCATCGAGCACTGGCCAAGAAGAAATATGAGTGTGGGAATGTAACATAACTCAGATTGGTCTCTTGCCTAAGCAATATGGACTAAAGAAGCCATTACAAATCATGACTTATAAATTGAATTCAGGTCAACAAAAGTTTGCTAAGTCTTTCTCCTCTTAACCACTGTCTGTAGCCTTTTGTTCTTTGGGACACCATCCCAACTCTCTGGGAGGGACTCAGTAGCAGGTAAGTATAAGTCTAAAGTATCTTTACATGATTGCTAGTAAGCTGTGAATAAGGAACCTAGCCTTTTCTGAGCACAGCAAAGCTTTGGTTTTTACTATATTTTTATTCATGGGTCAGTCTTTCAAATCTGGATATTTGCAATAGGTATTCTCATCTCTTCTGCTAACTGGCAAGCAAAAACACACAAATCTCCAAAGATGAAATGCTCATGAGGATTTTTCAATACAATTTGCTCTATTTTCAAAATCTGTCAACTAAATAGAAAATTCTTCCACACATCCCGAAAGTTCAGTACTCCCAGGCGGCCATTACTGAAGCTATTGCTCATTCTGAGGTGGAGGAATCTGAGGACACAATTGCTTACTGTAATCACTGTAGGAAGAAAAACCTTTGAGAGCTGATGGAGTGTCTGAGCCATGGGAAGGACCCCAGAAGATGACACGAGTGCTTTAGTGGAAGAGATTAAATTGATTAATGAAATTGATTTTAAAATCCATTAATGCAGAGAAAAATCTGCGGATAAAGAAGAACTAATTTTAATTAAGAAATCTATTCTTAAATTATCTTTTTTAAAACTTTGACCTTTTCTGTGATGCTGGGAGAGTCTGTGGAACCCAAGGAGCAGGGAAGAATACACCTAGAAGAGAGAGACTTACATTCTAATTGGAAACTTCTCATTTGTGAATGAGGCAAAGGATTTCAAAGACAAACATTGAGTGCCAGATAATGGATGTATTGACAGGAGTAGACTAGGGGGTGTAACTTGGTTGTTTTTCCTTTGACCTCTTCAAACCCATGCTCTGGACTCCTTGAGTTCTTGGGCAGATTCTGTATCCTTATTCTTCCTTTTAAGAACAGGAACAATCTTGTCAGTAATTTAAAAGCACCATGTATGTGAACATAAAAACTCCAGATTTGTACCCAGTTTGAGCCCTCCCCCACTTGGCCAGACATTTAAGGTCAGCCTCTTGTCCCTGTTGGTACAGCTCCTCCCAGTTAGCCAGCTTCTCCCTGTTTCAGACCCTCTAGAGATGAGCACACCAGGTGAGATGGCTGGGGGAAAGGCTGGTTCTCTGGAGTTGATGAGGCTGTCATGTGGCATCAGACCTTTGTGTAGCAGCTGTGCAATGGTTGCCTCTTTCCCTTCTGGGGCCTTCTATAGTTTTCTTGAAGGCCCTCGAGCTGAAAGCCTCTGACACAGGCAATTCTTTTGACACAAGCTTTGCACTTGCATGGCTGCTCCCTCTGACTCCGAACCTCCCTCTGCCTTTTCCCAGACCTCCCACCTCCTGAGCCCCTGGGTTTCTGATTTCTATTCAATAATTTGCTTTTCTGGAGATAGCTGACATCTGGCTCATTTGGATTCTCTGTCTGGCTTTCCAGAGACACACTCCTTGGCCCCATCTCTCCCTCTCTCCCTTTTCCCCATGAGCTCTCTCCCTCCCCTCCACCCTCCTATTCTTCTCCCTCCCCATCACCAGCCCCATCACAGGCAAAGGTGTCCCTTACTAAACCTCAGAGGCCAATTGTAAAGTTTCTGAGTAGGTCCTTGAAGCCCTCACCCTTTCATTTCAGATGGAAGGGAACCCCCATCTTCTTTTCTCCCTGACAGTTCTCTTTCTGTGTGAATTCCTTACCTTGCTTATCCTTGTGGAAGTGCAGAATGAGCTGAAGCTAACAGAACTGGGAGCTCCTTTTAGTTGATCCAGCACCTCACTCCAGGATGTGAAAAAATTGGCATTCTCTCAGTTGTCCTCCTTTGGGAGCTCTGCTAAAACTCTGAGACAGAAGGGAGCCCACCCTGTTATCCTCAAAGTGGATTTCAGCCATTTCATTCCTTTCCTTTGTTATTTCCTTCACACCTACATTTCATCCCTAGTTCTTTCCTTCGACCTGGTCAGTCTGGATTTCCCTGAGCGAGTCAGTGAGTGAGGAGGACCCCCAATAGTGGTGGGGACTTGCTGGAGCCCATCCCACAGTCTCTGGGCAGCTCCTCATGGGCTGTGAGGGAAGGAGCCACAGACAGTAGGTGTGCCTGGCGCCAGCTCCTGTCTAATCCCACCTGCTGGGAGCTGGGCTCCCATCTGACAGGCCTTGGAAGCAACCCAAGACCAATCCTGCCACTCACTGAAGCATAGCATAATGGCTTGGAAGATGATGCTTCAGCAAGCAGTAAACACTGATTACGGGCTATGTAAATTTTTCATTTTACAGTTTGTGTGGCCATTACAGGAGATAAGATTAAGATTTATCTTCATTATCATTCTCCTTTTAATAACTGAATATACATGCAGAAAGTATTGTTCTCCTTACTGCTACAGGGAGTTCCACCTTTTTTGATTTATCTTTCCAGAAGAGGACAGCCGATTTTAAAACGTAAGAGAAATTTTAAAATGAAACATAACTGGCAAGAGAGCTCAAGAATAATTAAGTTCCGAATAACAAAGAACACACTCTCTGTACAAGCTCCCATCTCAGCTTCTTGAAGGAAGGATGCTCAATGAGAAAAAGGCAAAAAAATTCCACACTCATTTCTTGCTCAAAAAGATCCTGTAAAACCCCATGGTTTCTACATGTCAGTAACACAGTCTGTTTTATTATGGATGGATTAGGAAGTTCTCAACAAATGGTTGCAAGGTTTAGTCATTATTTCCTGAAGGTTCACAAAATTAGTAACACTGCAGGCTAATGACTCAATTTTGTTTTAATGTCATTGTTCATATTCTTAATATATGTAGATCATGCCCTGTTGCATAACATTTAATATAGGAACATGTGCAAGGAATAATTGTGGTGCTGACTCTATAGCATTGTGGTTAAGTACTTTAAAATGGGAAAGTGGGAGGATTCATATTTCTATAATTAATCTTAAAATACTGTTGGGATAAAGAATGTATTTGTGTTGGGAAGGAAAAAGCCTTAAGGTCTCTCACTTGTGGAGATTTTTATTTTCCATTTTCACAATTGGGCTATTTCCATAGTCACAATGACTCAGCCCATACTGTGACTCCTCTTGCAAGGCTGCCCTGCCAGGATGTTTTAAGTTAAGGAAGTGAGGCCTAGTGAAGAGTTTTGCTGGGTTGCAGTCCTTCCTCTGTGTACCTCGCCTTGCTTCACACACATGTGCCCACTCCATCAGCAATTCCGAACATTTCTAATTCTCTCCCCCTAAAGTGGGATCTCGCTGCTTGTTTCCATGTTGGCCATCATCACCCTGGTCCAAACCCAGCCTCATCTTTCACTGTGACTAGATAGGTGTCAGGTGCCTGCAATTGCCTCCAAATTGTTCCCCAGACCTCTCTACATAGAGCAACTTGAAAATTTTATCTTCTCTTAAAATCCCTCAGAAGTTTCCCACCTGGAAGAAAATCTCAACTTCTTCTCATGGCTCATAGACCCTGCCTGATCTAGCCCTGCCACCTCATCTGCTGCCCCTTACTAAATCCTTTGCATTCATATAAAAATAAGAAGTTCCTATTTTCCTGAGGTGTCCTGACCCGTGAGTTAAGTCAACAAGGACCCTAGAGAGGGAGTGGGGATGAAAGGGACAAGAGACACAAGGAATGGAGACAAGACAAAGTTCTGATCAAGTCTCATTTATTCAGGGGTAGTTCAGGGTATTTATAGGGAGAAGGAGGAAGTTAGTGAAAATTCCTGGCCCTTAAGGCGAAACACCTGGTTTACGGGAAAGAGATAGGGTTTGGGGTAATAGAAACCTAGCCCAAGGTTAGTGCTAACGTGGCTGGAGCTTACTACAAAATGGCTGTCAAGCACAACAAGTTTCCCACACTCAGGCACTTATATCATCTGCCCCTTGGGCACTCCATGTTATTACTATACCATCTCTACCCAAGCTCTGTCTACCTCGGGCCTTTGCACATTTTTTTTTCTGCCTGGAATGCTACTCATCCAGATTTTGAACTCATTAGCTTCCCCTTCATCCTAAGGGTTAATTTATATGTCTCGTTCTCAAATATGCCTTCTTTGACTCCAATCTAGGAGCAACCCTCTTCCCCAGCTTACTTTGTCTCCCTCTTTATTCCTTCACTGGATGTCTCCCAGTAAGAAATTAGACCTGTTTGTCTAGTTGAATGCCTACTCTGTGCTTTGTTCAGTGCTAAATCCTCAGTGTGGAGAAGACTGCAAAAATCCCAGAAGCTCAGTAAATGGTAGTTAAGTGGAGGGGGTGAGCATTGTGTGCAGATGCTATGTGTATGAATTGATTTCTCTTGTGTGAAATTATCGTTGACCCTGCAGGGCTGCACATCTTACATGTTTTCCTTACTTAAAACTTCAGTCACATTTCCCCATTAATTTAACATGATTGCAGTTGACTTGGAAAGGCTGTATTTCTAGTTGTTGACTTAGGAGTATGTGAATATCATTTTGAAATGGTTCACTTTCACCCTCTCCTCCTTGAGGTCCAACCCTAATGCTGACCTAACCTATAGATCTGGGGTTGAAAATCAGCCAGAATGCTGAATTAAAATATTGAAAAAGACTTCAGCACAAGGTAATTAGTGCTTGCCATTACTATGAGCCCCCAACTATCCTTTCTCCTTCCTTTGGAGGTCCCTCCAGGCATAGGTGAAGGGAGCCAGGGAATCTGGCTTGGAGACCAGCAAGGTGGTTGTGCCCCTAAGAAAAGTACCAGGACTCTAATATGGTTGCCTTGGAGAACTGCAGCCCCTGCAGTGTATCATTTCTATTAATGCTGCCTGGCATGTATACCATTTGTGTTTAATACTCTGGTGTTACTAAATCCTTTGCGTTCATATAAAAATAAGAATTTCCTATTTTCCTCAGGTACTTCTATCATCCTTCCTTTCATTGACTTGTGACTAATCTCTCAGATTAAAAGACTTAAAGTTCTCATCCATTGATTCCAGTCTTATTTTTAGAGAATAATATCATCATCCCTGTTACTCTTTTTAATACTCTAGGGATGTGTGTAGACATGATTTATTTACTAGAGTATATATTTTTTTACTCTAGTGATATTAACGGTCAAACTAACTTTTAACAATGTGGCTGATATGGTCAACTAAGGACCATACTCAGTCCTCTGTCCACTGCTTTTGTTTCACACTTTAGGATGTTTGCTGTGCTGAGTCTCAATCCAGTCACTTCTCACAAAATAATTTGGGTGTAAGGGAAATTGATCTTGAATTTGTGTGTATTTGGACTGGGATATTTTTTAACCTCTCTCTTCTTGTTCTCTCCAAATGGCACAGAGTACGTTTCCTGATGGGTGGACGTCATGGAGAATTTAAGTTTCTTCCTCCTTCTGGCTATGCTCCTTGCTATGAAGCCTTGCTTCCCAAAGAAAAGATGAGATTGGAGCCTGTCAAAGAATATAAACGTGACACTGAAGGCATTAGAGATCTGTTGGGAATCACCCAGTTCTTCTCCCAGGCTTCTTTCACCCCATGCCCCATAGACACCAGTCAGGTAGGTTCAATCTGCCAACAGGAGGCATCCCCTATGAGGATGAAGTAATAGGGCTACATCATTCTTTCTCTGTTGTCTATAGAATTGTCATAGAATGTGAACCATTGTTGTTCTTCATGTTTCCACCATAGGCATAGATTGAGCTCTTTAAGGATTTCTCAATTAGTGGACAAGTTAGGCACTTGCTACTCACAAGGCACTATACTAGCCTCTGGGATACATAGGCAGAACTTTTTTGGTATTCTCAACTTCTTCTCATGGCTCATAGACCCTGCCTGATCTAGCCCTGCCACCTCATCTTCTGCCCCTCAACTTGGTTGAAAAGTTGAGGAGCTAAAAAGTGAATGTATTACTTTTTAAAGTCTGAATGTAATAACTGCAAAATTAAGAGTATGCACAAGGAAATGCTAGATACCCTTTTAGCAAGAATGGTTTCAGAGTCCGTGTACACAATGATAGAATTCAATCAGGGCCCTCAATAAGCTTAAATGGGGATGGGTGTTCAGGGTTGAAGTCATAGGAATGGGATAAGTAAGGGACTAGAAGTAAAAACTCAACTAGGGACAGGTGGTAATGAATATAGTACTCCCATGTGGCTTGATGCTGGGAAGAAAAGTATATAGGAAAATAGTTGGAAATAAAACTGAAAGAAATGGGATAGAGAGAAGGGCTTTAAAAATGCTGATAAATGGACAGCTTTCCCCTTCTAAAGTCTATATTTTGAGAAAGATATGTTCACATGTTATGATAAAGAGCATAAACAGCTTTCCGTATTTCCTATAAACCAGTGCTACTCAAATCATTATTCTAACCGTTAGAGAAAATACATGAAAAGGGAATTTGTTTTTGAGGTGCTTGGGTTAATGGTCTGGAGGCATAAAGCTCTTTTGGTGTGTAGAAGGTCTCAAGCACACACTTTTTTTTTCATATAATTCTGACCCTGTTAGATTCAGGTATATGCACATGCTCATGAGTTTCCTTCTCATGTCCTGTAGCTCATAATTGTGAGGTGCCATAGAACAGAAACTGTAGCATTTCTTCACCTGCTTCGCAAAGCCTAGTCCAGCACCTAGTACAGTAGTTGGAGTTGAGAATGTACTAGTAGATGGGAAACTATGGAGTCTGTGAGTCAGGGTGATCTTAGGATTTCATCATCTGTTTCTAGTTCTGCTTCCTGGATATTCTAAACAAGAAGTTTGAGGACCAAAGAACCCAGTTAGCTTTTTAGTGTCCAAGTTGGGAAAGAACATGAACAGGAGCATGACTGCTGCTTCTCTGTGCTGCCCTTCTTACTAAATTACCAGATCAGTGTGTATTACTCAGAAAAGACTTATTGGAACAAATGGGGCCTCTAAAATATATTTTTAAAATGAGGGGAAGTTTTGATGAGGAAGGAGAGGAGGGCTTGACCAAAAAGTGAGAAGATTTTCTGAACATGCAGAATTGAACATTTGGAAATCAAAGAACAGAGGTAGATCCACAAGCAAGAAAGGTACTGTCAGGACCCAAAGGTGAATTGATAAGGACCCTGGGTCTAGGGAAATATGACTGGGAAATAAAATAATAGGGAAGCTCTCTTTTGAAAGGTACAATTTATTACCTCAAAGGAGACTTTGTCATTTATTATACTACCATCCTGTGAAATTATTGTCAAAGAAGTTAAATACAAGATACTCACACATAGTCAACTCCATTCTCTCTGGGGCACATTTACCAATATGCTCATTAAGTATATAACCACTGGAGCCCTGTGGTTACACAGGAAAAATGCCTAGTGCCTGAACTACGTACAGCCCCTGAAAAGAAAGGAGCCCAGCTCTGAGCAACCCAGCTCCCAGACCTTTAGGAGTCAGTTATAAAGCCAGTATTACTCCATCCTGGGTAGTCACCAACTGAGGTCACTGACATTGTGATCTGGGTTATATGTGGAGGCCTCTTTCCACATTTTCTTCTTTCACTGAAGCATGTGGTTCCTCTGATGTGCAAATCTACTTCCAGACTATAATCAGTTAAAGGAGCACTTAGCTTTAAAAGATCATCTTAGTTAACCAGTAAAATCCAAATACAGTTGTAATTTGTTGTATTATTGTAGTAGTAAACTAAAACTAAAATGGGGGACAAAGAGAAACTACTTGGACGGGGACCACAGTTTGTAACCTCAGTGGAGAGACAAGCAGAGTTCCAGGAAAACACAGAGAAACTCTCCCTGAAGGTAACTGTGGAAATTTCCCAAAGGTAGTTACATTTGAGCTAAATGCAGAAGGATAAATATTGAGGATGTTTGTGTTAAAACCAGAGCTAGACAGCAGTTAAAGTGGTAAAAACAAATTTTACTTTGAGTCTATTGCAATAAGGGGAAAGAAACTCCAGCACAGAGCTGGGTCAATTCTGAATACAGTGAGAACAAATGGGGATTTACAGCCAAGAAGCAGGTTGAAGGCTAGGGCCTGGGGTGGTCAATGACAGTCAGTTACTAAGAGGAAATATCAGGGGTTGGATGGATTCTTGCCAACCTGATCTACTGGGATTCTAACTGAAGGCAGGCGGGAGTGATTTGCCACCTGGGAAATGGCGGGGGATGAGGAAATTAGATCAGATATAGAAGGTGATCAGATAACAAGAGTAGTCAATTCTAAAACTAGGGTCTTGAGGGCAAGGCCAAGGACAGAGCCTAGTCAAAAAGGGCTCAACTACCTGTCTAGAGTTTGGTCAAGGAAAGAGTCTTTGTCATTTGTGTATCATGGTGAATTTAAGGTAAAGGTTGCATATGCAAGGGCATCAAACTATGGAACAGTGTGACCTTTTGGAAGAATTTCAAGAAGTTTGGAAAGGATGTGTTTGGGAGGACCTTGATAGGAGAACTAAAGAAACACACTTAGTTAAGACATCTAGTCTATGTCTTAGGATTGCCAAGGAACACTTGAAGACATACAGGAACAATGTGTTTTAATGTGGTTTTGTTTTTATAGACTCATCAGTCTGGCCAGAGTATGGAGTATAGATTGATAGGAAGGACCCATCATGAGGCTCTTACAGTGGTCCAGGGAGAAAATTATGAGGTGGAGTGATGTCAAGGAGAGAACCCTTCAGAAATATGCTTAGTGAATAAACATGACACATTTACGACTGATTGGGCAGGGGAGGAGGGTGGAGAAACAGATAATGCCAAGAGGGAAGATACTAAGATGACTTCCAAGCTTAAAGCATTGGTGAGACCCTTTAACAAAAAGAGGAGGAGGAAAAAACAGGAAGAGAAAAAGGTTTAAAAGGAAAGATAATGAATTTATCTTTGAATAACATATTGAGTTCACTTTGGTGGGAAAATTCTGTAGGCAGTTATAGCAATGGGTCTGAACTTCAGGAGAGACTGTGAGTAGAGATGTACGTACTTGGGAGTACCCATTATGGGGAGGAGAGATCTCCCAGGGAGAAAGCACAGAGAGGGGTGATATATGGCTCAGGGAAGTATTCACAGGTGAAGAACATGCAAAGAAGACTGAGATGAGATGGGCAGAAAGGAAACCAAGAGAGGAAAGAATCCTGGGTTTTATGTAGGAAGTCAACTAGAACACCTGATCTATAGAGATATTTTGGTAGATTTAGAACAGCTCTTATAGTTCTGACTTCACACTTGTTCCTTTTCCTTTTAGGTGGTTTTGCCTCCTCATCTAGAGAAGATCCGAGATAGACTGGCTGAAAATATCCACGAGCTTTGGGGAATGAATAAAATAGAGCTTGGCTGGACTTTTGGCAAGGTACAGCTTCCAGTGGCCAGGCCGAGGTGGATGGTTGGATTGCCTTGTTACCTGGAAGGGTTCTCCAAAGACTTCAGTGAGGAAGGGAACCTCATACGCTAAAACTCACTCCTGACTACCACCTGTCTAGCTGCCACTGTGTTCAGCAGCAGGCTTGTTGATCATTGGTTTAGTATTGTCAGGAGTGCTGGGAAGGCCATCTCTGTACAGACAAAACCAGGAACCTAATTCCCTTTTTACCACCAAATGATGGTTTCCTTTATCAGGGAATAGCAAGTGAGGTCCATTCTCAGCACCCCTTTGAGAGTCCTGTCACCTCTCTTTCCTTTAGGAAAGTTGTCCTCTCTGCATGGGTGATAAAAAGAAGCTGATTCATTGTCTTGAATCAGAATTTTTTTAATATGGTTTTTGGACGTATAACTTAGATTAATGGACACTCAGGGGAGGTTAAGGAACCTCTTTCACGAGAAAGCTCTTTTCACTGAGGCTGAAAATTGATTTTGTTCTGTGATTTGTAAGGCCATGCCTAAGGCAGAAGTACTAGTATAGGTGAGTTCTGAAGCTTCCTGTGACCCTGACAGTCTCAAATTATGCATAGTTCAGTTTAGTTACTGCAAGGGTCCTGCACTCCAGCATGTATGTTGGTATAGCTACCATGAAATATTCTTGAATCGAACCACCTCTCTGCTGTATGCTCTTATAACACCACAAACCTCTCCTGTAGAGAACTATGCACAATTGCAACTTTATTTTTATTTCTATTTCTATTAGTAGAGGCCCAGTGCACAAATTCATGTGCCTTGAAAAGAACTGTGGACCACAGGCTGCAATGGTCACAGGGACAGGTCTCGACCCATTTTCCGCAACCCTGCCTGGCCCCTCCCACCATGGCCCCCAGTACCTTGTCTTGTCTTCCAGCAGCTCTGCTCCTGCCACCTCCACTCCCACATGCTGACGCTGACAGTGCCAGCCCTGCTAGCACCCACTGACAGTGCAGAGCGATTGAGGTCGCACCATTGAAGAATGCAAGTGGCGGCTGCTGCCCCAATTTCCCCTCAGGAGCAGGGGGAGGTGGAGAAGCCCTGAGGGGTGATCAGGACCAGCAGTTGCTGCTCACATCCATTGATGGCACCAAGCAATCAGGGCCAGTGCCAGGTTCCAGCAGCGGGTGCAAGCAGCAGCTCCATAGCCAGCAGTGGGCACAAGTGGGGCCAGTGCCAGCAACAGGAGCAAGCGCTGGGCAGGAACAAAGAATTTTTAGTAACCACTAGAGGCTCGCCACGATCACAGCAACTAGTGCCCTACCTTGGTCTGACGCCCCCACTCACCTGTACCATTCCACCAAGGCCAGTGCCCACCATGTTCCCCGCATACCCCCTGCTTGTCAGTGCATGTTATAGCAACTGGTTGTTCAGTTGTTCCACCATTAGGTATATTTGCATATTAGCCTTTTATTATATAGGATTATTTTATTGCATCCTGCCCCATTAGACGGTATCTATGCACAGGGGTAGGGCTATCCCAGCTCATCATTGAACTCCTAGCATCTAGCTCATTATCTATCACATAGTAGACACTCAACAAATATTTGTTGAATGAATGAAGTAATTCATTAACTAAATCAGTAGCCATAGGCCATACATTACTACTGGGCACTTGAAATGTGACTGGTCTAAATTGAGATGCACTGTAAGTATAACAAATGCCAGATTTTGAAGACTTACTATGAAAAATAATATAAAATATCTGATAAATTATCTCATATTAATTACTTTTAAAATGGCAATATGATTAATATATTGGGTTAAATACATCATTCCTATTGATTTCACCTGTTTCTTTCTCCTTTTCTAATATGGCTACTAGAAAATCTGAAATCACCAGTGTGGTGCACCTTTGTGGCTGACCTTGTATTTCTATTGGACAGCACTGGTCCAGCTTCTGTAGTCCTTCATGATCTGAAGAATGCTGCCATTCAGTAGCATTGCAGTTCCATGAATTCAGCCAGGCAGGAACATGACTATCATGTGTAAAAATTGCTTCTCTGGAAAAGTATGTTCTGAATGCAGATACCTGGCTAGAAACAAATGCACAGAGCACAAGTGACTGGAAGCTCAAGGAATGAATCATTTACTAGGGAGAAGATCATCTATTGCCTATCAGCAAATAACTGTCTTTCCCTTGCCTAATAGAGATTACCTGGGCCATGTTTCACACTGTGTCCTTTTCTGTTTTCCAAGGCAGTGCCAGCTTTCGAACATAAATTATATTCTTTATGTTGTCACCTAGATACGGGATGACAATAAAAGGCAACACCCCTGCCTTGTGGAGTTTTCAAAGCTTCCCGAAACTGAGAAGAATTATAACCTGCAAATGTCAACTGAAACCTTAAAGTGAGTGTTCAGAGGAATTGAATTTGGACTAAACAGTGAGTGGATGACTTAATGCTGTATAACTAAATTTCAAAGACATGTCTTTTGCCTGGAAAACATGACCCATTCTGATAAATTAGAGGGTGATTATTCATGCCACAAAAGGATTTAGCAGAGTGAATGACATATCCACCACTGTCATTTAGCATATATATTTCTTTAGAGGTCATTTGCTATTTGCCAGAGAGAGGGAAAATGTAGGGGAAAAAAAAAACAGAATCAAAGGATCAACTGCTTTTTGTAGTTAGGTTAAATTAAAAAAAGAAAAGATAAGGTGTTCTAAAAACCAATAAGAAAACATGGTTTTATTCATTAAAATTCAATTTAAAAACCATTTTTAGCTTATCTTTGATCCCACCCATGATTAAAAGCCTAATTTAGACTTTATATTTTCTAGCCCAAGTTGGTATCTCCCAACTCAAATTTCTTCTGGTGCTTGTTACCTGTTCTCTGTATATTTCTATTCTCTAGTTGTCAGGGGAAAACATTTTAACACTGTGGTTTGTTGTCATATTAATGGGGTCATCGTGCCTTGTCAGGGGCTGATATATGTGATATCTTCAATCACCTTGAGGCTTCCTGAGGGTGCAACTCTGGTACCTCACAGTGACTAGTGCAGGTCAAGGCCTTGCACAGGGAGTGCTCAGTCAGTACTCGCTGATTCTGGAATTGCCCTTATGATCCTATCTGTTCTCTGGAATCAGAGAAGCAGGATACAATTCTAATTCAAATTTGTAAACTCAAAAATGTCTCAAAGTGGGATTATGAACCAATTTTTTAATATTCTTATGCTTACTATTATCTAACTCTGGAGTTGGCAAACTATAGACCATGGGCCAATCTGACTGGCCACCAATTTTTATAAATAAAGTTTTATTGTAACAAAGCCAAGTTCATTCGTTTGTCTATTGTCCATGGCTGCTTTCATGCTCTAGACTGGCAAAGTTGAATAACAGACACATGACCCACAAAGCCTAAACATTTACTATCACCCTTTACAGGAATGCTTTGGTAAGCCACTGGTCTAAATGAATGCCAGTTGTCTGCTTTTATCAACTGAGATGTGGGACAGGGTTCTGGCTATCCTATATTTGCAGCTAAGCCTAATCTTTCCCTCTGTTTCATCACAGAACCCTCCTGGCCTTGGGGTGCCACATTGCTCATGTTAACCCAGCTGCTGAAGAGGATCTCAAGAAGGTCAAACTGTCCAAAAAGTAGGTGATTGCTTTTAATGGTCCAAGACTTCTATGCTTCAGTCTGGTTTTCAAACTGGGAGATGGGAGGCCCATGTATGAAGACAGATGACAGCACTGGGACTGCTAGTATCAGGTCAGGGTGGCTCTTCCAGTTCTTCAGGCAGAAACCTCCAGATAGGAGCCTACAAAAATATAAATGTTTCCAGCCTTTCCCTTTTTCTGTTCCTTCTGCCCAGATCTATACTATTGTTAGTTTTGAGCCAAGAGATGCAGCACTCTCAGCTGGATATGTTGCCTTTCGTCTATAAATAGCAGTTGGCACAGGACCCTGAAAATGGTTTGTAGCCACAGCAGAGATCTGCCTGTCTCACATTGGGCTAGCCTTTTAAATTCTTTGTGAAAATGGGTATCTCTGCCAAGATTTAATTTGGCCCCTAACTCTGGGTGTGCCCTGCTCTTCCTTTCTCCTGTACATTCAGAGTCACTTGGGCTCACACATTTAGATACATGCCCAGGGGCACACCCACTGGCTCACTCATATGCTCTCCTTCATATGCCAGACTTGGATGCTCACACATTCACACAGGTGTCATAATTAGTTATGGAGCCAAGGCATTGCCAGAATTAATCAAATGCTTCTCTTCCCCTTCTTCCCTGTTAAACTCCCAAGCTCCTGTCTCAGAGCCTGAGAGCAGTACATCTAAGAGGCAGCAGCAAGAGGGGCAGTCTGCTGGTCCAGGCTGCTGGAGTCAGTGTCCAGCAATCAGTGCATATTGGCTAGCTCATGATCAGGCATCCTGAAAAGGTGGAGGAGGGGCAGTATCGTATGCCTATAATAGATGCTGAATCTCACTCTGCTTAGAGGTTCCTGGATAGTGTGAGCCTTGGTATATAAGAATCACCTTTAGGTTCTGGCCCTGTTCTGGGCATTTATTGACTCTGAGGCCATTGGCACCTCTGGACTCACATTCCCAGATGGCCATGATCATCTGCTCCTCTGAGAGTCACTCTACGGTGCACACTGTCCTGTGCATTCACACATGCATCTACCTGGACTCATAATGCTTTTTCTCATCTTCACGTCACCTTTAAAGACAAGACATATGATTCCCGGAATGGACACCTAACCACTATCATGATCAAAGATTTTATAATGCCATGATTTTTTTTTTGATTGTTTTAAAATATATTTTATTGATTTTTTTACAGAGAGGAAGGGAGAGAGAGAGAAAGTCAGAAATATCGATGAGAGAGAGACATCAATCAACCGCCTCCTGCACGTCCCACAGTGGAGATGTGCCCGCAAGCAAGGTACATGCCCCTGACCAGAATCGAACCTGGGACCTTTCAGTCCGCAAGCCGACACTCTATCCACTGAGCCAAACCGGTCTTGGCAGCCATGATTTTTTAATTCCCAAAGGTTTAACTTTCTAAGACTGAACAATCATTCTCCACTGATTTATAAGAAACCGTTGCCTCAAGGTTCTGTCCTTGCTGATATGGTTAGAACCTTTTGTGTTTTAAAGTAGGATGTAAGAGCTTCTGCTGATGTTACAATATGCTAACTGTGCCCATTTTTTGTAGGGCAATAAGTGTTTCATTACAAATAAGGATGAATTTGCACTGACCATCCACTTTCTTCAACAGTCTCCTTTGAGTCTGTGACACACACTGACTAAAATGATGGTGGATGAGGGGCTTCATCTATTGACTTGAAATAGAATTGACCTATCCATTCTGCCACAGGATAGAGACTGTGACCAGAGCCCTGTTTTCAGAGTTTTCTTATCCTGTGCTGTTGATTTAAAATCTGGAATGGGGAGTCATACAGATCTGTTCAAAATATTTTTTTCTATTTACTTGTAGCTACATCATGTCTAATGGCTATAAACCAGCCCCTTTGGATTTGTCTGATGTGAAGCTATTACCTTCTCAGGAAATCTTAGTGGATAAGCTTGCAGAAAATGCACATAATGTCTGGGCAAAAGACAGAATAAAACAAGGATGGACCTATGGCATTCAACAGGTGAGAAGTGCTGGGTCAGGCCTGCTGGGAAAGTTAGGAGATGTGATACTCCATCAACATGCCATTATTTTGGTGGGTGTTAAATTGGAAAATGGCCATTTCCCTTTCATTCTGTCCTCCCTATCTCAGCTCATTCATTATTTTTTTTTTATGGTCTGAAATTAAACTTTATTTTTTTGTGTTTTTTTTTAATTATATCTTTATTATTCAGATTATTACATTTGTTTCTCTTCATTATTTATAGAATCTTGGGCCTGGACAGTCTTCATAATCATCACAGTGATATTAACTCCCAGCACAATTCCAATTTTGTAGAAGGACAGCCTTACTTTTATTAGTCTGGTTCACTTGTGATTGTGTTGCCCTTGTGTGTATGTGCCCACTGACTGCATCTGTCTTCAGCCCCTCCCTGTCTTGCTGCATGCCTTATGGAGAATTGAGTTTTCATGCCACTTTCCAAGGTTCTCACAAATCAACATCACAGCTCAGCAGTATTTCTGGAATGGTCTCACATATCTACCACTGAGAGTGAAAAAGAGGGGATACTAACGCAGGAAAGGGGCAAACCAGCCTTCCCAAAATCCTGTGCCCCCTTACTTCAGTTCATCGGGCCAAGATTCCTAGGCAGCTAGGATTATTAGCTTGAACAGGAGGCAGCCTAAGAGCCAGGGTGCAGCAAGGAATTAGGAAGAGTTTAGAGCCAGATTTCAGCTCCAAACCATCTGGCACACTCTCTTCTTGAAATTCTTCCTTCCTCTTGGTAAATATCAGGATTAGAGTCAGGGAAGTTCAGGGATAGCTGTGTGTACTCATTTTCATTCCTATTTGAGTCTCTGAACCTATACATGTGTAGAAACAAGAAGACCACTACAAAAGGAACTATGGTAGGGAGGGAATTAGAGGGCTCAAAGAGCATGTCAGGCAGCATATCCTATCTAATAAAAGAGTAATATGCAAATTAACCTTCACTTTGCTACACTCACAAGCCAGGCCCACAAGCCATACCAGCCAGTCAGGAGCAAGTATTCAACTTAACCCCAACCAAGATGTATGTGCCATGGAGTGAGCACAAGGGAGGCTTGGGTTTCTCTGGCAATGGAGAAAGCCAAGCTTTCCATACACCCTGGCAGGCCTAGGCCTCCATTCAAGGCTACAAAGTTTCAGTTATAGAAAATAAATAAATCCCAACAAAAATGGCAGCAGCCACAAAGCTGGAGAGAGCAGGAGGCTAGGGTTGCCCCCAGTAATGGAGAAAGCCAAGGTTCTGCAGCCCTGGCCTGTCTTGGCCTCTGCTTATGGCTACAAAGTTTCAATTATAGTAGATAAATAAATCCTAACAGAAATGGCTGCCACCAGAGAGCAAGCGAGAGCTTGGCTCCACTCCAGGCTACAAAGTTTTAATTGTAGAAAATAAATAAATCCCAGATACCAGGGCCTCCACTTGGGTCACCAGGGGGCATGGCTGGCCTGCAAACCACCATAGGCCCCTTCACCCAGGCTGCCCCATGCCCCAAAGGAACTCCCACCCTGATCCAGGACACTCTTCAGGGCAAACCATCTGGCCCCCACCCATGCACCAGGACTCTGTCCTATCTAATAAATGAGTAATATGCAGATTTTACTATAACACACAAGATGGCTGCCCCCATGTGGTCAAAAGTCCTGCCCTCGTGTGGACACAAGATGGCCACCACAAGATGGCCATCAGGGGAGGGCAGTTGGGAGAGACCAGGCCTGCAAGGGAAGGCAGTTGTGGGTGATCAGACCAGCAGGGGAGGCTAGTTGGGAGGGATTAGGCTGCTAAGCAAGGGCATTTGGAGGGGGGGAGAGGGGAGACCAGGCCTGCAGGGGAAGGCAGTTAGAGGTGACCAGGTCTTCAGGGGAGGGCAGTTAGGAGCAAATAGGCTGGCAGGGAAATGGTTAGGGTGTGATCAGGCTGGCAGACAGAAGTGGTTAGGGGCAATCAGGAAGGCAGGCAGGCAAGCAGTTGGAAGTCAGCAGTCCTGGATTGTGAGAGGGATCCCAGATTGGTGAGGGTGCAGGCTGGGTTGAGGGACACTCCGCCCCATGCACGAATTCCATGCATTGGACCTCTAGTTTATTTATAATGACTTATCACTGCAATCATTTTCTTAGTCCTCCCTAAGGAACTGAGGGAGACTCTGATACAAATGTGTGCCTCTGCAATGAAATGGACCCACTATGGTTCTGCCACCTTTTCTGATGTTCCTCTATGAACACAGATGTTTCTTTGTTAAGAGGCTGTTGTGAGGAGGCTATAACAGTTTAAATCATAGCATGATTGTTCCATAGGGGGTAGTTACATAAATCCCCATCTGCCTTGCCTTGAGAATAGAGGTTTCCAACTCTTTCATGACACTTCATTTTACTCCTAGCCTGGCATTATTTAAAAAGTGTTTCTTTAATGCTAGCTTTGAACATAAATGAATTTTTTCCATTTATACTAATTTAAGTTTGAAGAGAAGTAGTAAATATGTGTATTGCTAAATATCCCAGCACTGGGAGAAGAGCTTATAGACTCACAAGGAAGAAGGGACTGTTGCTGGGAATGTGTGAGTGGGACAAGCTATTTGTAAAGACAGAATGTATTTTCTCCAAACCTTTTTTCTCTGGTCTTGCCTAGGATTTGAAGAACAAAAGAAATCCCCGCCTGGTGCCATATGCATTACTGGATGAGCGTACCAAGAAGTCAAACAGGGACAGCCTTCGCGAAGCTGTCCGGACATTCATTGGCTATGGCTATAACATCGAGCCATCAGACCAGGAACTAGGTAATGTGTGGAGCTTGCTCATTCTGGCCCCAATTTACCTTAACATGTCCTCTTCTGGGGAAATACTACTTTGAGTAGGTCTAACTTGTACCATTAAAAATGATACTGGTACTGAATAGCACTAAACTAAATGGGGTATTTTAAGAAGCAGAGTGATGGGTGGGGAAACCATGTTTGATAATAAAACATTGTCCTATTGACAGATGTGTCTGTGATGAGCACATCTATGACACAGTTCCACAGGGAGTAAATTATTCTCCATCATAGCAGAGCTTTTCAGGTTATTTGGTCACAAAATCTTCATTTCTTTTACTTTCCAAACATGTGACTATCAGCCTACTTTTGGACCAGGTAATCTCATCCCTAAATGAAATTCTTTCACTGATTTAAGTCACCAGCTTATAATTTATGACCATGACATTGTCAACCCATACCTAAGGATGTGCCGGGCCACTGGAGCAGAATTACAAGTGGTTACAGGGATGGGTTTGGGGTAAGACTGACCTGAGTTCAAATCTTTGCTCTTCTTGATTTATTGGCTCTGTGACATTGAACAAGTGATTTATTAACCTCTCTGTAAAATGATATGATGCAAATGATTATTTTATTATGAACGGAATATTACATTAAATAGTGGGAGATCTATCATCAGTCTTTGTTGTTTTTCAAATTCTTTCAGGGAATGCTACCTAATTAATAAGGTTTTGTCTTTTCTCTCTCTCCCTTCTGCACCCCTAACTCCCCTTCCTTCTCATGATAGCTGACCCAGCTGTGGAGAAAGTCAGCATAGACAAGATCCGATTCTTCCGGGTAGAGAGGTCTTATGCAGTGAGATCTGGAAAGTGGTATTTTGAGTTTGAGGTGGTGACTGGAGGAGACATGCGTGTGGGCTGGGCCAGACCGGGCTGTCGTCCTGATGTTGAGCTGGGGGCTGATGATCAAGCCTTTGTGTTTGAAGGCAGCAGGGTGAGTCTGGACAGTGGCCACACATCCTCAGTCCAAGTTTTTTCTTCCTCCAAACACTTGAGTGGAAGTTGGAAGTACTGTACTGAGTGTCTGGGTCTCTGGCTTCAAAATCAGAGGCTACTACCACTGCTTAATTTAAACCACTATTAGATTATTACCTAGTGATTATCATTTTGCTCTTTGCTGTGGTGAAGTGGAGGACTATACACCCAAGTTCTTTCTGTAATCACCTGCACATCTGCCCTTATCCCTCACCCCAGTGCCTCTACTCCAGAGTAGGTTCACCGAATACCATGCAGCCAGTATCTGGGAAAGTCTTACCACTTTGCCTTAGAGGGAGGCCTGTTTATTGTCACAGCTGACTAGGTGTTGGGAAACTTGGGCCACTTTTTCTGATGAGCCTTATGTATCTCAGTTTCATTCATCTGTAAGATAGATCAGTCATCCCTGTGATTTGGCCTTGGTAGAGAAGTGAGTGCCTTGTAGAAATCAGGTACCATTACCAGTTAGGAGAAATTGCTCCTTTGGTCATTTCTCTAGCAGTACTCTGAACTCTGAGGTCTTGTCTCCTAGGGCCAACGTTGGCATCAAGGGAGTGGGTATTTTGGACGTACCTGGCAACCAGGAGATGTGGTTGGATGTATGATTAACCTGGATGATGCGTCAATGATCTTCACACTGAATGGGGAGCTGCTGATCACCAACAAAGGCTCAGAGCTTGCCTTCGCAGATTACGAGATTGAGAATGGTAAATTGACCACTTTTCCCTTCATTCCAACTCCATGAGTTGTAGGAAAATCCAGGGAGAGCTGGGTGAGCTCGTCTACCTTCTTATTTAGGGTGCACTGTATTCTGCATATTTGAAACCCCACTGGTAAAAACTAGCCCTTATACTATCATTATTAAAGAAATCAAGATAAATAATGAGGATAGCTGGTATGTACAGCATAACTATAAGTACTACTAGTAAACTTCCAGGTAGACTGAGTAAAACACTTTCCTCTAATTCCCTAATCTGCATCTTGGCAGTTTAAATTTCCCCAGAGTGCCTAGTATTACAGAGGAAATGCTAATTGCATATGGACTAATGTTCCTGGCAGAATAGAAAAGTCAGTGAATTAAAGAATTATCCTTTTGTTCTGATTTAAATTGTCAGTCTGCATGTTTGTGTAATTGAACTTGATGCTTTGATGAGAACCATTGAAACACTACAGTTCAACTTAGCTGTTCCCTTGAATGAAATACAATTTATTTTAAAAATCAAACATGCTGAGAAGCCCGACCACAGTGGCATTTATTAATGTCCATCAATAGACCACAATCAGAGTAGTACTTTAGACACACAAAGGAGCAATTGGCGCTCTGATTTCCTGTCTACAGAGCTTCATTGTGTACAAAAGTCGTTGGCATATAGGAGAAGGAGCACTGGATGGAGAGGCAGCTAATTCCCTCCTAACAAGCTGTGTCTTGGCTTAACTTCTCTGGGCTTCACTCTCTTCACCCAGACCAGAGAATAAGAGGACAGACCTGCAAGATACAACATCCTCACCAGATATAAAATCCTATGGCAATGACTTACTATCCACTGAGTGCACTCCGTTGCTGTGCCCACACCGATATTGTGCCACTTTCTGCTGCTTCATTACAGACAAGGAAAGGGCAGAGTTGCTGAGAGCGAAAGGGGCTGCTCTGGGTCAGGAGACCTGAGCTCTCCTCCTGCCTCTGCTGTTCCCCACCTGTGGCGTCTTGGGTCGACTTGATTTAACATCTGTGCATCTCATTTCCCCCTCTAAAATGATTAGGGCTCCTTGGTAGTTCTAATGTCTAAGATATTACAAAAATAAATATTCCCTACTGACAAAGCTAAAAAATATAAGACTGCATAGGCAAGAGAGGTGGAAATATATGAAACTATGTACATAATATTATAAGTATTTCTTATTTACAGAATGCTTTTAGCTTTATAAGTCACTTTTTACAGATACCTGTTATCGACAACATTCATACCCAATTGAACCCTTAAAGAGCTTTAAAGATTCTTTTGAGAGCGACATATTTGGGGAAATGAAAAGGTTGTAAGTCAATGTATTTTCCTAGAAAGACAGGATGGCTAAAGCCAGATGGGGTCATATTTTAATGCCTTCTGAAAGGTTTAAAATCAGAATTCTAATGAAAGAATCCTATTTTTTGGAAATGTGTGGGAAAACATTGCCAGTAGAGAACAAGGCCTATGGGCTGGTTCAGAGGCAAAGGGGAGGAAATGTGTAGGTGGGTGAGGGCAATGTAGACACACCCTCTTCTGATACTGCTCTGAGGAAACAAGTATTTACCCAGCATCTCTCCCCCACCCCACCAGGCAGTGGAAGAAAATGAAACACCAGGCGGTCCAGGCTCCTCCCTAGGAAAGGAGCTCCTTGGGGTAGAAGGAGCCCAAAGACAGGAGACTTTTTCCTGGCTCTCCTGTGCATGAGCAGGAAGAGACTGACTAACTGAGAGACTTTGATTCAACATAAGGACGAGCTAAGAATCCTGCCTGTTGTGCAGGGCTAAGAGAACTTTGTAAGTCCAAAGCCTTGCTACTCCAATGTGTTCTGCTTGTTAGAAATGCAGACTCTCAGGCCCCACCAGACCTGCTGAACCAGAAACTGCACTCAGCCAGGAGGCTCTGGTTTGTACACACATTAAAGACTGAGAAACAGTGGTCTACAGCACTCAGAACTGTAAATGGTGACTGTCTAAAAGAATTCATTTTCCAGTTGTAAAAATAAATAAGATAAGCTCTCTTCTGGGGATAGTGTGTGTCTACAGATGTCCAAAATGGTCCTGCATTTGATATGGCATCTATCAAAGGCTGCCCTACAATACAGCTTCAAACAAAGTGAGGCTGTCCTGACCCCTGGGTAATAGAATGGTTTACCTTTATACTAAGAAGATTAGGAAAGAACCAAAGTCTGTATATGGCATGTGTCCAGGTAGACTTCTTAGAGTTCATGCTGTGGTACCTAAATTTCTAATGAGACTGTCTAAGAAGAAAAACAGTGTCAGCAGAGCCAGTGGTGCACCCTTGTGTGCTAAATGTGTCAGAGACAGGATCAAGTGTGCTTTCCTTAGTGAGGAGCAGAAAATCATTATGAATGTGTTGAAGACACAATCGCAGAATCAGAAAGCTAATTTTCTTTTTAAAAAAGAAACTTTTGCCCTAGCCAGTTAGCTTTGTGGTTAGAGCATCAGCCTGCAGACTGAAGGGTCTTGGGTTGGATTCCGGTCAAGGATACATCCCTTCCTTGGCCCCCATGGGGCACATGCAGGAGGCAACTAATCAATGTGTTTCTTTTACATTGATGTTTCTCTCGCTGTGTCTCTACCCCTGCCCTCCACTCTTTCTAAAAATCAATGGGGCGGGAGGAGGGTGCTTTTCTTGAGTAATTAAAAACAAATAAGGTGAAAAAATAATGCAAAGCTATAGGTTATGAATGACTAATATAGAATAAAAATTCTATAGGAATGAGATTGGCACTGAGCATTAAAGAATCTGAGGCGTCTACCTCTCAGGACAAGGGTACTCCACTCAGAGGATATAACTAGAGAATGGCTGTGGACTCAGGAAACTGCAGGAAAGGATGGGACAGTTTGAAAGATTTGTGGAATTTATGGAAGAGGAAGCTGGAAAGATACACAAGGTGCGGATTTTAGCCTCAAATACCAAGACTCTATCTTTTCATTCAAGATAATTTTATCATCTAATCTGGGCCTTGGACTTGCTCTCTAAAACATTGGGGGTGGGGCTGCTATAGGGTGTGAGCAGAGGAATACTATAAAATAGGAGGATGTATTAGGATAGCTCTGCTTTTAGAGATCATCTATTGTAATGAAAAAGATGTCTCATAGGTTTTGTGTGTGCGGGGACATGATTTGACCTTCAGAATAGCAACAAAGTCTATTACTAGGAAGTAGTTTTAGAATAGAATTGTACTGTATTATATTAACACATTATACTGTAGTATCATATTGCACTTTAATAACAGAGATAAGATAATTGGAAGGATCTTTCAGTTAGCCCTATGATAGATTAGGAAGGGCAGTTGTAAAGGAGTCTGCATGCCATTCTTTGATAACAATAGTACAGCGGCCTAGAATAATCATACAACATCTCTCTGTTTGCTATACAAAGTGGAAAGAGGCAGCCATTCTCACCTTGAACTGATAGGAAAAGCATCTGTTGCAGGAAAAAACACAATGCTTTGTGCATTGTAGCCCCCATAAAGCAAAATCCCCTATGTGTTTGTGTTCTGATCACCAGCTTCCTGGCCTTGATTTGGGCCAATATCCTAGCAGGAGTTGTGTGGTGGGAAGTTTTTAGTCCTTTGAGAGAAGGAATGGGGGCAGACATTAAAATTCATGGCTATTTTTCTCACTGGGTTATTTATAAGACCTTATCTCCATCCTCTTCTGCATCGTAGATGGTATACTGTTATCTGCCTCATTAGAGTTTTTCTAATCATTGTTCCTGACCCCATCCTTGGCCTGGACCAACACAGCTCTTAGTGTTGTCACCTGAAGGCATCTAGAAGCTCAGCAGCTCCCATGGTGAAACCTTTGCTATTAGCCTTCTCTTTTATTCCATTTAAAGGGAAGGAAGATAAAATCCTGATCATCCTGCCAGACTCAGAATGTAACATCTGGAAGAGGCTTTCATGTCAGTCTCCTGTCCAGCCTCTCTGCCGGCACTCCCCTGGGGGACATCCTGCTCCTGCTGCAGCGTTGGGGTGTGAGGGGTAGCCTCCCGTGCTGTTCCTACCATCAGCCTATCAGGATTTAATAGCTCCCCTAAGTCTGCTGGCAGCTCTTCCATAGGCAGCAGATGAAATGTACTTGCCAGAAGTGTCACTGCCACTGCACATAAACATCTTGGTACCAAGGGTCCCTTGCCATTCTTTCTGTTGATGGGCACCATGCTTCAGAGAGTGGCTGTGGCAGGACAAACATGCCTTTTGTTTCCCGTGTTTTCTGCAAGGCTTGTGGCAAATAGTGCTATCCCTCAAATCCATCTTCGTGAAGCTTAGTGGGAAATAAAAAGTATTGGGTAACACATGTGCTATTGGGCTGAGACACCAGAAACACCCCAGGAATGGTCTGGGCAGTCATCTAACCACTTCTCTCCAAGAAGTGGTAATGATTTGCTCTCATGTCTTCCATCAAATTGAAATGGGTTAAAAATGATTCGGAGTTTGGATTTTCTAGAGAACTGGTTTCCTCCCAAGCTTCTGAGTTATAAAAAGATGACTTCCTGGCTACCTCCTTCCCTAGTCACAAAGTCAGTATGAAGTCTGTGATCCAAAGAGTATCAGAAGGTGGGATCATCCCTAGGACTCAAGCACAGGTGTTCCTACCATTCTCTTTCTAGAATAAGAAGTCTTTGCACATCTTGGTTCAAGGTAATGCCATCTGCAAATTTTCTCCTCACACCTCTTTGAAAAGGGAGGGGTATTTCTGTCCCCCTTTGGTTGTCTATCTTGCTTCTCCCATCTCATTTGCAGCTGTGGTTTAAGGACTTAGAAGAGTCAGTGCTCATAGTACTGCCCCGTGGCCTTACCAAATGGAACTTCTTTATCCAGGTCAACTCCAGGGGAGCCACGTGGCCAGCTATGACAGCCCTTTTCTTCTAAGCTGTCTGCTGTCTTCAGTCCTAGGTCTCGTGGTCATGGATCTCAGGCTGCCTGCTCTATAGGCACACTGGGCAACGACATAAAACGAAGGAAAATCCCTTGAAAAATGAAGTAAGACTTAGTCACAAATCAAGTCATTGTGGATAAGAATTAGAAAACTTCACTTGCCACTGCTTGCTCTGGACTGCGCTTCAGGCTGACTTGTCCATGTGCTGGTTCTGCAGCTTCCTAGGTGACAGACCTCCAGCAAGTCATTCGACCTGCTAAGCCTTAGTTTCTACATCTGTAAAATGGGGCTAATAATGAGATAAATCTATAAAGCCCTAAACTCAGTGCTTAGAAACTACTTGATAAATATTATCTATTGTGATTTATTGTCATTGTTCCCCTTTTATATCATGAAGAGTTATAAAGGTACATAAAGTGTTAATACCTCAAATAAATAAGTTGTAGATATGGGTAGATCATTAATTGGAGCCTCTCTACCACATGGAGGGAGCTGATCTAATATTGCTGGTTATCTAGTAGTTTGCTGGATGCCTTATAAAGATTTATCTCTGCTCTCGGTCCTTTCTAGGTTCTCTATTTTCTGAGTTAAGATCTGCTGCAGCTTTAAAGAGCTGTCCCAGCTGTGTCCACTTAGCCCCGAGGAAGTACCCACACTCTTTCCCTCCCATTGCTTTCACCTCTATGACTCCTATTCCCACATCTCTTCTTGTGCAGTGTTGCGCTCTCCCCTGTAAAGAGGGCTCCTGCCCTGTAGGGACCACACTCTACTCTGTAATGAGTATAGTTCCCTGCCCTGGTACAGAACTGCTGTTTGCATCATGTTCCTATAATGTTCACTGCCACTCATGCACATTGACTGGAAACTAGGCTATGGGTCGGAAGGTGTTGGATCTTGTCCTATGTTGTCACTTGCCCTTCTTACGACCTTGGTCAAGTCCATTGCCTCTTCAAGTCTTTAGTTTTAGTAGAGTGCTGTTTTTTCTACTTATGGCCTAGAGATGATGAAGAGCCCAAGTTCTATAGAAAAAAAGGCCCCATGCTAATACGTATTACCTTTCTGCATACATCTTACATTGTTCACCTGACTGTGACTAGGAAGTTATTCATATTCAGAAGTCCTCATCTTTGCTTCTTCCCACTCAGGCTTTTACACCTATTGCTCACTTATTGCCCCATTCACATTAGTAGACAAGAAAGGAAAAGAGAGATTTTCTTAAGACGTCCTATCTCTGCTCACATCAGGCTGAAACACTTTATGATCATGGCTCCAGTGGTGGTAGTTTCCTGCCCCCATCTAAGATCAAAGCACTGTCTTGGGAGTAGGGGTGGACTCTCCTCTAGTCCATTTGCCATTTTCATATCCATAAGCTTCGTGGAATCAGGGCAATTTCTTCTCCCTCCTTTACATCTTCTCATAGCACATCGCTGTGCCTCTGTCCCAGCAGGGACAAGAATTTGCCAACAAGCATTCTTACTTCACATGGGAGTCAGATTGTCAAAGTCCCTTATATATAAAACTCTCTGTCCATAGAAAGGATATGGTTTCACCTATCAGATCTCCCTAACTCAAAAAATGCCAGAAGCACAGCAGTGCCTGGGAGGGTGTATGAATGGTATGGGTCTGATAGGCCTGTCCATCTACCTTCCTGAGGGCCATGGCCACCACCTACTCTCAGTCCTTGGTAGCCTGGAGCGGACAATCTCTATATAGACATCACCCTCACTCTGCTCGGATTGCAGTGAAGCTCTCTTCATTTAGAAATGACTTAAACAGTATTAAATAATGTCCTAAATAAGTACATCATTTCTGAAAACCACCAACTTCGCTTGTGAGGAATTTACTTCTCACTTACTTCAATGATTTACATAGAACTTTGTGGCTTAGATAACAGTGTATAAGCACCCGTGCTCCGAGGAGCGCATTTTGGCCCTGGTTTCTGAAATGGAACTGCTCTTCCTGTTGACTGTAAATGCTAACAAAATTGGCTTTTAAATCTCCCCTTAAATAAACATCCCTGTCCTAGCAGGGAAACCAATTTCCTTTGTGGGGCTCTAGCCCCTAGGTCAGCCACCAGCCTCAGAGCCCTTCTTCCCCTCTGAGCACTCTTGGTTGCCTACCACCCATGTCCTCCCAAACTGGGGATAATGAATGCTTTCCCAGCTCTGCTGATTTATTGATCCACAATTATGATGTATAAATACCCACAAAAAATACCAAGCAATTTGAACTTCTGCTTTGGCCTATTTGGCAGTTTTTAAATTGATGTGAGCTTGGAGACAAAAGACATGTAGGAGAGAAGAGTTTCCCACAGCTCCTGCTCAAAAATTATGCCTTCCTGCTCAGGTGGGGACCATCTCAGTAGCTAGGAGGATGGGGGCCCTGGAAACTGTATTTTGTAAACAGAGGCATAATGTCAGCATTTGAAACTTCTAAGAAACATACTCTGGGATTGGGAAAACCACCAGAGCTCTTCTTTCCCTGGGGAATATGCTGGCACCTAGAAAAAGTGAGGTATTTGCACCAAGTCCTTCATTAGGTTTCTCATGCTGTTCTGTTTAGGGCAGTATTAAAAATTTCCCAGGGCCCAACAGCAGTTTCAACTAAGACATAGATAAAGAATTTAACTTTTTCTCTTACTGGTTTTACTTCTCCAGCTTATGCTTATTTACAGCTTAAGAAAAATCTTGTTTGGATGATAGTTTTTTTCCCACCAAATTATTTTGAACCAAATGACTTTTCTTCCCACATACACCACAGGCAGTCATCATCTCCATGCGCCTCCTGTTGTTCAGTTTATCTGCCAGGAAGAAAGACAAAGGGTGGCGTCCCATCTTTCTGGCTGGGACTCAAAGCTGTTAAGGAGGCAAAGTTCAGGCTTCCTCGAAGTCCTGGGATGGGATTGCGGGCTGAGGCAGGGCTCTCGTTCTTCATTCTGCAGGCTTTGTGCCCATCTGCTCTCTGGGGCTGTCTCAGATTGGCCGCATGAATCTTGGGATGGACGCCAGTACCTTCAAGTTTTATACCATGTGCGGCCTCCAAGAGGGCTTTGAGCCTTTTGCTGTCAACATGAACCGAGATGTTGCGATGTGGTTCAGCAAGCGCCTCCCAACGTTTGTCAACGTGCCGAAGGATCATCCCCAGATAGAGGTAATGTTACCCATCGTGGGCAAACCTGGCAGGGCACATGGGCCAAGTCACTAAGCTCCTGCTAATGCCCCTGGCAGAGAGCAGCTGCTTACCTAAGCCCATGCCCTGGCTGCTTACCAGCCTCCTCCTTGCTGGCCTGCAGAGCTGTCAATTCAGACACCTTAATTGGGGCAGCTCAGTGGCATCTTACAGATGGCAACCGCCTTGCAGACATATCTTTTGCAGCTCAGGATCCAAGCCTTTGGGCCCTGGACTGCCATTGTCATAGAAATACATTATTCAGAGACCTTCAATATCATTTTCCTTAAAAAGTTCAATGCCTGTTAAGATGTCCTGGACATGTTTCTCCTCTGCTCAAAAACTGGTTTAATTTCTCCAGAACCATTTCCAGCATTTTAAGCTGGGGCATAGTCATTGGTTATGATGCTGGCATCTCGTAGGGGAGCTAAGTGGAGGCAAAGGCTATAAGGAGCCTGATTTGGGTTCTAATTCTACATCTTTTTGCCTCCGTTTGCCCATGCCCACCATGGTATTTTTCATGATTCAGGGCTGGAGCCAGGGTGGGGGGGGTGGGGGGGAGGCTGGAAGGGGGGAGTTGCTACTTGAAAATCAAACAGATCAGCTCCATGGAAGCATTAGACTGAGTGGCTTGCTTCTACCTAACTATGAGTTCCCTTAGTTCACCTTCCCATCTAAATTCAACAAGCATCAACTCTCAACCTCCAATTTTCCCCACAGTTTTACATGGTGGAGAGGTTTCTTCCTCAGATTCCTACCTGGCCATTGCTTTAGAAAACTGGCTCACAAATGAATAGGATTTAGAGATTAGAGACACTCCACAAAGAAAAATCTACAAACTGCTCAAAAAATTTTAAGCACATCCATAGACCACAGGATAAAAACTGGTCTCTAGAATGTGGAGAAAAATGCTTGGGTCATGAAGAATCCTATCTAATAAAAGAGCAATATGCAAATTGACTGTACCTCTGCTACACCCACAAACCATTCCCACCAGCCAATAAGGAGCTAATATGCAAATTAACCCAAACAAGATAGCTATGGCCACAGAGAGAGCAGTAGGGTGGCTTGGGTTGCCCCAGCAATGGAGGAAGTCAAGCTTTCCACACACCCTGGCCAACCCAGTCCTCCACTTAAGACTACAAAGTTTCAATTATAGAAGATAAATTTCAAAAGAAATGGCTGCCACCACCAAGTGAGCAGAAGGCATAGCTCCACTCTAGGCTACAAAGTTTCAATTATAGGAGATAAATAAATCCCAGTTACCAGGGCCTCTGCTTGGGTCACTAGGGGGCATTACAGGACTGCAAACCACCACAGACCCCTTACCCAGGCCACCCCACACCCCAAGGGAACACCCACCCTGATCCAGGACACCCTTCAGGGCAAACCACCTGGCCCCCACCCATACACCAGGCCTCTGTCCTATCTAATAAGTGAGTAATATGCAGATTGACCATCACTCCAATACATAAGATGACTGCCCCCATGTGGACACAAGATGGCCACCACAAAATGGCCAAAAGTGGAGGGCAGTTGAGAGGGACCAAGCCTGCAAGGAAGGGTAGTTGTGGGCAATCAGGCTAGTAGGGGCGGGCAGTTGGGAGGGACCAGGCCTGCAAGCAAGGGCAGTTGGGGGTGATCAAGCCTGCAGGGGAGGGCAGTTATGGGTGACCAGGCCAGTAGGGGAAGTTGAGGGGACCATGCCAGCAGGGGAAGGCAGTTAGGGGTGATCAGGCCTGCAGGAAAGGGCAGTTAGGGGTGACCAGGCCTGCAAGGGAGGGCAGTTAAGGGTGACCCAGCCTTCAGGGGAAGGCAGTTAGGGGCAACCAGAAAGGCAGGCAGGCGAGCATTTGGGAGCCAGCAGTCCAGGATTGTGAAAGGGATGTCGACTGCCTGTTTAGGCCCCATCCTACCTGGACAGTTGGACATCCCTCAAGGGGTTCCAGATTGGAGAGGGTGCAGGCTGGGCTAAAGGACACTTCCCCCAACCCCCACGCACAAATTTTGTGCACTGGGCCTCTAGTTATTATTATAAGTCCCATTTTATTTCCTCTTTCTCCCCAATGCCCCCCACACACACACACACACATTTTTAAAATTTAGTTTTGCTCTTCCTTCCTCCAACCCCCTCCCCTGCAATGTCTGTGCCCTGGTGCTGGGAATTTCCTGAGCATTTAGAGATGCCTTGGTGTACCTCAGTACTCAGACTGTGACTGTGGCAGAGATGGGAAATGCATTGATGGGAGACAGCACCCTACATAGGAGCTGTGGTGTCCACTCTTCTAGATATTCTCATGCCGACTGACAAGGGGAATCTTTGGGAAGATTTTCTTTAGCCACTTGCCCCCTAACCTGAAAGTCAGCCTCAGTGGACACCATGCTGCCTTATTCAGGGACTCTCCCCTCCCCCATCTTGCTCCTTTCTCCACCCTTGACCTTGCAGAAAACCCAATAGGGAGTGTTTTTAAATCTCTAATTTCTTCAGCCAGAGGAAGATCTGGTATTTTTCTATTGGGCAAAGTCCAAGTAATGATGAAAATAATAGTTTGGTCATCACTGGTGACAACTTTTATCATTCCCAGAAAGTCTTGACATATGTAATGTCAATGAGGGAAAGAGGGACAGAGTCAAGGTCAGGCTCATGTGGGTGTGTCAGATAAAGGACCCATGGTATTTTCAGGTCATGAGGATCGACAGCACCATGGACAGCCCTCCATGCCTAAAGGTGACCCACAAGACATTTGGCACACAGAATAGCAATGCCAGCATGATCTACCTCCGCCTGAGCATGCCTGTTGAGTGCCACTCCTCCTTCAGCCACAGCCCCTGCCTGGACAGTGACGCTTTCCAGAAAAGGTGAGGGCCAGGCCTCCAGCCCTCAGAGGCACTCATCACGTCTGTTGTAAAGTTGGCTTTCCGCCTGTCTGTTTCTTACTCTACCTCAGTATAACTAGGACTCTGTGGGTAAGGTTCCCTTTGTTCTCAGTTAGGTAAAGAAATGGGGATTCGAATATATATACCCACTTGTGCATGCACATGTGTGTGTGCAATGCATAATTAGGGGAACCAATCAAGCTAAACAGAGTCACCTCTAGTGGAAACATTTGTGCTATTCTCGAGCCCTCTGAGTCCCTGGCCTCCTTGCACACTAAATTACTACACTTTTGGAGCAAAAGGAGAGGCTGCAGTTGTTATTGCCTGTGTGTGAAATGTGAAGCTTCTGGATGCAAACACCACCGTCTTTGCATAACTATGGCCAGTGCCCAGCCCAGAAGCCATGTGATTCATGAGTGAGTAACTTCTCCCTCACTGCTAAGAAGGATATTCCTTGCCATCTTTCTTTCTTTTCTTTAATCATTGATGTTTGTCTGCCTGTTTGGAGCTGTGTTGTCCAGGTTTTCTCTAGAGTTTCGCTGTCTGCCAAAACTTTAAACAAGCACAGCTATTTGAGAGAACAGGAGAATATATCCAGAGGTATCCCCACACACATTATTATAATCTTTTCAACACCCTCAACTCCTGCACTGAGAAACAGGAGATGGAGGACATAGGCCTGGCTTGTGATAGCAGGTTAAAAATGAACACATCCCAAGACAACTTGGGATCACTTGTGTATAGGAAATAGTTCCCTAAACTCACCTTCATCATTAAAGGGAGATCAATTGCCTGTCAGAATTGTGGAATTCTCTCTATAGCCAAATAACTAAAACATGGATTATCTTCCCTCCAGGAAACAGATGCAAGAACTACTCTCTCAAACAACAACAGTAAGTAAATGTGCTCAATTATGGTTTTAATTATTTGAGTCTTTGCTGTGCCTGGTAATATGCCCCTTCTAGCAATGATCTGTCTAGAGATCCTCTGTAATTGCCAATTACTCTGTCTTTTAATATGCATCTTGATGCTTCCAAAATACGTCTCTGGCATTTCTCAGAGGGGGGAGAAGAGACAGTGATTCAGTGCGAGGCAGAAGCTCTACCTGGAGCATCTAATTGGGCATTATTGTGTAGTTGTTGCCCATTTGCCACCAGGGGCCCAGCACTGCCTTTCTAATGGAGATGAATGTCAGTTGGAGAGATCTTAATTTAATCCTTTTCTTTGCTCTTTTATGTAAACTTCTATGTATCAACTCTACGATCTCTCTGAGCAGTGCCAAGAATCATGTGTAAAGCATTCAAAGGAGAAACAGGAGCCAGGGAGCCAGCCTGAAAAATGAAGGCTGCTTTTGGCCTCATTTCTAGAGCTAGATAGTAGTCAGAGAGCAACACTTCCTAATTTCTCTCTCTTACACTCTTTCATTCTTCTTTTAGCACCTGACCAAAAAACAAACATTTTTTAAAGAAATTCATGTCACCCCTCTATTATATGATCCTGCATCCCGAGTTCATAGATTAACTGCCATCAGAAATAGGATTCTTGCTGCCATTATCACATACTTAGAATGTTCAGGGCACTGTGCCAGGCACATTGCACCACCTTCCCACTGATTTCCCACAGCAGCCTTACAAGATGGTCCACATTATATATCTTGAGACACAGAGAGGACAAAGGACTTGTCCAAGGTCCCAAGATTAATAGCTACCAGTGCCAAGATTCAAGCCCTGACTGGCTTATCCTTTTATCTTCCAGTTTAAAAAAGAGGACTGATGATGAACAGAAGTAACTTCATTAAGACTGAATGTGTTCAGTTTCATAAAGAACATGGTGAAGAATCACTTACCTCAAAGCTTTAATTATTGTTATAACGTAGGGATACACTTCACGAGTGGTTATGGCACCTGCCAACAACTGCTGTGTCAATGAGCCTGCTGATCACATAAAGCATGTTTGGCCACTCTAGAGGCTTTATTTCACAGCATCTTTTTCAAGACTTTCCCCCCAAAAAATGCCCTGGATTTATCTGTAGAAGGGGAAGGTGCAGCAGGAGTTCTTTGAACCTTGACTGTTTCCTCTCTCAGGGCAAAGTCAGTGCCCAGGAGAGGGTTGGGGCCCTGTGCTGGCCACTCTGAGTGGCCGGCACTTATTTCCCCAGCAGCATCTTCTGAGCAAAGGGTGGTAGATGCTCAAACCCAACAGACAAGAGACAAATAAGGAAGCCAAACGCTGGCCAGGCCTTCCTCCAAACGAGAGTGCAGTGCCCCTCTAGTATGCTTTTTAAGAACAGGAACCAATGGTCTGCAGCACTATTCCTGATCCTGAGCAAGCTTCCCTAACTTAGGCCACTCACTTGTCTGCGGTCTCTCTCCAGCAGTGCTACTATGCAATCCGCATCTTTGCCGGACAAGACCCCTCCTGTGTCTGGGTTGGATGGGTGACTCCGGACTATCACTTCTACAGTGAAAAGTTTGACCTGAATAAAAACTGTACGGTGACTGTTACTCTGGGGGATGAAAGAGGCCGTGTCCACGAAAGGTAAGGGGGCTCCTCACTCCCTCCCCTGGGCAGCCGTTTTTCCCTTACCCCCCACAACCCATAAGAAGGAAACATTCAGCATCTATTAAGGAGGGGAAATGAAGCACAGGCTTAACATCCTTAAGTAAACAGGTAGAGGTGAGTACTATGGAAGGAGGCATGTTATTAGTGAAAATTGTGGGTCATTTTGTCATGTCTATAAAACATGACCCAGGGATGGGAGACACAGGTGCAAAATTGGAAGGTCTGAGTTCCATTTCAGACTCCTCCTTTGTTTCTGGGTAAGCCCGATTTCTACAACAGAATAACACAGAGAAATATCCCTGGGTGCCTGAGCGAAGTCACTTCAGAAGAAATGATGCACCACATCACGCAGCAACCAATCAAGTCAGGACTCCTCATCCCAAAAGTGTGTCGTGGCTGAAGGCCACAGAGAACATCAAAGAGACACTGCAAGTTCATGACTAATAACCACTGAGTAAAAATTAGGGATTTTTAGGGAAAACACATTTTAGGCACACCCACATTCTCCCACCAGTCCTCTGGCACCACCCCCAGAGAGAGCAGCCTTGGCCAGCTGTGGCCAGAGGTGATCCAGGAGACCATGTCTTGTTTCCACCTGAGAGTGGATGGATTCTTTCTACAGGTAGACATGTAGAGATATACAAAGTTGTTTTTCAAGCTGCCCTTTAGCCCTACAAAGTCAGGAATGTTTCTGCAGTCAGTGCTTTTTAGATGCTATTGGCTCATCAAAGACGAGTGGTCAGGTACAAGTGCTATGTCAGGAGGACCGTTGAGGGCAGGTAGTTAAGAGCACAGACTCTGAAAGCAAACTGCCTGTATTTTAAACTGGGTTCCAGTACCGACTAAAACTATGACTTGGGGCCAGTCACTAACCTCCCTGGGCTCAATTTACTTGCCTGTAAAATGAGAATAGTTCCAATCTTATAGAGCAGAGATTTTCAGCCAGTGTGCCTCAGCGCACTGGTGTGCTGCAAGGATTTTTAAAACATGCAATACCTTACTGTTTAGTCAGAGACACTCGCTTCTTTTCCCTTAGACTGTGAAATAGGAAAAATGACAGCCAGCACAATGGCCGTCTGGTGTGAATGAATCAAAATTATACCTATTTTTTTTGTCAGATGGGCAAAAAATATCTTTTTCAGTGTGCCGAAGAATTTTAGTAATTGGTTTATGTATGACATGAGGTGAAAAGGATTGAAAATTGCTGCTCAACAGTATTGTGAGGATTGAAAGAGATAATACATAGAAAAATACCTAGAAGAGTGCCACAGCCCATACAGTCAATAGACAATAACTACTTCTAATACTACTAGTAGCCCTGTGCACAAATCCATGTACCACAGCGGTTCTCAACCTGTGGGTCGTGACCCCTTTGGGGGTCGAATGACCCTTTCACAGGGGTCTCCTGAGACCATCAGAAAACACATATTTCCCATGGTCTTAGGAACCAACAGACTGCTCCTCGGTGTAGCAAAGTGTAGCAATGTAGTTTACTGTTGTTATATGAAGACTGTTACCCATGCTACACCATGATTCAAGACAAAACATTTCATTTATTTGTAATTAGAAATAAATATTTCACAATATATAATTACATATTGTTTTTGTGATTAATCACTATGCTTTAATTATGTTCAATTTGTAACAACGAAAATACATCCTGCATATCGGATATTTACATTACAGTTCATAACAGTAGCAAAATTACAGTTATGAAGTAGCCATGGAAATAATTTTATGGTTGGGGGTCACCACCACATGAGGAGCTGTCTTAAAGGGTCACAGCATTAGGAAGGTTGAGAACCACCGATGTACCAGGAGGTCACTGCCACCCCCCTCTAGTTCTTTGCCCACTGCCCCACCCTCCTGTAGCTCCCTCTGCACTCCCATCATAGCTTGCTGCCCTGCCCCCTCCTGTAGCTCTCCACTTGCTTGCTCCCCTGCCCATTCCTATAACTGTCTGCCTTCTGCATGCTCGATGCCCTGCTTTCTCCTGTAGCTCTCCACCACCTGCTTATAGTTTAATGACCCACCTTTCTGCAGATCCATGATCTGGTTTTTTGCAGTGTCTCTTGACCGTACATCTGCTATACCCACAAGCCACGCCCTCATGGCATAATTGATAATTAGCATATTTCTCTCTTATTATAAAGGACTGCTGAACATCTATCATGTAATAAGACCCAGAGTAGATGCTATAAGCAACACCTGGTTCAGATTGACAAGGAAAGTATGTGAAAGTCATTGACAGCCCAGACTTTCCTTTTCAACCAGAAAATCAAAAGGCAGACATGTCCATCCCAGTTGGGTTTATTGCTCTAGTTTTCTGGCTGTGCCTTGCTGGCCATGATTTATCTGAGCCTCAGTGACAGTGTTTATTGTGAAAACTAACTGACATGTTAGCACCTGGAATAAGACCTGCCCACATTCCTTGGTGTAGTATATGGTCAGTGCTTAGTAATTCTTACTTCTTTGTCTCACATAACAAGAAATACAGTGTCAATCTTCAGATATTTTTTGGTATTTCAATTTGGGGCCCTTCCCAAATTGAGGACTATGAATCTCGCCACTTCAATACATTATTAATTGAATTCTGTAGTAGTAATCAATGTACTCAGTCCCTAATCACAAAGAAGCAGTAGTAACATGGCTGCAGTTTAACCTTTAGGGAAATCTAGCAATGGCTGTAAGGCATTGAAGGAGCACTTTGCACTGGCCCTGCCCCAGGGCATTCACATGGAGGAACAGCCCAGACCTGATTATTGGGAAGTGACTTACAAAGGGGATTTCCAGCAGGGGGTGGGATGGGAGGTGAGGGAAGGAATGTGGGCAGGGAATAATAGAATTCTAGAACTGGAAAGAATCTTGGAGAATTCTAATCAAACCTTGACTTTCCAAGGTCAAATCAGATTGTTTAAAGGGGCTTCCCTTCCATCAGATACAGACTCATTCTCTTGTTTTACCTGAGAAAAATCTCTTTGTGTTACTTCAAGTGAGTGGCTTCCTCAGAAAACGTACCCCAGGACTGGGTGTAGGAGGAGACCCAGTCAGATGTCCAGTGCCCACAGCCATTGCAAAGGACTCAGGAATCACCTTTGCCCCTGTGCCACTTCTATAAACCCACCCGGGATTTGAAATCTTACAATTAAGGAACCAGGCTTCGTAAACTTGGTGGTGCTTTTGTTATTATGATTGGTTTTTAAATCTACGTAATGGTGCCTACCATAAAGATTATATTCTACAGAGTGGTGGACAGCTAACGGAGAAAGACACTTTTTCCCAGTTGGTAGTTAGGAAAGAGTGTGGGGTAGAACTCCAGGGAGCTGCAAGAGCATCAGAGATGAATATGATCTACTCCACAAGTCTCCCCAGGTCCAGGCCTGCCATCCTAAGAAATGCAGCCCTGAGAGTCCAAGTGCCCTGACACTGGGCTAGGACTCTGAACAGAGTTTGTTCTGGCCTAGCATGCCAAATGTCTATACAGTGTATAAATCTACCTGTGGAGGGTATCCTCCTTATGCCTCCATTTCCCATCTCTAATGGGAGAATACAAACATCCCATTCTCTGGTTCAGAAAGCTGCAGTGATTTTAAGCTAGGAAACAGTTCTCAAACATTATGTTCTCTGGACCAAAGTAGCCTAATAGACTGCCACATCCCTAAACTGAGAGGTTTGTGCTTGAGGAAACTGGGTTGAAGCTAGATGAATTAGTTTAAGAAAAAGAGTTATATGGGAGCAAACTAGAAGGCCTGGGGCAGTCAATTCCTGAGTCCTGATGGCAATCAGCCCCAGTCCCCACTCTGTGCCTTTCTTTCATCTTTTTGATTCCTAGTGTGAAGCGCAGCAACTGCTACATGGTCTGGGGTGGGGACATTGTGGCCACTTCCCAACGATCAAGTCGCAGCAATGTGGACCTGGAGATCGGCTGCCTCGTGGATCTGGCAATGGGCATGTTGTCCTTCTCCGCCAATGGGAGAGAACTTGGCACCTGTTACCAGGTAGGAATGGCTTCTGGGGCCACAGCAGTGTTCCTGTCTTGGGTCTCTGCTCCTCACTTGCCATATTCAGCATCCCATCTCAGCAGGTGATGAGCCCATGTGGCCCATAGGCCATCTTTAAAAAAAAAAGGAGCAGAGTGGTTTCATTTTGTTCAGAGAGGGGAAAAATTGGGGTAGGGGGATATATATTTATTGACTGATCAGATATTCTGGTCATCTTTCTAGGAGATAAGAAGGTTTTTTCTTGGTGATGGTCTTCATAAGTTTTTTTTTTTATTCCATAAATATTTCTTGTGCAATTTTTATGTTACCTGGTCCATATAAGATGCCAAGTTTCAGAGGTGAACAGAGATACTCCTTGCTTTAAGAAACTTCTGGAATCTAATGAAAAAAAGAAACCTAGAAACAAAGATCCAGAGACATGGAAGCATACAACCGGCAGACGAATCTCAGAGGGACAGTTGGGGGCAGCAAAAAGAGATTGACCAAAGAATTTATATGCATATATGCATATCCAGTGGACATAGACAATAGTGTGGTTAAGGCCAGAGGCAGGGGCGGGAGCAAGGAGGAAGGGATCAATGGGGGGATAAGGGGAACATCTGTGATACTTTCAAAATTAAAACATTTAAAAAAAAAGAAATTTCTTTTATCAAATATAGACCCATAAAATGGATTAATTTGCCAGGCAGTATTTACTTTGCAAAAGGTTCCTCTCATTCCCTATGGATTCCTTACAGGGTCCTTTTAATTATTTATGCATGTGTATAAATAATATGCTTCCCTATTACATTACTATGAGCTCTGATAGAACTACTCAGGAAAACCACCAGTTGTACACGTATAGGTTTACCTGTCAGTAGCACAAGAAGCCTGTAGTCAATAATAGTGTAATAACTACTGGTATGCATGGGATCAGGTGGATACTGGAAATATCCAGGGGACCAGTTTGTAAAGTATATAATTGACAACCACTATTACTGTACACCTGTAACTAATCTAATAAAAGAGTAATGTGCAAATTGACCGTACATCTGCTATACCCACAAGCCACGCCCACAGCCATGCCCACCACCGAATCAGAGCAAATATGCAAATTAACCCGACCAAGATGGCTACAGCCACAGAGAGAGAGGAGGGAGGCTTGAGTTTCCCTGGCAATGGAGGAAGCCAAGCTTTCCACATACCCTCGTGGGCCCAGGCCTCTGCTTAAGGCAACAAAGTTTCAATTGTAGAAGATAAATAAATCCCAGATACTAGGGCCTTTGCTTGGGTCGCTGGGGAATGTAGCCAGCTTGTAAACCACCACAGGCCCCTTGCCCAGGCCACCCCACACCCCAAGGGAACCACCACCCTGATCCAGGACACCCTGCAGGGCAAACCAGCTGGCCCCTATCCTATCTAATAAAAGAGTAATATGAAGATTGACCATCACTCCAACACACAAGATGACTGCCCCCATGTGGACCCAAGATGGCCACCGTGAGATAGCCAGCAGGGGAGGGCAGTTAGGAGGGACCAGGCCTGCAAGAGAGGGCAGTTGTGGGCAATCAGGCCATCAGGGGAGGTCAGTTGGGAGGGACCAGTCCTGCAAGAGAGGGCAGTGGGGGTGATCAAGCCCGCAGGAGAGGGCAGTTAGGGGTGACCAGGCCCAAATGGGAGGCCAGTTGGGGGCAAACAGGCTGGCAGGGTTGCAGTTAGGCATCAATCAGGCTGGCAGGGGAGTGGTTATGGGGTGATCAGGCTGGCAGACAGAAGCAATTAGGGGCAATCAGGAAGGCAGGCAGGTGAGCATTTGGGAGCCAGCAGTCCTGGATTGTGAGAGGGATGTCCAACTGCCCGTTTAGGCTCTACCTGGATTGGGCCTAAACGGACAGTCAGACATCCCTCAAGGGGTCCCAGATTGGAGAGGGAGCAAGCTAAAGGACACCCCGCCCATGCTCGAATTTTGTGCACCAGGCCTCCAGTTTAAAATAATACTGAATGTGAACTATAAATAAAAAATAATGGTTTTTTTTTAATGGACAAAAAAATATGGACAAAAATAAAATTACAAGATAATGGTGAGATAAAGAAAAAGCACAAGAATCCTGGTTTCTTTTAAACAAGATTTTCATTCCTGAAGCCAGGTAAGCTAGAAAATGCCACATATTATATCCTCCTTTTGAAGTTTTGCAATGAACAATGACTTTGAGAAATACTTTAAAAATAGTCTGAGAAATGCTTGTCTAACCAAGCACTCCTCATGCTATTTGAAAAAGAATAGCTTTTTTATTCTTTTACTGTAACAATAATAATTCTGTAAGTCTAGAGTTCTACAGAGCACACCCCAGAAAGGCTAAGATAAGGGGTTAAATTTGTATTAAACTTTCTCGACATTCTGAGGATGGAATGAAGAGTCTCATGTATGTGTGAACAGTGTCATTCAACTTCAGAGAAGGAAGAGCTGGCCTCCATCAGTAGTGCTCAGGAGAGTGTTTAGCGTGGAGAAACCTTAATTTTGAAGCAAAAAACAACAACAACAAAACTTCCTCTTGAAGAGAGGAATATACAATAGACTCAGATAAAAGAATGGCACAAGAAGCATTATGCAAATAAGGAAGCATAAGATATGTTTGAGGAACAATGGACAGACTGATGGGCAGACTGGTATGGGACCTTTGTGGTTAGTGGTTGAGAACATTTAGAAAGGAGGGGTTATGGATAAGAAGTGAGGATGTTGTTGACCCAGGACAATGACATGCCCTGTTTAAGGAAGCTTAGCTAAGTACAGCTGATGAAAGCATCCCACTGCTGTGTAAATGGATACAGCCCTTATTCTGGCCCGTGGTTGGGGAGAGGACATCTAGAGAGGAGAGAGAGCAGCTTCCCCAAATCTGAAATGTTTAGCAGCTAAGAGCAGATGGGCCCCTCCCTTTCAGGGATGCAGGTACAGCTTGCTGCAGCGCTTGAGAGTGCATCTCCCTGGGTTCCTGGAAAAGGTGGGATCCTCACCACCACAAAGATGGCATGGTCCAGCACTGGGGCCCAACCAGCTATTCCCGGAAAGAGGCCTTTGGGAACCAGGCTTTTATTCTTCTAGTGCTTTCTCATGATTCCACCCTCCCGCAAATCCCCTGAGAAACTGCTTATACACATTAGTCTGTCTTCAGAATCCATTAGCTTTTTCCCATTAAATTTGAAATGAGTTTGACTGCAGGGTCCTCCCTGAGCTGCAGAGAGCTCTAAAGCATCTAATAACTTTTAAGGCTAGTTGGGCATCAGAGGTCCCTAAATAAAGCACTGCCCGTGGCATTCGAAGCAGCAGTGACTAGGCTTCCCATGATGTTGAGATGTTATAACAAAGAGCAGGCAGAACACTGGCTGTTTTTAACCTCCTCTTTCACAATAGTTTCTGGGTGACAGTGGGCTGGCCACTTGTCTTCTCTGAGCTGTGTGTTGGCAACTATCCCCAGCCCCCAAACACCTGCCTCTACTTCACACATGTAAACCCTGATTTCTGGCTTCGGGTTCTAGGCCTGCCTGTTGTCCTGAGGAATGTTGCTGTGAATGAGGAGAGAGCCGGGCTCTGCGTGGGGGGAAAGGGAGGGGGACTGAGGAGGCTCACACACAGCCAGCCCCCTTCTCATCACAGGCGAGACATTGACGTGTGTGGCTGTGCATCTGGTCCCCTGGCAGCGAGATAATTGTTATTCTACAGATGTAGCCATTTTCATTTTTCAATTACCTCGAAGGAGCAGGACAGCGATATTTATCCACTGACTCTTTATTGGGAAAGGACCAGTAACCAAAATAACGAGAGAAGGGTTTCCTCAAACAAAATGTTTAGAGCTCCCCCATTAAAGACTGCTAGACAATTTGAAAACCTGTCTGCCTCACTTAATGTAATCACGGGTCAGATGGGGAAATAAAATGTATGTTTAAGAGATACTGCTCCTTGGTGATTGACACCCTAGCCACCCTGCTCTGAGAACTGAGCCAGAGTCACCAGAGGAGGTAGCTTTGCATTCAGGCCAGTTCCCATGCCCTGATCTTTGTACATGATTAGAAATAGAATGGCTATTATTGCAAGGACAAACGTACCTTAAACACAAAGGGGAAACTGTCAGCAGTACTCCACCACAGACCCAAATCTGGGATCGCCATCCATTCCATTAAAATGTGAGCTAACCAACCACAGGCCAGTGGGAGTTCTTCAGGTGAAGAGGCCTGCTCTTATGTTCGTGGCCAGGTCTTCTGCACATTAATACAGCCCCTGGCACCTAGCAGGTGCTGGCTAAACCTTTGTTGTCAAATTTCCTAACTCCACTGGAAAGCCACTTTATTGGTTTTTTAAGTACTGCCTAACCAGTTACCCCCAAATTAGCAGCTTTTGACAGAACACATGTATTATCTCGCAGTTCTGTAGGTTTGACTGGGAGCTCTGCTCTGGATCTCTCACAGGCCAAAATCAAGGTGTCAGCTGGCTGAGCTGGCTCTATCTGGAAGTTCTGGAAGAACTTGCATTTGCATTGTGGGGTGTTGTTGGCAGCATGCAGTTGTCATTGTAGGCTGGGCTTCTGAGGTCCCTGTGTCCTTGCCAGACTCTGGGAGCAGAGAGTGCCCACATTCCTTTTCCATGTGGCCCCTTCCATCTTCACAGCTCCAGGAGCATGTGGGATTCTTGTCAAGCTTCTAATCTCTCTGACTTTCCCTTTTATCCCAGCAGTGAAAACACTGGTTTTGAAGGGCTCCCATGACTAGATTAGAATCTCAAGGATAATCTATCTCTAGGTTAATTGGTTGGTACCCTTCCTTATCTCTGCAGAACCTCTCCTGCCTGGTAACATACACCTTCACAGAGTAATGTGGGGATCATGAGAGTCGGATAGGATTCTGCTTAATCCTCAGTTGCCAGTTTTATCCTTGTGTACATCCATCACAATCCCACACGTGTGATCGTCTTGTTTCTGTGATTGAAGAGAAACTTCCATTGTTCCTCTTGGTGGGAGTGTCCTCTGTGGGTTAGAAAGCAGCCTCCCCCAGGGCGTTCTGAAGCTCTCAGAGTACCTCCTTTCTGAGGGGGTGTGAGGAGGCACTGGCACTTGGCTGGGTGGTTTGTGAAGTTTGTAGGGACCAGTCCTGAGGGACCTAATATCATACCCTCATCTTCAGCCTGTAGCTCCCCTACTAGCACAGAGAACTTTCAGCTGGATACATTTCTCCCCACAAGAAGCACATACTCAAGGGCTTACTGCTGGTGCAGGTGAAGTTTTCTCAATCACTAGAGCTCTGCTCCCTTCAAGCTGCAATGATTTGAGGCTAATGCATTGTTCTAGATGTCACATAATGGGTACTGAGAAATATGGGGCTAGTCCAGGGATGAGTCCTGTTCCTTCTCTCACCACTGTAAACCCAGTGTCTGGCATAAAGCCAGTGTGTGATGGGTACTAAATAATTATTTGTTGAATGTCCTTAATAAAGCATCTGTCACTGCTATTTGTTTTTACAGTTGTTTATTTCTTCCTTTATCCCTGAGGATAAAACAAATATTTGAACTTCAACTTTGAGCCCTCTGTAGTGTGCTGGAATGACCACATTCGGGGCACAAGGCTAGGGTGTACAGTCTGGCCTGTTTCATCATAAGCAAATGATAGCACTGAGCCATGCAATCTTTTAAGTCACAGCCATGAAAAATGTGTTTTTATAAACTTTATGTCTTACTGTATTGTGAAGTTCATGGTGCAAAGGAAGCCTGTAACAATCCTGACAGGAAGAGAACTCACTGTTTCATCTCTGATGACTGCGTAACAAGTTATCCTGAACTCAATGACTTAAACAGCACATGTTTATAGTCTTATGGGTTCAAGGGTGAGGACTCAGGCATAGCTTAGCGAGGTCCTCTCTCATGGTCTCACAAGGCTGCAGTCAAGGTGTCAGCCAGGCTGTGTCATTGTCTGGAGCTCTCTTCTTCCCCAAGCTCCTGTAGTTGTTCACAGGACTCAGTTTCTTGCATTTATGAATGGAGGCTCCATTCTTTGCTGGCTGCAGCCAGGGCCAGCCACTCTCAATGCTCTGAGATCCCCTGGAATTCCTTGTCAAACGGCCTTCTCACAGCACGACAGTTTCCTTCTTCCTGTCCAGTCTACTGGGATGGAGTCAAATATAAAATGACAGTCCTTTCACTTTTGCCAGAAAGAGCATACAGTTTCTTGTGCAGGGGATTATACATGAGTGTGACTTACTGGGGGTCGAGGGGAGGAGAAGGACACCTCAGGGTATGTTCATAGTACCCACCATCCAATAATTTGGTTGGTCAAAAGAGTTGCAAGAATCTCCTCATGTTTGAATTCTCTTAAAGGCAAACGACCTCAGTGAGTGGAGTAAGAGTCCCATTTTCTCCTCCACTGTCTGATCAAAAGCCCTGCATCAAAGTTTGCAAATGATAAGTGTAACCCCCATATCATAAATAAATCCACATGCCTCAACTAAGTGGCAGCTAGATAATCAGTGAATCCACACCATTTAATGTAAGAACTACAAACTGAAAGAGAAGGGCATGGAGAAAAGTCCAGAGGAACCAAGGGAAAGAGAGTTTTTGAGAAAGAAGGCAGATGGTGGAGGCAGCCCTCTATTCCAAATGCCTCACAACCCTGCCTGCAAAGCAGCATTCCTTAAATGAGAGTGCTTTTCTCACCAAGGGACATTTGGCATACTTGGAAGACATTTTTGGTTATGCCAACTATGGTAGGGTGAGGAGCACTACTGAATCTATAGGTAAAGGCCAGAGGTGCCAATAGATCCCACAATGCACAGTACAGTCCCAACAACAAAGACTTTCCAGGCCCAAAATGTTAATCGTCCCAAGGTCGAGAAGCCCTGCTAGCCCTCCTGGGCTTGTCTGACCAATGTCCATTTACCTTCAGAAATTACAGTACCTTCCCCAAGAACCCCCTCTTCTGGACTGGTGTTTCTGTGCTGTGTGAAAAGGCAGAACATCGCATTATTCAGTGACCAAGAGCTGGCATTATTTTGGTGGCTCTCCGCTCTGACCATCCTGAGCAGTGGAGAAAGCTGTTGGCTTCATTCACCTGAGAGAGAAAATGAAAGGACGTGGGATTGTTCTGCCCAAGTTGAGAGAGAGAGAGAGTATTTAAGGTGGGAAGCAGAGACAATAATTACCAGCAGGCACCAGGTTTCAAAGAATTTTTGACTGGTTTAGACCTACTAGTCCATGACCTCTCTCTCCTCTTCCAGCCTAAGTTAGAGTGGGGTGCTGATTAAAACACCCAGTGACTTGGCCATCGGTGATTTTATCATTCTGAACAAACCTCTCCATTTGTTCTGGTTTCCAGGTAGAGCCCAATACTAAAGTGTTCCCAGCAGTCTTCCTGCAGCCCACAAGCACTTCTTTGTTTCAGTTTGAACTTGGGAAGCTGAAGGTATGTATCTCTTCCCTTATGGTTATGAAGGAGAACTCTGTCACTTCTTGCTTCTGATGTGCCCTTCTCACATTCTCATTTCTCTCACTTCTAATGGATGCTGAAAGAATTAATGCTTATATAACCCACTAGGCAAGGTCTTACTTAATGCTGGAAAAGGCCTTATGGGTCCCTGTATATATTTGTTCTCTTTAATTTAGACTAACCCTTTTGGTTAACATGGGCCAGCAGCTGAGAATCTCTGTATTGCACATGTGTTCTTCCCTCCCCTACATGCCTTCCTACCTGGCCCAGACAGCATTGCCCCTGTCAGCAGCCATATTTAAGAGCGAGGAGAAGAACCCAGCCCCGCAGTGTCCCCCTCGGCTGGACGTGCAGACCATCCAGCCCGTGCTCTGGAGCCGCATGCCCAGCAGCTTCCTGAAGGTGGAGACAGAGCGGGTGAGCGAGCGCCATGGCTGGGTGGTGCAGTGCCTGGAGCCCCTGCAGATGATGGCGCTCCACATCCCTGAGGAGAACAGGTAGTGGGGGTGCCCATATGGAGGAACTGGCCCAGGGGGTGGGGAGTCAGAGCCTCGCAAGCCCAGAAGGGAGGAAGAGCATCCTCATTGGCAAAGGGCCCTGCTTAGTCAGCCCCAAGAGGACTGTTGGTTTCCTCAAAGCCTCAGTTTCTCTCCTTTCCTTTCTCAGCTTTTGCTATTCACTCAGAAACAGCAGAGTATTCACTATGATATGCCTACCCCCGGGCCTTCACTGCAGCTCTGAATGCCTGTACTTAGGGACATGCCCATGCACTTAATTAAAAATCTGAGTTTGACTCTAAAGTATATGTTTATTGGTGGCAAGAAGGAGAAGGAGGTATGCCTAATTTGCTCAGAGATGAAGAATCAGGCTGCTGGCCTCTCCTCATTAAGTGGCACTCTTGGATGATAGCTTGAGTTCAATCTCAGCTCTATCACTTTCTGGTTATGTGGCCTTGGGTAAGTTACTCATGCACTCCATGGACACAGTGAGATCAATGTTCGCTCAAAGGATGGCTGAAGAAAAAAATGAGATTGTGCAGGTAAAAATATAGTATAGTCCTATGCATAGTAAGAATAATAAGTTCTATTTTGTGGATATTATGACCCCCTGATCTCTTGGGCTATAAAAATAAATAGAGGGTGGAGTTTTTTGACACTTGCCCAGATCCCAGTAGGGTATTCTGTTGCGCCATGGGCAGCAGCCAGACAGGCTAATGCATGGAAGGAGCAGAAAAGACCAGCAGTCCACCCATGGGAGCCAATGCCAAGGGTCCTCAGATCCATGGTGAGGGGCAAAACAAAGTGTAAAATCTAAGCAAAGATCCAAGCCCCACCCTAGACCTCCCATAAATGAGGGAACATGACACAGACAAACACACCTCTAAAATCAAGAGGGAGGAAGTGAATTGATTATGCCAGCTCATCTCAAGTTGGAAAATGTTTTTCTCTGTGAACAAGTGCGGTGTGTTTGTTTTCAGGGAAAGGAAAGCCCCGGGATAATGGCAGATTGGAGATTATAACGATGAGGTAGATGGTAGTTTGATGGAAGATTTCAGCTACATCTTCTGAAGCCTCTTCCATCAGGAAACAGAAGATCCCCTTGAGCCTACAACTAAGAGGATCAAGTCACCTTTGTCTTATACCTGAATGTTTCTCAGTGTTCAGATTTTTTTTTTTGGGGGGGGGAGTTCCCTAATAAAGGAAGGTTAATATTTGGTAAGCTAGTTTTGTTAAGTCCCTTGTAGTTAGATACAGTGAATTATCAGGAACGGGATGTGGACCAGAACTGGGAGAGGAATGGTAATCATGAAGAGAAAGTGTAGCAGAGATGCCTTCATCCTTCTATGCCCTCTATCTTTATTGGGTTGGGTGAAAACCCTGGGGATTCAGAGAGCAAGAATTCTGCTAAATTCTGGCATGCACATGCGTACACACAAACAAACACACACACTAACCACACCATGCAGTGGAATGGTTGATTGTCTCATTCTCAGGTGTGTGGACATCCTGGAGCTCTGTGAGCAGGAGGACCTGATGCAGTTCCATTACCACACGCTGAGACTCTACAGTGCCGTGTGTGCCCTGGGAAATAGCCGCGTAGCCTATGCCCTGTGCAGCCACGTGGACCTCTCCCAGCTCTTTTACGCCATTGATAACAAGTACCTTCCTGGCCTCCTTCGGTCTGGTTTCTATGACCTGCTCATTAGCATCCATCTGGCCAACGCAAAGGAGAGAAAGCTGATGATGAAGAATGAATACATCATCCCAATTACCAGCACCACCAGGAAAATCCGCCTGTACCCAGACAAGTCAAAGAGGCACGGGCTCCCTGGGGTAGGCCTGAGAACGTGCCTGAAGCCAGGCTTCAAGTTCTCCACCCCTTGCGTTGTCATGACCAATGAGGAGCACCAGAAGCAGAGCCCCGAGATTCCCTTGGACATTCTGAAGACAAAGGCACTAAGCATGCTGACAGAGGCTGTGCAGGGCAGTGGGGCTCACATCCGAGACCCCGTTGGGGGTTCTGTGGAGTTCCAGTTTGTGCCTGTGCTGAAGCTCATTGGAACCCTGCTGGTCATGGGAGTGTTTGACGATGATGATGTTCGGCAGATTCTCCTCCTGATCGACCCGTCTGTGTTTGGGGAGCACAGTGGGGAGACAGAAGAGAGAGCAGAGAAGGAGGAAGTGACTCAGGTGGAGGAGAAGGCAGTAGAGGCTGGGGAAAAGGCCAGCAAGAAGGCTCCAGTCAAAGGCTTGTTACAGACCCGATTACCGGAGTCCGTCAAGCTGCAGGTAACTCGGGGCATCAAAGATCCTGCCCTTGGAAAGAGCTGGGAGTGAGGCAGTATAGCCCAGTGATGGTGAGGCTGTGATTGTGGATACTGGCCTAAACCTGGAGGGTAACAGAGATGCTCAAAGTCTCCACCAACCATGCTCATTTCTGACAAGAAATATGTCTCCCAAGCCAAAGTGAAAACACCAACCCTCATTAATAAGGCACTTGCCTCAGAACTGTTTTTCTGGCACTAGTGATAGATTTGCCCTGGTCTTATCTCTTGTTCTTTGGGGCTAACGGATGTATTTGTGAGATCCTGTCTAGAGAGGAAGGAGCCTTTGACTGTGGAGTAAACCAAAGGAATTGATACTTAGGGAGACTGCACTCATCACCAGCTCTCATTTGTATCCATGCTTTGATCACCAAACTAATGTGGACCTGTTGCACTCACATGTTCTAGAAACTGCCATACAAGTCAAGGAAGAGAGGCAGGCTAATGTGGCAGTGTCCCCTTGGCATCACCTAGGAAACCTCAACATTTCCTAAAACATAGTCTTACCAGATATAAGCTAGCATCAGTAAAGAACTGATGACAATAACGTTTGTCTTCTAGGCACTGAGGAAAGATCAATGAAAATGAGGAGAGTAGAACAGTCTGCCTCATGAATGAGCCTGACTAGGGCATTCCTAAATTTCAGCTCCTGCTCCACCCTCCATCCCTTAACCACTTATATAAACTTGCCAAGTCATTAGCCCTTTAGAGTCTTAGTTTTCTTATTTGTAAAATGTGGATGATAATATAGTAAAACATAGAATTAAAATGTATTTTTGTAAAATACAATATGAAATGTGTTTTATCATAAAATGGATTACCCTCAAGTAATCCATCATTGGAGCTCTCTTATCTAATGTGATGCAATAGGTAAGGGTTCAGTTAATCAAGATATTAAATATGGAGGATAAGCACAACAAATTTTACATGTAAATTTAGAAGGTTGTATTAAAATGTATAACTGTGCTAGTCTCATACAGGGCGGAGACCTTTCCTTTAATGTGAGTCTCTGCTGGCACGTAGAGCCCACTTTTGTGCATGGATGATACTTGTCATGCACCATCTACAGCTGCCAGTTTGACTAGACTGCATGCAGATTAATAGGTAATTGGAAAGCTGAGTGCAGAATGCTTCTAGATTTTTATGATTTGCCCTATTTTTTTAGTTGTAATACCCAATTTTTAATATTTTGGGGGGATGGGGGAATTAAC
>JAAGEH010000076.1:66362410-66733342 GCA_011751065.1 Lasiurus cinereus
TGGTTCTGACAGTTTTTAATTAAATGTTGTAGTTGCATCACATGTGTGACTGGCATAAGCTTTGGGTCCTAGCTCACCTGGTAGGAACGGAGGCTTACAGATAGGCCAGAGACTGTGGACAGGTAGGCGTGAATCCTCGCCATCCAGACAAATGGAGAGTGTCCATTAATCCCATGAAGGATTAAATGGAGATAGGTTAATAGAACTGCTTTACTAAAAATATCAGGAACATAGGGATTAAAGGAGATAAAGGATAATAAGTGCCTGGCACGGTGTCTTGCAAACAGTTAGTGCTCAGAAAGGATGGCTGTTGTTTCTCTTATTGGTATAAATTCCAATAGTGACAAAATTAGTAACAACAATCCTAAGGAACTAATCACAGAAATGCAGTGTTTGTAAACAAAAACAATGCCAGAACCAGGGGATGTCAGGCAGGAGACAGGCTCGCAGTGCAATTAAGTGGCAGGTTCTATACTAAGCTGAGGAAAACACACTTAGAAATGGTTTTTATCTCTCTCTGCAGGGAGATTTACTCTGTCTTTAGTGTCTTTATTTCTGTTGTTCTCCTGTCCTTCATGGTGAAGAACTGGTCTCTGGATTCTGGCCAACTTGGATCAAGTAATACCTCTGATCCTATTGTGTGACCCTGGAGAGGTTACTAAAATCACCTAAGTCTCAGTGTTACCCTCTATCTAATGGGGATGCTAGGTACTTCTTCCATAAAGCATTATTCTCATATATATGCACTTGTATTGCAGATGTGTAAGCTCCTCAGCTACCTCTGTGACTGTGAACTACAGCATCGAGTGGAGGCCATTGTGGCATTTGGTGACATTTATGTCTCCAAGCTCCAGGCGAATCAGAAGTTCCGCTACAATGAGCTCATGCAGGCCCTGAACATGTCTGCAGCCCTGACTGCCAGGAAGACCAAGGAGTTCCGCTCACCCCCACAGGAGCAGGTGAAAACCCATTTCTGAGCTTCCATCCCATTCCCAAGGAAGAATGTGAACCCTACAGGCGCAAGGCACTTGAATCCTTTCTGTGCCTGGCAGCACAAAGCTGTGGGAAATGAAAAGACCCAGTGCACCAGGAGACAGCCCTTGTCTGACAACTGAGGAGCACCTGCCAATGATCTTTTGGGTGGGAAATAACCCTTCCCAAGCTGCACATAGGGCAGCGCTCTCTCCCTTCCCTTACATCTATGTCTCTCTCACTAAGTCAAAGTTGGATCACCAACTTGCACCCCAACAAGGATCCACCATTTTAAAAATTTCAGTCCAATCTTTCCAGAAATCACTTCTCTCTATCAGAGATCAACAGAATGTGGTCAGCGTTTCCTAACTTATGGGAGTAGATGCACTATCCTCCTGGGCACAGCTCATGATCCTGGCTCCTAGAAGGGCCATACGGGCTCTCACCCTTTCTTGCCCCCATCTGCTTCCTTACCTTCTCTTCTGCCTCCCTTGTGCCGGCCATCACTTCCTTCTTTAGCCTTCTAAACAATCAATGAGTCAGTCACTTCAGACTCAATTCAGAAGCCTGTAACTCAGTAAATTCTTCCCTAATGTGTTAGCCCAGTGATTCTGGAACAGACATCAAAATCACCAGAGGACTTAATAAAATACAATTTGCTGGTCTGACCTCTAGGGATTTTAGTTCAGTGTGTCTAGTGCAGTGGTTGGCAAACTCATTAGTCAACACAGCCAAATATCAATAGTACAATGATTGAAATTTCTTTTGAGAGACACATTTTTTAAACTTCTTCTAATGCTACTTTTCAAAATAGACTTGCCCAGGCCATTTTGTGGAAGAGCCACACTTAAGGGGCCAAAGAGCCACATGTGGCTCACAAGCTGCAGTTTACTAACCACTGTTCTAGTGTGAGGTCCAAGAATTTGCATTTTTAACAAGTTCCCAGGTAATGTTAATACTGCTGGTCTAGAAATGAAAAGAAAGGAGAGTAGCTGCTGTCACTCAGCTGTTTCATCTTCCACCTCTCCCAGAGTATTCATTTCTAGAAGGAATCTACCCATGAAGCTCTCTAAATAAGAATTTAATATCAGCAAAGCATGTGGAAGATTGAGATCAGTTTTAGGGGAGAGCAATGCAAAATCAGTTGGGAAATAAAATGCATAAGAATTAGAATTTTAAAACAGTGATGTGATTACCTCATCCTTCTGTAACCTTTGAAGATAGAGATTTTCAGTCCTATGTACAGAAAGTTATCAGAGAGATGCAAAAACCATGCTTGGGGGATGGAACTAAATACAAGACTAAGTAAAACTAAGATTAGTAAAATGATGGTTGGCAAATTAGCCTAATATAGTCAGCAAACCTTTCCCTTTCAAAAGAGCTTCATTGATGGGTATGACCTCCAGCAAAGAATTCGGCTCACTCCTCTTTTGGTTGAATCCCCTGCAGGCTGGTGGATCCCTGCTTCCTAAGTGTTCCACTGGGGGAAAGATCTGTCGATACAGAAATTAATTTTCTAATTCTGAAAAGAGATCTTCAGGTCCTATTTTCATTTAGTAAAGAACCTATCAATATATGCCATTGCTATAATCACCATAATTTAATATTATAGAACAACCATAGGAATTACTTTTTCAATCTATTTATAAATATTATTTTATTACTAGAGGCCCGGTACACAAAATTCCATGCATGGGGGGGTGTCCTTCAGGCAAGCCTGCACCCTCTCCAATCTGGGACCCCTTGAGGGATGTCCAACTGCCTAAACAGGCAGAAGGACATCCCTCTCACAATCCAGGACTGCTGGCTCCCAACTGCTGACCTGCCTGCCTTCCTGATTGCCCCTAACCACTTTTGCCTGCCACTCCCTGCCAGCCTGATTGCCCTTAACTACCCTCCCTTGTAGGCTTGGGTCCCCCCTCCCCCGCCGCCGCCCACCACCACTGCCTTTCTCTGCAGGCCTGGTCGCCCCCAACTTCCCTCCTCTGCCAGCCTGGTCACCTTTAACTGCCCTCCCCTGCAGGCTTGATCGTCCACAACTGCCCTTCCTTGCAGGCCTGGTTCCTCCCAACTACCCTCTCCTCCTGGCCATCTTGTAGCAGCCATCTTGTGTCCAAATGGGAGCTGACATCTTTGACCACATAGGGGGAGCCATCTTGTGTGTTGAAGTGATGGTCGATTTGCATATTACTCTTTTATTAGATAGGATAGAGTCCTGGTGCATGGGTGGGGGCCAGCTGGTTTGCCCTGAAGGGTATCCTAGATCAGGGTGGGGGTTCCTTTGGGGCATGGGGTAGCCTGGGTGAGGGGCCTGTGGTGGTTTGCAGGCTGGCCATGCCCCCTGATGACCCAAGCATAGGTTGGAAGCAGGTATCTGGGATTTATTTATCTTCTATAATTGAAACTTTGTAACCTTGAGCAGGAAGCTAGAGCTGGCCAGGGTGTGTGGGAAGCTTGGCTTCCTCCATTGCTGGGAAACCAAAGCCTCCTGCTTGCTCCATGGCCATAGCCATCTGGGTTGGATTAATTTGCATACTTGCTCCTGATTGGCTGGTGGGCATGGCTTGTGGACATAACAGAGGTACGGTCAATTTGCATGTTTCTCTTTTATTAGTGTAGATGGATGATTCTGCTACCTACTTCCAAAAAATTGTTTTCAGTGCAAGCTTTGACTAAGGTTCTTCCAACCAATAGTAAATAAGATTCCTGGTTTAATAGGAGAGATTGTAAACTTTTTTAACCTAGAAACCTACATAAAAGGAGAAAACCACCTTTTGCCTGTTGTTTAAGTTACCCTTCCTGAGGCAGCAAAATGGACAAGATTTCCTCTGGTTACTGCTCTAGTCCCACCAGATATTCACTAGCCTGGAGTCATGTGTCTGTGGGATGAATTCAAACATCCAGGAATCTGAGTGGAAAATAAATAACTGCTTTATTTTTACTAACTTTCATTAATCTCTAAAAGTATTTTTTTAAGTATTAAAGTAGGCAGCAATGCAAGGACCTGACTTATCACCAACATAAATTGCATATTTTTTTATATCATATTGCAGTGGCTTTCATACTGCGAAATATCACATTCATTACATGCTTCCAGATCACAGTGGATATAAGATCCATCTGTCTAATGAGCTAATAAACAAGCACATATGTTGTGTGTTTTTTTACTTTCCCTGGGTGTCAGTGTTTCTGGATTGACCTTTGAGACTATAGGTCCACATATGTTATTATATCACAAATTTGTTTTTTATGCTCTTAATAACAATTCAAAATAATTCTTTCTCTTTGTAATCATTTACATTTTATTTCATGTATTTAAAATATTAATATGCAAAGGATTACACTAGAATTACACTAGTGTTACACAGGTTGTAAGAGTGGTCCATGGCACAGAAACAGATAAGACTCTCCGAGACAGAACTATAATGAAGAAGATGATTGACTGCAAAACATAAAGCCTACATATCAGGAAAGCTACATAAGCAACATTAAAAGCTCACTGAAAACTAAAAAACATATTTGGAAAATTTGTTATGAAAGTTAATAGTCTAGAGATGTGAAAACTATATGTTTAAAATGATAATTGCCCAACAGAAAAATGGAAGGAGAACATAGTTGGGATATTTTTAAAATATGAAATAAAAATGGTCTTTCTTGTGGAAAAACAAAGTTCAGCCTCACCAATTAAATGCAATTTAAAGCAACAGGGATATGACATTTTTCACCCATTAAATTGGAAAATATTTGAAAATATGTTAACTCTCATTATTGTAATGGAGATGGCAAAGAAATACACACTCTTGTATAAATCTGATGATAATATAAATTACTATGAGCTTCCTGGAGGGCAATTTGGCAATTCATATCAAAAGCCATGAAAATGTGCAGACCTTTTTATCTCAAACTTTCGCTTTTAGGAGTTTATCTAAAGAAAATGGTCAGAGATGTGAACAAAACTTATGTAAAAGGAAATTAAAACCAACTTTATAAGGATAGAAAATGAAGATGACTTAAATATATTATACCAGATCATTAATTTTACATAAATTTTACATAAATTGTTATTTATCCATATAATGAAAATGCAGTGCACCTATTAAAAATTAAGTTAAGGCCTGGCCGGTGTTGCTCAGTGGTTGGGTATCGACTTGTGAACCAGGAGGTCATGGTTCGATTCTGAGTCAGGGCTCATGTCAGGTTGCAGACTCGATCCCCATTGTGGGACATGCAGGAGGCAGTTGATCAATGATTCTCTCTCATCATTGATGTTTCTATCTCCTCCTCCCTCTCCCTTCCTCTGTGAAATCAATTTAAAAATATTTTTTAAAAAATTAGGTTAAGGAAATAAGAAAATGCTCAAGATAAATTGTTAAGTAGAAAAAAATGAATTTCAAAAATGTATCTAGATCCCACATATATAATCTCAGCCCACATATATAAAGATTAGAAGATATTAACTAAAATATTAACAGTGGTTTTCTTTAGGTGGCACGATATCAGTTCATTTTCTTCTTTAGGTATTTTCCAAATTTTGTGCAATTAATAAACTTTTGTAATCAGAAAAAATTACAAGCTACTTTTAGTTATATTTTATCTAACTTTTTATTTACTTTTTACTTTAAGTTTTTCTATCACCATTTATTCCTTCTATGTTCCCCTTCCTCCCTCCTGCAATCACCAAACTATTGTCCATGAGTTCTCTTTTTTTTTTCTTTGCTTCATCCCTGCACACACACCCCCAACAGAGCTGTCTATCTGTTTCTGTCTATGAGTCTGTCTCTATTTTGCTTAGTAGTTCAGTTTGTTCATTAAGTTTTACATGAGTGAAATCATATGGTACTTGTCTTTCTCTGACTGGCTTATTTCACTTTGCATAATATTCTCCAGGTCCATCCATGCTGTTGCAAAGGGTAAAATTTTCTTCCTTTTTACGGCAGAGTAGTATTCCATGATATAAATGTACCACAGGCTTTTTTTCCTCCAATCATTTACTTACTGATGGACATTTGGGCTGCTTCCAAATTTTTGTTATTGTAAATAACACTGCAGTGAGCATACATTCTTTGGAATTAGTATTTCAGGCTTCAAATGTTGACTGTTTTTACCAAAAGAAAATGAGTTAAATAAAATTTGCGATGAATGTGGGGTATCTGTCTAAGGCAGGATCTGAGTTCTTTGGACCACCACTGAGAACAAACTAGCCATTGTTCTTTGTCCCTCAAAGATAAACATGCTTCTTAACTTTCAACTGGGAGAGAACTGCCCCTGCCCAGACGAGATCCGAGAGGAGCTGTATGACTTCCATGAGGACCTTCTCACTCACTGTGGTGAGCTTCCAGCATGCAGCTTGATCAGAGACAAGTCAGTTCCTGGCTCCTTCGTTAGAAGCCAGAAGGGGGAGGGAAGGTGGGAAGTTATTTTTCCATTTAAAATTTACAGTGCTAATTAAGAAATGGTTCTATCCAAACTACTTGGGTCAGAGAAGATACAGAAAATAATCCTGCCATAATTTGTGTCTGAAATGTCTTCTATCTGCAAGAGACTTTGCTGAGATATGAGAAGGGACTGTATCTCTGAAGAAGGAAATAAAATAGTTTATCCTAACTAAACCTCACCCAACTCACTATGAGCTAGAGAGGTGGGTTTGGGACTCTGCTTCTGATCCCCTTTGCTTTGTACTTTGGCAATGATATACTATTGTAACATCTGTGCCTAAAGAATTTTAAGTCAGCAATTCCTCCCTTTGATACATATCAGTTGGTTTTTAGTGGCTCTTAGCCTTTGTGCTGCTTATATATCAGTGGATTGAGTAATAACAGATGGCCTTTTCATTTGAAACAACTTGATGTTAACTCTTTATAGAGACTTTTAGAGTGCTTTGGGAATATAGGTTAGAAGAGTTAAGTTTTGGGGTTGAAATTACTTGATATTCTTGTACACAAGAAATTATCTTTTAAAATATATCTTGAGAAAAGACATTCTTTAGGCAAATACTTAAGGATGAGAAGCAGAATTCTTATGTTCTCTCAATCATTTTATGGTTTCATATCCTGTTCAGTATTTTCACTGTGTGTTGTGACTTGCTAGGGGTTCCCCTGGAGGGAGAGGACGAGGAGGAGGAAGACAGCTCTTGGACTGGCAAACTTCGTGCCTTGTTGCAGAAAATCAAAGGCCCTCCCAAGCCAGAAAGGCATCAGCCAGCAGTGGAAGAAGAAAGATGCCCTAGTAAGTGACCTTTCAATCACAGTACTGCCAGCACAGACTCCTCTGAGAACTAATTAAGGGAATTAGCTTTCTAACAAACATCTATGATAGAGATGGGCTGTCTAGCTTCAAAGAAAGTATCTGCTATAATTGGTGGTAGTTATTGTTGTATATATTAAGCTATGCTTTTCTTCTCATTTAAGCAATTTACTTTCAGAGTCTTTTGAAACCAGGGGGGTCCAATGCATGGTGGGTCTGCTCTTACTGTATCTCTAGTTAAAAAATGGCTAGACACATGTTTCTGTGCTGTGTTCTCTGTTTCTACCATCTTCCTCTTCTAATCGTTGTTGTTTCTGACACTTCTGCTTGTGGTTCCTGAGCATTGAAAATTTCCCAGTGAGGAAACAAAGTAATAATAAAAGGGAGGTAAGGGAAATAGGATGTGGGGTTTTAGGGAGGTATTTGTGTGTGTGCTTCTTGGCTACAATTTTCATAATATAATATCCTAAAGGACTTTGACCTTCTATTCTTACAACAATGCCAACCCTTGTCCAAATTCATTTCTTTAGTCCTTACAGTATAGGTGATTTCTACCATGTGACCATGTTGAGACAAGATCCTAATTTGTTCTATGGGGCAGTTTATTATCTACAAACCATTAACATTTCAAAAGGAGCCTTGTCTGCATATTTTATATAATCAATCTGTCTTTAGTATCAGATTCTGCAAATATATCATTGTCTAAAGAAGAAGTACTTTCCCAGGTTTAATATAGTTGCCTTTTATCTTGTTCCCTGTTCTTATCCATCTTAGAATATGCTTTCAAATCATAGACTAGAGCAATAGTCTGTCAAGATATGATGGGTTTGTCTGAAAACACTAACTTAGGGGTTCATATATCTTATTGCCCTTTATATTGACCTTCCATCTTTGTCAGACCATCTCTGAAAGAAAAGAATCCTCACCATTTATCAACAGAAGTGTTGAAGCCTCTGGAAAAGTGTATGGGGTACTTGGCAACAGTTGTCCTGGCAACCCTTGATCAGACCCATCTGTTACCACAGACCGGATAGGATGGGTATTTGGTGAGGATATGCCAGCAGGATTTCTAAAAGCACAAAAGAATGTGAAAATTAGACTCCCTTTGTGGTTCCTGCCAAAGCAGAACTAAAAATAGATTGAGCTGACCTGTATTACTTGCTGAGAGTCTATTTTGAAAGTGATGTTTCTTTCTAATAGAATATGTCACGACTAGATTCCCTTCAAGAGGGCCATTTCAAGTTAAGGAAACAGAGCCCGTGATGAACTCACCTGGCTCTGTGCAGTCTCCCTGACTCTAAGAATGGTACCTAGGCTCCAAGACTTGTAACCTAGCTCTGGATCTCGAACCTTGGGCCTTGGGCTGAAAGGCCATGTTCTGTCTGCTCTGGTGGAACATGCAAACCCAAGAGGCCACCCCATTCTGAGACCATGTCTTTAGCACATATTTCTTCCCTTCCACAAGCATGGTTATGAAAGACACAAGCTTTGTGTCATAAGTCTTCCATTCTGGAGTCCCAGAAATAGAAATAAAGGTGGTGAAGCATGTCTGCTTGTCAGCCTATGGATTCCCTGCTGCATGTTCCAGATAACCTAGGCCTCTCACTCAGAGCTGACATATTAAGAGAAAATCTTAGGAATGGTTTAACTGCCACACCCCTAAAATTGTTTTTAACTTGATGGAATGGAGAAAATATTTTTTAACATGTAGCCAGTTGAAATAAAGGGATCAAAATCCTTTAAAATAGTGGTCTGTTGACTGAGTTTGCCGACCAATGCTTTAAAATATTGGCAACAATGTCCATGTTATTACTTATCTGATTTCTCTTAGCCTTGCATTTCATAAAATACAAGAAATATAGATGAGAATAGCATGCTATTGTGAACTGACAATACTTCACATAGTCAGCTCTCTGTATCTTTGGGTTCTGTGTAGTTACGTTGTTGCTTATGTGTACTACTAGATGTACCGGTTAATAATGGGGAATTTTGTAATCAAAGAAAACACGATAATTTCAAGAAAACATCAGGAGGGAATCCAAGATGGCGGCATAGGTAAACACCTACACTGCTGCCTCGCACAACAATTTCAAAACTACAACTAAAAGACAGAACCGGAATCATCCAGAACCACAGGAAAGCTGGCCGAGTGTAAGTTCTACAGCTAGAAGGAAAGAGAGGGGCTCACAGAAACCCAGAGGAGCTACAAAAAACTGAGGTACGGAGACAAGCGCACGGAGAGAGCGGGTGCCAGAGTACCTGGCTGGCTTTCTCTGGCGGGAGGGAAACAGAGACTCCCAATGGCATTGAACCCCTTATCTTACGACACTAAACCCCAGATCCAGCCGAAACTCAGACGGGGGAGTTTGGACTGTGAAAAGGGAGAGATGCACGGAAATTTAGGGGAGTCGCAAAAGATCAAGTCTGGTCGCGCACGCGCACGGTGCTGCGCGAAGGACAGATTGCTGATTGTGCCGCTGGCTATCGCCAGTGGGCGGGAGACAGACCCTCCCAACTGTGCCACTTCTGAGTCCACTGGGCCCCTGTTTCAGGCGAAACCCTGGGACCTAGACTCGTGTGGTCCCGGTGCGCAGGGAAGCCGGAAAGGCAGCGGTTAGAGGCACTGCGGGCTTGCACAAGGACCGCTCCAGCCATTACCCAGTCACGTGAGACTCAGAGGCCCTGGAGGGCGGAGCTGACTGGAAGGCAAGGTGGTCCCTGAAGCCCTGAGACTCCACCCCTCCCAAGCTCAACAGAGCCTTCTGCGGCTTTGCGTCTGGTATCATAAGGCTGAATTCAACACAGAAGTTTCCCTGGCATAGTGAAAATGCCGAGACAAGGGAAGGGATCACAAACAAAAGAAATGGAGGAAAAATAACGACTGGATATAGAGTTCAAAACCACACTTATAAGGTTTTTCAAGAATATGCTAGAAAAGATGGATAAATTTAGCGAGAGCCAAGAGGAGATGAAAAAGGACCAACTAGAGATGCAAAAGAGCCAACTAGAGATGGAAAAGGTCCTACTAAAGATGATAAAGGACCAAATAGAAATTAAACATACACTGACTGAAATAAAAAATATTATACGAAGTCCTAATAGCAGACTAGAGAAAGGCAAGAATCAAGTAAAAAATTTGAAATATAAAGAAGCAGACAACATTCAACTGGAAAAGCAAGAAGAGAAAAGAATCCAAAAATGTGAACATAATGTAAGCAGACTATGGGACAGTTTCAAGCATACCAACATCAGAATTGTGGGGCTGCCAGAAGAAGAGAGAGAACAAGATACTGAAAACCTATTTAAAGAAATAATGACTGAAAACTTCGCACATCTGGTAAAAGAAATAGACTTACAAGTCCAGGAAGCAAACAGAACCCCATATAAAAGGAATCCAAAGAGGACCACACCAAGACACATCATAATTAAAATACCAAGAGCAAAAGAGAAAGAGAGAATATTAAAAGCAGCAAGAGAAAAACAGTTTATTATCTACAAGGGAGCACCCATACGACTGTCAGCTGATTTCTCAACAGAAACGATGCAGGCCAGACGGGAGTGGCAAGAAATATTCAACGTGATGAATAGCAAGAACCTACAACCAAGAATAATCTATCCAGCAAAGCTAACATTCAGAATTGAAGGGCAGATAAAGAGCTTCACAGATAAGAAAAAGCTAAAGGAGTTCATCAACTCCAAACCAGTATTATATGAAATGCTGAAAGGTACTCTTTTAGAAAAGGAAGAAGAAAAAGGTAAAAGACAAAAAATTATGAACAACAAATATATATCTATCAACAAGTGAATCTAAAAATTAAGTGAATTAAAAATTTGATCAACAGAATAAACTGGTGAATATAATAGAATCAGGAGCACAGAAAGGGAGTGGACTGATAATTCTCAGGGGGAAAGGGGTGAGGGGTGTGCAGGGAGAGACTGGACAAAAATCATACACCTATGGATGAGATCAATGGGAGGGAGCTAAGGGCAGAGGGAGGGGTGGGAGCTGGGTGGAGGGGTGCTATGGAGGGGAAAAAAGAGAAACAAATGTAATAATCTGAATAATAAAGATTTAACTAAAAAAAAAGAAAAAAAAAGAAAACATCAAAAGTGCTATATTCAAAGTAATGTCCATTGTTAGATACACATTTCCCCATCTTTCAGGTAATTTGTGGATTCTGTCCCAATAAAACTTTTCTTGTTTTGAGGCAAACCATTCAGAGACCCAATTTTCCACTTCTTTGTACGTTTTGAAGTGCTGCTCAGAAAGTGCATGTGCCATTGATCAGAACAAGTGGTGTTCTGAAGGAGCAAGGTCTGGTGAATACAGTGGGTGGGTTAATACTTCCCAGGTAAGATCTTTTAATGTGTCTTTAATTGGTTTTGGAATGTGTGATGGTGCATCATCATGAAGCAAAATTACTTGGCTGTGTATTCTGGATCATTCTGGTCATTTCACAATCAAAGCAATGTTCAATTTAATTATTTGTTTTTTTGGTATCAATCATTATCTTAGAAACCTGATCTTAGAAACTCATAATACACCACATCTTCCTGATTCCACCAAATGCAGAGCTTTGTCTTCTTTCCAAAGCAAATTGGCTTTGCAGTCGATGTTGATGGTGAAACTGGATCAACCCATGATTTTGTGCATTTGAGATTCTCAAAATAAATCCACTTTTCACCTCACAATTTGATGCAAAGAAGACTTTCTTTTGTGCCATTGAAACAACGTTTTACTGATGACTTCTTGGGTTTCCATTTGTCTTTCATTCAGTTAATATGCCAGCCATTTTCCTTCCTTTAAAGTCTTTCCCATTGCTTGTAAATTATTGGAAATTGTTTGCTGAGCAACGTTTAATCTTTCTGCAAGTTGTTTTTGAGTTTGACATGCATCTTCATCCAATAATGCTTATAATCGTTGGTCTTCAAACTTTTTCAGTAGACCTGGACTTTCTTTGTCTTTCACATCAAAATCATCACTTTTAAAGTGTTTAAACCAGTGTTCATAAATATCTTGAGATGGAACATGTTTACCATAAGTTTCCCAAAGTATTCAGCAGCACTTTTCTTCAAAATAAACTATTAAATTAAAACTTTCCACGAATGGTCTTTTTGGGGGCACAAAATTTGGCATTTTTAAGTGTAAAAATACCCATGTTAACACCTTCAGAAAATTTGACAAATGAAGTTTTGAAGTTTGCTGTCAATACAACAAAATAGCATACATATCACATTATCTTATATATCAACATATGTGTAACTCCATCTATTGAAAAAAATCTGCATTATTAACTGGTACACCTCATATGTAGTTTGGCCCGAGATGGTTGTATTTGTACTGAACATTTACAGACCTTTTTCTTTTCATTATTCCCTAAATAATACAGTATAACAACTATTCATATAGCATTTACATTGTATTAGATATTATAAGTAATCTAGAGGTGATTTAAAGTATATGGGAGGATATGTGCTAGTTATATACAAACTAGTGGCCCAGTGCACGAAATTCATGCATGGGGGATGGGGTGGGAGGGGTGTTCCTCAGCCTGGCCTACACCCTCTCCAATCTGGGACCCCTTGAAGGATGTCCTGCTGGTTTACAGGGATCGGGCCTAAACCAGCAGTCCGACATCCCTCTCATAATCTGGGACTGCTGGCTGTAGCCACTCACCTGCCTGCCGGCCTGCCTGCCTGATTGCCCCTAATCACTCTGCCTGCCAGCATGCTCACCCCCAACTGCCCCCCATGCCAGCCTGGTCACCCCCAAATGCCACCCCCTGCTGGCCTGCTCACTCCCAACTGCCCCCCTGCTGGCCTGCTCACTCCAAACTTCCCCCACCCCCACTGTCCTGATCACCTCCAACTGACCCCCACTGATGGCCTGCTCACCCTCAACTGCTCCCCCTGCTGGTCTGCTTAACCCCAATGGCCCCTGCCATCCCATCCTGGCCTAATCACCCCCCAGTGACCCAAGGTCCCAGCCCTTCTTTTTTTCTTTTTCTTTTTTTTTTTCAGCACCTCCTTGAGCAGAGGCCAGTGCCAGCTAGAAACAAGTATCTAGGATTTATTTATCTTTTATAATTGAAACTTTGTAGCCTTGAGCAGAGGCCAGGGCCAGCCAGGGTAGGCAGGAAGCTTGGCTTCCTCCATCGCTGGGGCAACCCAAGCCTCCTGCTTGCTCCAGTTCTGTGACCAGCCACCATATTGGTTAGGTTAATTTGCATACTTGCTCCTGATTGGCTGGTGGTGTAGTGGAGTGATGGTTAGTTTCCATGTTTCTCTTTAACTAAGTGTAGATACTACACCATGTTATATAAGGGAATTAAACATACATCCAATTTGGTATCAACAGAGGGTCCTGTAACTAATTGCTTGAAGACACCAAGGGATGACTGTTGGGCTTATATTTTGTTTTATTTTTTTGACTCTTTCATTGTTTGATTAATGAATATAGGACTCAAAAGGATTAAGGGGTTCTTTTATTCTTTCCACTATTACCTGGTTCCAGAAAAATGAACAGGTGACTGAATGTACAGCTTCAGGTAACCAAGAGGTGTAGAGCTGTGATCCAGGTCTTCTGACTTTGATCCCTCCTCTTTCCATTGCCTCATGCAACTTACCAAAGAATTTTTCAGTGTATATATCAGGCACCCCTAACATAAGTATTACATACAGAATGGCTTTTTAAAGCCATCACATTTTATCTTGCCTGCTGCATCTGTGAGGTAACTCACAACTTGACTCATGGTTATTGTACTCAGAAGGTCAAAGTTTTAACATCGAAAAATTAGCCAAGCCAAAGCTCTGGACTCAGAGTTTTCAGGGTTGGTAGTACAGTTTCTCCTCTATAAGAAGATGGTGTTGGCCAGATGATCTGCAGGGAAACCTCAACATTTCTAGGAAACGGAAAGCAACCGTGTCCTGTACCCATGAGAATCCTGATGACTGGTTTGGGATAACTGGATTTGCCTAAATTAACTCCAAGTCCATTGAAGATGAAAACTGTACAATCTTATCAAAGATCATATAAGAATGAAGAGAGGAAATCTGATACTAGCAGCCCACCATACTTGTTTTCATATCCCAATCCAGCTAATTCCCTAGAAAACCATTTGCCTGCTAGTTCTAGACCAGTATTTCTCACATATTACAGCGTAAGCAGGGTTTCCCTGAATGTAAATATGCACCCACTGAGTTACTCCCCCAGAAGCATCATTATCACAGTACCTGACACAAAGTAGGTCCTAGATAAATGTTAGGTTGTTCTCTTCCCTCACAACCAGTCTAGGTTAGCCTAGCTCTGGGTGAGACTTCTGATTGACAGAACTGTGAGACTATAAATTTCTGTTGCTTTGTTACTAAGTTTGTGGTGATTTGTCACAGCAGCAATAAAACACTGACACTGGTGGCAACAGCAAGAAGCAAGCTAGGTGTCAGACATCTTGCAAAGGTAGGGTTGACATATTTTGGAAACCAATTAGCAATGTGAGGAAGAGGAGAGTGTTACAGCTGGTCTTTATGGATCCCTTGAGGTGGGCGAATGAGTTAACAGAGGGAAGGGGCAGAGCCTGACTTTTATTTAGCTCCTAGCAGTCACAAGATTTTTCACACGTTTCTCATTCACCTGAAGAGCCCTGTGAATGAGATGCTTGATGTAATGTCCTAGAATTTGGCGATGAGGAAATGGAGAATCCAAGGCATTTAGTAATTCACGCTCATGGAAGGCGAAGCAGGGAGCAGAACTAATTCAGATAACACACTGGCTCTAGTCAGTGCTTCTTGGAAGGAGATGCATAGCAGGCAGTATTCTGCATCTCTTGAATTGGTCAGAGTCAAGCCTGCCCTTGGATAGCCTGTGTTTTAGTGATGGAGAAGAGAGCTTGGATGCCATGGGAGCGAAAAATCTAACATTTATTGAGCACCTGCTTTGTTCCAAGTACTGTGCTAGATGCTTCACATCCCTTCATTTGATTTTGTCTTCATAGCAAACAACCCAATACAGGGGCAGCCAGGTTCCTGGTTTTTGTTTGTTTAATTCTCATCTGAAGATATGCTTCTGTTGATTTCTAGTGAGAGAAGTTGAGTATAGGGGAAGGAGGGAGAAGAGGAGACAGGGAGAGAGAAGCATCAATCAGTTGCTTCCTGTACATGCCCTGGCTGGGGATTAGACCTGCAACCTCGGTGGATGCCCTGACCGGGAATTGAACCTGCAACCTTTTAATTTGTGGGATGATGTTCTAACCAACTGAGCTACAGCCAGGGCATCCAGGTTTCTATTTTGCACACCAGACACTAAAGCTGAAAGAAGTCAATAATTTGGACAAAGTCCTTGCAGTAAGTAAGAAAAAGGTCCAGACTGAAATCCTGTTCCCTGTCCAGGCCCTTACCCTTTCAGAACACTGTGCAGGGGTGACTGGGAGGGAGCCAGCAGGGATGGGGGGAGGAGGCTAGAGAAGCCTAGATACTGAGGATGCCTGGTCCATAGCTTGCCCCATAATCAGTTTACTCTCCATATTGAATAGACCATAGAAACAAAAATAAAAGCAGTTCAATTATTTCTCCTGCAGAGCAAAGACAGAGACCTAAGTCCCCTGAGTCCTTTGCAGTCCCACCTCTGCTGCATGTTCATTTCAGAGATATACCTCCCAAGCCCATTGGAGACAACATATGATCTCTCTGCTCTTTTCCCTATTGTCACCATTGATCATTTAATCTCCTAAATGTTTTTGAGAAAGTGATTATGGGGCTGGTTGACTGCTTTCAGAAACAACAGGCTAATTATCTCCATGTGATGGATGAGACCCAGGGGGCCACAGAGGTAGACTGGCTGAATTGGTGGTTTCACTGGCGGTCTGCAGGGCTGCTCTGGCAGGGAGAGTGTCCAGCAGCTGGAGAAACAGTCCTTTTGCTTCCACACTTGTCTCCCTTGGAAGCTCTGGCCAAGGTAGAACACCACTGAGGGAGGGAAATTTAGAAACAGAGTTAGCACAAATACCCAAGTGCCACACTCAGCCGGCCCTGCAAGCCAAGATCAAGGGTGGCCAGGCCAGGCCAGGCTGACTGGGCATTTTGTGGGGATCATGCCAGTTGTGGATGAAGGCGAGAGGCTCAGTGCCCAGGCCTCCAACCTCAGGCCTCCATCCTCAGACTGCATCCCCTGCTGCCTCAGCAGACTGCCTATTTACAGGAACTGTGGCTTGTTAATTAAGTTGAGTGTTTCTTTGCTTAATTAAAAAATGAAGTGAAGACGAGTTTAATAATGACCATCATTGTTGAGGAAACTGTTCCTTCCATGTCTTTCTCTATTCCTCCTTGGTGGTCATGAGGGTTAAAGGACAGTTCAAGTGCAGTGTTTAGCACAGAGTCTGACACATGGAAGCTCTTATTATAATATTTCTTATATGTAAAAGTTCTGGCCAGCCTGAACTTTTACCCTCCTTCCCCAGCCAGTGAAGCCAATAGAGAAGGAAACACATGTACATGTCCAGACTTCAAATAAAGAGTAGATGAAAGAGAGCTGGTGCTTTCTTAGATATTCAGTGTCTGCTGCAGGGCCTGGGGCAGGCCCTGAACCAGCACTGCCTCTGGGATTCTGACTGGGCACTTTGTGGGGATCACTGGGCCCTGGGGACATGTAGTAAATGGGCAGTTATTTCTTATCATTCAGGAACAATGCTCCACACCTCTTTGCAGGCTTTTCTTTTCAGGTTTTCAGAGACTTGTCACCTTGTTCTTAGAGTTTCTGACAGCAGACAGCATCCTATTCTAGTGGAATGAGGCAAACTGGTCCCTACTGCATGGCCAGGCCAGAGGGACTTTGGGAAAGCACAGAGAGGTTAACATGATGAATTTGCTAAATCCCTTGGAGTGGATGGATTTAACTTCCTACCCTGCCCTTCTATGCTAATAAGGAGTAGGTGTCTGGCTACTTTTTAATGCAGAGCAGACTTGCAGCCCAGAGGAAGCTCTGGGGCATAGAGCACAAAGGGTGAAACCTTCCCCAGTAAACCTTCCCAATTAAATCATCAGGCTGCTGTGCCATCTGACCCCTGACATAGGGAAGGTTCTCCCTCAGCCGTCAGTCATGGATGTCATCAGAGTTGCCACAGCTCATCTCCTCACAGGAGCAATTAGTGGTGCACAGTGTTGCCTTGATAATGGCCACTAATTCTTTGTGGTCAGTACCCTTGGGATATTCAAGTTTTTCTCAATCTCATGTTTTACTATTAGTAAATGCAAGCTGAGTAATGTCAAGATAGGGTCAGTTGGCATTAAAATGTGATGGTAAAATTCTTGATGCTCATCAACTTCCCAAGAAAGCCTTGGGCCTTCCTTTGCTATTTTAATAAATTAGTACAACCCTTTCGAGAGCTCAGTGGGTCAGAGGGACAGAATATCAGAATATTAAGTCACAAGTGACTTTACTTCATTAAAGTGGATAGATACAGAGAAGTTAAACAACTTGACCAAGGCCCCATAGCCAGAGGTGGAACAAAGTCCCCAGCACTCTTGTCACTACACCATCCTTGTTTTCATTTTCTTCTACATGAATTTTGCATTGCTAACTTCAGTTTAGTGGTGAGGAAATTAGGGCTCTGGGAAAGTGAATAAATTGCCCTGCTCAGAGTCAGTTAAAAAGACGGCTAAAGCTTTATGATTTTCAGAATTATTTCTGAATCCATTTCCTAGTTTATTACGAGAAAGCACCTAGACAGTATAATAGAACTTTAAAGCATCACTAATTTTTCTGAATGTTATGAAGCTATTGAAAGTAAGCAGTTCTGAGGTGGTTTATGGTTTAGCAGCCAACATTTGGATCTGTCTTTTGCTAATTATGATGTTGGGTAAGAATTCTATAAAATAATGCTCAGTGTACTGTTCTAGTGCTTAGAAGATTATGTACATCTCACTTCTGAAGTGAGTCTACAAAGTATAGGTCTTAAGAACTTCATCTGCACATCTATCATATCAGATGCTTTCATCCAACAAAGAACAAAGCCCAATTCAGGTAGAGTAGCTGATAAGATCAAGGTGAACCTTAGTTTAGAGATGGAACCAGACACCCGGATTCAGTTATTCTCATGGTTCTGATCACTGTCCACATATTCCAGCTTTGCCTTCAGGCTGGCGACAAGACGGTGGCGGAAGTTTCAGCCTCTGTCCAGTCATGACAGTATCCAAGGGAAATGCAGAAAAGTTCATGAAATAAGGATCCTACGATCACTGATTAGAGAAATTGGGCACAGGTCCATTTCTGAACCAATGTGTGTGTCTAGAAAATTAAATGCTGACTTAAGTCAATAGAGCCCACCTTTGGAGTGAGGTTGCCTTGACTTTCATTGAGGATCATGGGCCCTCAGGTAGAGAGGCACACATCTCTACAAAATCTGAGTTGTTTTATAAGGAAGAAGGGCTGAATGAATGCCAGACATGTGGCCAGGAATGTTCATTAGCCATGATGGTTATCCTGGGGAGCATCTTCTCCATACTAGTGCTGAGATGTCAGCAGTTCTAGCCCTTGATGTTCAGAGAGCGAGAGGAGGCCAGAATGTGTCCTGGGAACTAGGTCACATGCTGTCTGTGCCCTGCAACCATTATCTATGGGCCACAGCAGTCCTGCAGGAGGCGCTGTCTACATTTGCTGTTCTGGTTGGCAGAGGCTCCCGCCAGGTCCAGGCAGACCTCTAGGAGGTCTGCACTCGATAACTGACTCTGGCTGCTTCTCAGGTCCCAGCTTTTGTGGGAGTTTCTATGGCCACTTGCTCACTGTGACACTCAGTCTGGCTGTAGCTTTGGGAGAGGAGTCTGACACCTTCAACCCAGGACATTCTAACAGTGGAAGTATCTTAATTTTCTCTTGCTGCTGTAACAAATTATCACAAACTTGTGGCTTCAAAATAATACAAGTTTATTGTCACCCAGTTCTGGTGACCACAAGTCTAAAGTGGGTTAATAGAACTGCATTCCTCTGGAGGCTTTAGGAGAGAATCCATATATTGCCTTTCCCAGCTTCTAAAGGCCTCCTGCATTCTTTGACTAGTGGCCCTATCCAGCAATGGTGTCAGTCCAATCTTTGTCTCTGTCATCATTTGTCCTGATTCTAACTCTCCTACCTCCCCCGTATAAGACCTCTTGGGTTATATTTAGCACACCCAGATAATCCAGGATACTCTTCCCAGCTAAAAATCCTTAACCCAATCACTTATGCAGCATACTCTTTGTAAAGTTTCCTGATATTCACAGGTTCTGAAAAAGAGACAGTGAGTATCTTTGGGACCATTATTCAGGCTACCATAGGGAGGAAGCAAGCAGAGGTCAAAATACACTTGTTCTTCTCACTTGAAAATGACCTACCACCTGTTCCGGCCTTCACAGCATTTGCAACAGAGCACAAGGTGACTTTTTCATCATTCAGAATTTAAAAATTAGTGTACATAATTTAGATGCACAGAATTATTTTTCTTTTCCAATTGTAAGTATGAGCATTATAAATTGTCTTCCAAGTTTAAACTAAGCCCAGTACAGTATCATGTGCTCCTCTCCTTTATGCAATCAGAAGACTTTCTCTTCCAAACTGACCCAGATTTAAGAGCATGCTCATAGAAATGGAACCTCTGCATAGGTTTGGAATCTGGAAACTACAGGAATTTGCTTTGCCAGAGGCCACAATCTGCTTTTTTATAGGAAGCATGAACTTCATTACATGATGGACTCTCAACTGGATGAGGAAAAAAAAAAGACTATTTCCAGACCCCTGCAGCCTAAACATTTAAACCTGCACTGTGAGAAAAAAATTACCTTTCTCTTATTGTAGTTGGCATTGCAAAACTGGTAATTTGAGCATTGAAAAAAAAAACATTTACCAAATATTATGAGTGACACTTGGAAGTTTTCTTACAAGGCTCACAGAATGGTGAGCTTGGGGTTCTGAGGTCTGACCACAGGTTACAAAATGGCAAGTGGAAGAAAGTAAATAATAATACCTGGGCTCCCAAACTGATGTACTAAAGCAGCTCTAACTTAAAGACACTCTAATCCTTTCTTCTTTTTAAATATATTTTATTGATTTCAGAGACGAAGGGAGAGAGGGAGAGAGTTAGAAACATCGATGAGAAAGAAACATTGATCAGCTGCCTCCTGGGGTTTGGCCTGCAACTAAGGTACATGCCCTTGACCAGAATCAAACCTGGGACCCTTGAGTCCACAGACTGACACTCTATCCTTTGAGCCAAACCAGTTAGGGCTAATCCTTTCTTCTTAAGTGGAATATCTGATTAATCCAGAGATCATGTAGTGAAGTAGCTATTTTTCTTTTAAAGTATCTTTCAGGTATTGAGTCTTCCTAAACAATACAATGCATTAGAAATATTTCCATTTTGAGTTAACCTGAACAATCATTTCAAGTGCAGTTTCTAGATCATATATTTGAAATAGTTGACTAGCTGTGACTCTCCCTAATTACATTAATTGTGAAAGTGGAGTGAGTTAGAATGTTAATACTTTCATAAATGAAGCCATTTATAATCGCCAAGGAAACCACACGTGCATGACTAGCTTCCCTAAGGCAATCTGTTTCATAGGGTTTATTTTATAACTCAGCAGAAAACATGTGTTTTGTTATACATCTTTCTTTCTCTTTACCTTTTTGGAAAGAACACTATAGCTTTTTTAAAAACCCCATTAGCTGAACCACCTAGTACGCTTGACAAGTCCTCCTTGAAACAGGTAAATCAGTGGACAAAAATCCTAGAGTTGCAACAAAGGCTGTGGAAGCAACTTCATTACATAAGTGGAGTATTTGGCGGGGGGGAGAGAGAGAGAGAGAGAGAGAGAGAAAGGGAAAGGGAAATACTGGGCCATAAATATATCAAGCAGTAGATTTGAGATCTCATCCTCACCCTCGCCTCCTTCTCTTGGAGTCTGTCTTCTTTCAGGAGTTGTATTCTCTATTAATATAAAAGTGTTTTTAAGTCATTAAAGGGCAGCATTTCCAAAAGAAACTTAGAAAAGCAACAAAAAATGAAATCTTTTTTTTTTTTACTTGTAACTCTTCTTAATGTATCTGTCTCTCTTTGGTTAAGAAAGAGATTCAGCCCTAGCCAGTTTTGCTCAGTGGATAGAGCATCATCCTGTGGATTGATGGGTCCTGGTTTCAATTCCAGTCAAGAGAACGTGCCTGAGTTGTGGGCTTGATCCACAGTAGAGGACATGCAGGAGGCAGCAGATCAATGATTCTCATCATTGGTGTTTCTATTTTTCTCTCCCTTTCCCCTAATTAATAAAATATTTTTTTAAAAAGAAAGGGGTTTGAGTTTATCTCAAAAATTGACTCCCTTTGCTGTTGAAATTCGTGCCAAAATGGTCAGCATTCCCCCATTGATGACAGAAAAAAATAAAGTGTTCACTATAGGGACTGCTTATATAAGCCATCTCTTGAAGGAAAATGGCATTCCAGAGTCATCACAGCAAAGAGTATCTCTTCCATTAGATCATCTCAACCATCCCTTCAAATGCCTCTCTTAACTTCATGATAGAGCTTTCTCTGCCCTGCTTTTTCAGTCTCCATGCAATGTGGACCTAGTCTAGAAATATACAAACTTTAGATAAAGGACCCATGTGGGAAAAAATAAGAGATCTTATATTTCTCTTCTCTAATTTCGTTTGAATGTAAGTATTACTCTAGATTTTGTACCTTCTAAGAAGTATCTTATTTCTTAAGAAAATGGTATTACCCATTATTTTTTATTCTTTATTTCTCATTAAATGCTCCTAGTTTCCCCTAAGTAGACCACTGTGAGTAATGATTGTGTCTTTTTTTATTAATGTATTACATGTATACATATCTTCCCATTGCCTCCACTCCCAGGCATACCCTAACGCTCCAGTGTTTTGTGTTCATTGGTTATGCTCATATGCATGCATACAAGTTCTTTGGTTGATCTCTTATTTACCCCACCTCTCTCTAACCTTCCTGCTATAATTTGACAGTCTGTTTGATGCTTTACTGCCTCTGTATCTATCTTTTTGTTCATCAGTTTATAATGTTCTTTATTATACATGAGTGAGATCATGTGGTGTTTCTCCTTCATTGACTGGCTTATTTCACTTAGCATAATGCTCTCCAGTTCCATCCAGATTGCTGCAAATGGTGAGAATTCCTTCTTTTTTATAGTTTTCTGATCCACTCATCTGCTGACAGGCACCTAGGCTGTTTCCAAATTGTAGCTATTGTAAATTGTGCTGCTATGAACATATGGGTACATAAATCCTTTCTGATTGGTGTTTTTAATTTCTTAGGATATATTCCTAAGAGTGGGATTGCTGGGTCAAATGGGAGTTCCATTTTTAGTTTTTTGAGGAAACTCCATACTGTTCTCCACAGTGGCTGCACCAGTTTGCATTCCCACCAGCAGTGCACGAGGGTGCCTTTTTCTCTGCATCCTAGCCAACACTTGTCGTTTGTTGATTTGTTGATGATTGCCATTCTGACAGGTGTGAGATGGTATTGCATTGTCCTTTTGATTTGCATCTCTCGGATAATTAGTGACTTTGAGCATGTATCTCTTGGCCTTCTTTCTGTCGTCTTTTGAAAAGGTTCTATTTAAGTCCATTGCCCATTTTTTTTATTGGATCATTTATCTTCCTTTTATTAAGTTGTATAAGTGGCCTGTAGATGTTGGAGATTAAACCTTTATCAGTGATAACATTTGCAAATATGTTCTCCCATACAGTGGGCCTTCTTGTTGTTTTGTTGATGGTTTCTTTTGCTGTGCAAAAGTTTTTTATTTTGATGTAGTCCCATTTGTTTATTTTCTGTTTAGCTTCCATTGCCCTTGGAGCAGTATCAGTGAAGAAGTTCTTTCAGCATATGTCTGAGATTGTGCTGCCTGTGGATTCCTCTAGTATTTTTATGGTTTCCCATCTTATGTTTATGATTGTGTCTTGATAGTTTTGTGTAGGGTACTTGACTCAGTACTTAACAGAAAATACTCTTTGATTCATAAGCTAATTTGGAAGGGACAAACTGGACATAACTCAGCTACTGAGCTGAAGACAGGAAAGGACCTGAAAATAATGTCTGTACTGAGGCCTAGATACACTCACTCCTGAGCAAAATCTTCTGGAGTGGACATTCTGGTTTCCAGTATGAATGAGAGTAAAGTCATTGCTGAAGGGTCAGCTAATGTCAGTAGCAAAGGATTAGGATTAAGTGTCCATCCAGGCAGTAGTGCACCTTTTTCTGTATGCCCCATTTCATTGCACTATCTGCAGAACAGGCTGAAAAATGCCACACAGCCTCTGTGTGCAAGGTACCTGGCTCCCTTCTTGTTCTGAAAATGATTGATCTTAAACCCAAATAGAAGGGGGAAGCATTTAGGGCCCCTCAGGCTGGTGGAAAGCCCTCTACTGATGAATGAATAAGGACTGGGGCCCTTGCTGACTGCCAGAATTCAGCTTTCAAAATAATGGTTCTTTAATCCTCTCTTTATTTCTCATTGTGAAATGTCTCACTCTTCTTATGTTCACATTTACCCTAGTTCCCATCCAAAAACAAACACAAAAAGCTTCCTAAGCTTTTGCTCTCCAGGCACATGTCTCAGTTACTTGATTGGAGTCACACAGACTCATGGAACAGTTTCATCTTAGTGGAGGGAAAACATTGCCTTTCAGCCATGGCCATCCCGCAGCAGAGACCTTGTTACATAGATCAGTGGTTCCCAAATCTTTTGGTCTCAAGACCCCTTTACATGCTTAAAAATTTCCAAAGACCGCTAAAGGATTTTGTTTTGTGGATTGTACCTATCAATATTACTGAATTTGAATTTAAAACAGAAATTTTTAAACAAATGTTAATTCATTTTAAAAATAATAAAAAACCATTATCCTCTATAATAAAAGCCTAGGTGGTGTCATGCCCTTGTGTGACATCATCACAAGATGGCCAGCAGGGGAGGGTAGTTGTGGGTGATCAGGCCAGCAGGGGAGGGCAGTTGGGAGTAAACAAGGCCAGCAGCAGAAGGCAGTTGAGGGCAACTGGACCTGCAGGGGAGGGCAGTTGGGTGTGACCAAGCTGGCAGGGGAGGGCAGTTGGATGCAACCAGGCCTGCAAGGGAGGACAGTTGTGAGCAAGAAGGCCAGCAGGAGAAAGCAGTTGGGGACCATCAGGTTGGCAGGGGAGGGTAGTTGGGAGTGAACAGGCCAGCAGGGGAGGGCAGTTGGGGAAAACTGGGCCTGCAGGAGAGGGCAGTTGGGTGCGACCAGGCCTGCAGGGGAGGGCAGTTGTGGGCAAACAGGCCAGCAGGGAGGGCAGTTGGGGGCAACCAGGCTGGCAGAGGGTAGTTAAGTGTGACCAGACTGGCATGGGAGGGCAGTTTGGATGATCAGGACAGCAGGGGAGCAGTTAGATATCAATGAGGCTGGTTTACATTTACCCTACCTCCCATCCAGAAACAAACACAGAAAGCTTCCAGTTAGGAGCTAATAAGAAGCAGTTAGGGGAAATCAAGAAGGCAGGTGAGCAGTTAGGAGCCAGCAGTCCCGGATTGTGAGAGGGATGTCTTACTATTGGTTTAGGCAGTCAGACATCCCCCAAGGGGTCCCAGCTTGGAGAGGGTGTAGTCTGGGCTGAGGGACACTCCCTCCCATGCACAAATTTCATGCACCAGGCCTCTGGTGTTACATAAAGAACATATTTTTATAAAAACAACTAAAACTTTCACTATAAAAGCAATGATAAGAAGAGTAACATTGGTTTGGATTTTTTATATGTCTCTTATATGTGAGTTAAAAGAAGGTAGTTGGATTCTTATACCTGATTACAGAGTAGGAAGAAAATTGACTTCAAACAGATATATCATTAAAAAAGGGAATGTTTTGCCAAAACCAGTTTGGCTCAGTGGAGAGAGCGTTGGCCTGCGGACTGAAAGGTCCCAGGTTCGATTCCGGCATTATCCTGGTTGCAGGCACAACCCCTGTAGGGGGCTTGCAAGAGGCAGCTGATCGATGTCTCTCTCTCATCGATGTTTCTGACTATCCCTCTCCCTTCCTCTCTGTAAAAAATCAATAAAATATATTTTAAAAAAAGAAAGAAAAGGGAACGTTTTAATAGCTTTTTAAGATAATTGTGGAAATTCTCCTTTAATACTATAGAAAAACTCAACAAGTATAAGCTCTCCCTTTCACCTTTGTCCAAAACTGTCTTATATACCCAATTTTGCCTCACTGTCTTTGGAATTATCATGCCTATGTGAATTCCCCATTTGTACATATTAAACTTTGATTTTCTTCTCTTTAAAAATAAAACTCAACAGGTAGTAGTTTCTCAAAAGTTAATTGCCATGTGGAATCTAGAGCCATAGTAAAGAAATCCTTCTACTTGGTTACATGAAAATGCATTGGTCTGCCTTGCATATTGAATGGATCTTCTACCCATGAATAATTTTGTAAAATTGGAAAATTATTGGTTCACCAAGTTTTATGCAAAGCTTCCAAATATCAACATATTTATATTATGAAATGTTTTAAAATTACATTTGTTAATAACAATTGAAGTATTAAGTATTGGGAAACTGTCAAACTCACAATGGCAGTTAAACTTTTTCCAAAATTCTAGTTTTCATTTGGAGAGCCTACTAGCTTCTGATATTGATGCTACTCTGCCAATGGATATTGGGAGCTAATTAAAATTTGAGGAATTTTCATTAGCATAGCTGCCAGGGGTGTAGAGCTCCATTTTCACAGTTTGAGAGTATTTAGACTCTTAGAAATTCATTGATTCAACGTAGGTTTGCTTGGTGGGTGCTAGGTCTCTAGCATGTGTCAGGCCACAAAAGACATTGCTTTTCTGGGGTCTCGGGAATGTTTCCTTCCACACACACATTTCTTTCTTTCATACTCTTTCTCACATTTCTTTCTTTCATACTCTTTCTTCCCATTTCTTTCTTTCATACTCTTTCTCACACTTTCTGGACCTCAGTCTCACATCTGGAAAGCCTGACCAACAAAAATAGCTTTCAGTGTCATGCCTTCAATGAATTACATCTGTCCATCAGTAACACAACAGTGATGAGTCTTGCTTTTTCTGTTGTGATCTAGAGGTCACATTATGTTTTTAACTGAGCTTTGTTCCCACTCATATTTATCCCATTCTCTTATTGTTATCTTGAAGGACAAAGAACCTATGGGTGATCCCTGCTTCATCTTTTCAGGCAAAAGGGCTAGTTCCTTCCCCATTTACCCTCAAGTAAGATATTTTGCCATAAATGTTCCATTTTCTAGACTATACATATTGATTTGGATTTTTAAGGTATTGTGAGGCTCAGAGCTCATCCAAATCCTGAATTAATCTAAAAGCCAGGTTGAGTAAAAGCTAGTATTTATTTGGTTTCATTATAACTCTGAATGCCCTGTTGAAAAGAGGATGGACCTAGATTGGTTGACAGTTCTGATGGTTGTTTCTCAAGTGTGGCAGGGATTGTGGTGATGTGTATTATCTCTGCAGAGAATTTGCTTGCTAGTTCTGAGACTATAATTCTTTCAGCCCAAAATGTAGGCTAAAGGGGGAATTGTACTTACAGGACTAAAAAAAGTTATGTTGGGTCCAAGAGTGTTTATGTTTTTGTCTCGCTTTCATTCCTTACTGTGAATAGTAACTAGGAGAAAGGAACTTCTACATTTGGCTACTGAGGAAACAAGCTCATGAGAGGAGCCCAGTCTAGCCCATAAATAACTTTTTCCCTCCAGGGGGCTCAGATATCATCTAACCTAACAGCTATTAGTCAGCAATCCCTGCCTAGTGAGATCTCTTAGGAACATCTTTTAACTGTACCCTCTGCCTTCAGTATCCTTTTTTAAGTTTTTCAGCTTATGTCTCCAATTTGAGCCTAAAATATCCACAGTGTTGATAGACACAGTGGTAAGTTAAATTAATCCTTTACATCTAGATCTCTTCTGGTGTTCTATTTTTATATCCTTCTGATGAGCCAAGACTGGATGTAGAGCAGACACCTGCCATATATAGTGTATGGAGGTAGAAAACTAGAATAGTAGAGATGGCACAGGCAATGAAGCACTCATATGAGTTTATTCCCAGTCCTTTCACTGATAGTGTGTGTGACCTTCATTGTCCCCTGAGCTCTGCCTTTATTCCCAAGTCTGAATTTAGCCTCTTGGTGCCATTCACACCTTGCAGAAATGTGAAAGGCAGAGCCAGACTTAGATGGAATTATGATTTAAAAGCAGTATTTCTCACCTCTGTCACGGCAGTTTGTGGGAGTATGCCTGGCATGGGGAGGGGAGAGCAGTGCCTACCCAGCCATTCTGGTAGGGGCCCTTCTGCTCTCTCCTCCTGCTCAGTTCTCCCTCGCTTTTCTGATCATCCTCCCACACCAATGTCAATCAGCACTTTTCAGGGCCATTTAGTCCTACGTCTGAAGGTCCCACATCTGATTTGAGGCCCACTTCAGCAATTTTTTCTTTACTTTTACAATCAATGGTATTTCTGTGCACTAGTATGAGCCCTGAGAAATTCCAAATTCAAAGTCTACTGGTCTTTATCTCCTGGTGCTTGTGAAAGTAATCCCCAATGCAGTGCCCTCTACTCTTGCTAAAATCTGGACAGCACAGTGTAGGATGTGATGTCAGCTGTCCAAATGCAAAGCCTTTAGGCCTGACAGAGTATTCTTATCCACTTCATTCCATTTTCTAATGTATCTGTATGTTTATATCATCCTTTACAATTCTTGAATCAATAGCATGGCCTAATCAGTTTGTGGTATGTGGTATCTTTTAAATATGTGAAAGTAGTGCCTATAGTGGAGAAATTCCAGTGCTTAATATTGCTTTACTCTAAAGAGGCAGCACCAATATCTTCTTTTCATGCCTTAATCCACCAGAATTTATCATTCCCCACTCTATCCCATGGTACTTGAACATGCCCCATTTTAGTATTTATTACATGATGATATCTATATATATAAAAGCCTAAACTACTGGCCAACTGGCCAGTAACTATGATGTGCACTGAATACTATGGGGCAGATGCTCAGTGCAGGAGTAGAAACCACAGGCATGGAAACATGGAACAGACTGATGAATCTCAGAGAAAAGAGAGGAGGAGAGAGGGGGGAGAGCAATAAGAGATTAACCAAAGATCTTATATGCATACAAGAGGCCCTCAGCCTAGACTGCAGTAATCAGGCCGAAACTGGCTCTCTGACATCCCCCACAAGGCCCTGAATTGCGAGAGGATGCAGGCCAGGCCAAGGGACCCCACTGGTGCATGAATTTGTGCACTGAGTCTCTAGTAAAAAATAAAAATAAAATTTGATTTTTATAAAATTAAAATGTAAATTTCTAGCTTGTGAGCACCCTGAAGACAAGAAGAGTATTTTATTTGGTCTTCTATTTCCAGCATTTATTTAAACATCATTTAATCAAAATAGTATATTTAGTACCCTCAATATGAAATTGAAATATTCTTTCCTTGCAGCATATGAAAAAAAAGCACATATGTGTCTCTTGATGATATATTCTACTTCTCTGCATTCCATACCCCATTCTTAGAATGTTTTTAATTAAATTTATTGGGGTGACATTGGTTAATAATATTATATTGGTTTCAGGTATACAATTCTATGTTCATCATCTGTATATTGCATTGTGTGTTTACACCCCAAGTCAAATCTTCTTCCACCACCATGTATTTGACTCTCTTTACCTTTTACTATCTCCCTCAATCCCTTCCCTCTGATAATTACCATACTGTTTTCTGTGTTTATGAGTTTTTGTTTGGTTACCTGGTTTTCCATTTGTTGCTTTCAGTTTTATAACCCATATATGAGTGAAATTGTAAGGTTCTTGCCTTTTTCTGTCTGACTTATTTCACTTAGCATGATACTCTCAAGATCCATCCATGTTATCACAAATGGCAGTATTTCATTTTTTGTGACTGAGTAGTAGTAATCCATTATATATATGTACCACATCTTCTTTATTCAATCATCTATTGAAGGACACTTTAATTGTTTCCATGTCCTGGCTACTGATAATAATGCTGCAGTGAACATAGGGGTGCATATATCTTTGCAAATACATGATTTTGAGTTATTCAGGTATATGCCCAGGAGAGGAATTGCTGGATCATAATGTAACTCTATTTTTAATTATTTTAAGAACTTCAATACTGTTTTCCATGTAATAGTTTACATTCCCACCAGTAGTAAGTGAGGGTTCCTTTTTCTCCAAAACCTCTTCAACACTTCTTATTATGTATCTTGTTGATTATAGCATTCTAACAGGTGTGAGGTGGTATCTTATACTAGTTTTGATTTCCATTTCCCTAATAGGTAATGAGGTTGAGCATCTTTTCATATATCTGTTGGCCATTTGTATGTTTTCTAGGGAGAAGTGTTCAGGTTCTCTGCCCATTTTTTAATTGGATTGTTTGTTTTTTGGTGGTAGGTTGTATGAATCTTTTATATTAACCCCTTGTCAGAACTGTTGTTTGCAAATATCTTCTCCCATTGAATTGGTTGCCTTTTCATTTTATTGATGGTTTCTTTTGCTATGCAGAAGCTTTTTAGTTATATATAGTCCCATTCATTTATTTTTTGCCTTTACTTTCCTTGCCTTTGGGCTCAAATTCATAAAATTCTCTCTAAGACCAAATTCTCTAAGTTTAGTACTTATGTCTTCTTCTATGTAATTTATTATTTCAGGTCTTATTCTTAGGTCTTTGATCCATTTTGAGTTAATTTTTATATATGGTGACAAATAGTAGTCTAGTTTCATTTTTTTTAATGTGGCTTTACAATTTTCTTAGCACCATTTATTAAAGAGGCTTTCTTTTCTCCATTGTATGTTTTTGGCTTCTTTGTCAAAATTTATTTGTTCATATACACATGGGTTTATTTCTGGGATTCTAATTCTGTTCCATTGGTCTGTGTGTATGTTTTTCTGCAAATACCATGCTATTTTGATTATAGTCACTTTGTAGTATAATTTAAAGTAAGGTAGTATGATACCTCTAGCTTTGTTCTAAAAAAAAAAAATTTGTTAACCTTGATCAGCTGATGATGTGTCTTATGATTGAATGAAGTAGCTGAGGCACACAGCTCTTCCTGAACAAGGATGGCCATAGTACTGGTCCTTTCTATTGTCCTTCTAGCGACACTGAAGGAACTCATCTCACAGACAATGATCCGCTGGGCCCAGGAGGACCAGATCCAGGATGCAGACCTAATCCGGATGATGTTCAACCTCCTCCGGAGGCAGTACGACAGCATCGGGGAGCTGCTGCAGGCGCTGCGAAAGACCTACACCATCAGCCAGGCCTCCGTGAGTGACACCATCAACCTGCTGGCAGCCCTCGGCCAGATTCGCTGCCTCCTCAGCGTCAGAATGGGCAAGGAAGAGGAGCTGCTCATGATCAATGGGCTGGGGTAGGTCATTCATGGTGAAGTGCAAGTCTCAGAAGAACAGCACTTGGCAAAACTGGTTTACCTTGCTGTACAGATACTCCGGAGTCAAATCATATACCATCTCTGTGTGCCCCTCCTGTGGGCACCCCTGTGGGATTACATCCTTGCCACAGCAGTCATCTTTCATAACCTGACAGACCAGGCTACCTGCTAATCAGAGTGAAGGGACATTGCCAGAAGAAGTGGAGAGGAGACTTGGAAAAAAACAGTTATTTAGCCTGAATCTGATGCAAATAGTCTTAGGGAAGCACCGAAAAAATTTAGAGGAAGGGACAGTGTGAGAGACACCTTTTGAACCTATCTGCTTATGACTAGAAAACTTCTGGGACTTCTGAAACATTACTACACCTTTTTTCTCGGGACTATCCTTGAGTGTCATTTTTGTCAGTTCTACAGTACCCTTTCTTATAACGATAGCTTGTATCTCATCCTTAGAATCCATGTTGTCAAAAAGATAGCATTTTAGACATTAAAAATACCTCCTTTACTTGGGTAACATAGCACGCTCATTTTGCAGATGAGAAAATGAAGGCCTAAATAGGTTCACTGACCAGCTCGCAGTTTCACTTTATCAAAATCAAGAACTAGAACTGCAATCTTCCCATTGTTGACTGTTCCATCCCACCACTCTTGAGCCTCTATCACCAGGGCCCTGGGCAGGGACTGTAAGAATATCAGATGGGGTGGGGGTATTCGTGCATTCCTCAAACTCATTTCCAAAGAAGAGTCTTCCAATAGAAATGAAGAGACTTTATGGAAAGACAGAAAAGCTACCGAATCAGCCTCTCCCTCAGCCCTTGCAGTAAACATATCAGCAATAAAAGTTGCTGGTGTCTCCTCTTAGTGGCTGCAACACTGGGGTGGGATGGATAACCCCTACCAGACACCACAATGCCATGTCAGCAGCTGCTCCAGTTCTCAGATTTGCCTGCAGCTTTATTTTGTGAATTTCTGTTAAATGACTTAAAAACATAATTTTTTTACATTTTGTTGTTGATAATTTACATTGGGTTCTGAGGACCGCTGTCCTCATTGTTATCTAATATTCAATTGTCCAAAGAAAAGGGTACATCCCTATGGTTAAGAAAACTGAAGTAATAGAGACATAGACATAAGGACAACAGTAGAAAAAAAAATAGTACCTGGAGAAAGGGAAATTCAGTGATGTAGGCTGCCAAAAAACTATTATAAGTACAAAGAACACGGAGCCACTGCTTCCTTTGTCATTAGAAGGAAATGTTTCAAAGAGAGAAAACAAGTGCTTACTAGAGATAAAAGAGCACAGACTATTCCTATCAGTTAAAAAGACACCCCACACACGTTCCCACAGACCTAGTGCCTTCTTACTATATGTTCAGCCTGCCCCATTTACACTGTTTCACCCTTAGTGTGTGTATGCATTTGTGTGTTTTCACCCCTGAATTTTCATAACATTGAAGTAAGCACGAGCTGACATCTCTCTCTGGTCCTTACCCTAGAGACATAATGAACAACAAGGTGTTTTACCAGCACCCCAACCTCATGCGCGTCCTCGGCATGCATGAGACGGTGATGGAGGTGATGGTGAACGTGCTGGGTGCAGAGAAATCTCAGGTAATGCCAGAAGTTGAACCCTGAGCAGGGACACAGGAGGCAACCTGCTTATAGCCACATAGCTGGAGCCCATTGATTCAGTTACTCTTCCCAGAGAGAGGGAGGGGTGTACACAGTGCCAAGAAGGAGCCCACAGGAGGACAATGCTGCTCAGTGGCTTCCAGCCAGAGCATTAATGTCTAAAATGCTCTTCTCATTCGTTCCACTGGCTTTCAGCTGCTCTGTGTACAGTCTCTGCAGCCCCACCCCCTCCCAGCTGGAATTCCTCTTGGTTCACTTAGAAACCTGGTGTGTCCTATGCTGTGTCAGCAGATGGCTGTTTTAAAGGAGAACAAGATCTTAGTAACGATCCTGGCGGCATCCCCTCGAGAGTGTGCGGGTTTCGTCTGTGAGCCACGCTCCTGAGGATGTCCTGACCAGTGCCCATAAGGTGCCCACTGTCAGGGGGAGCTCCTGCTGGCAAGGAGGGAGGAGGAAATAGGGCCTAACTTGTCTGGGGTCCTCCTCAGTCAGATAGCTTCTGAAAGCAGAAGATGGGGTATATTTTCAAAAATATGTTGGAAATTTTAGAAAGCCGAGGTCCTAGGAAAGAGGTCCCACCAGGATTGAGAGGCCAGGGTGTGACAGAACAGATACCAAGATCACTTGCCCCCATCTGCGTTCTTGGGAAAGTAGATTCTCTCCAAAAGATCCCTGAGCAAACGTTCGGTGCCTGAGCAGGTGTCAGAATATTGCTTCTTTGAGCACCTCCATGTTTCTAATGGGGGAAGTGAGGGCTTCCTAGGATCCTGAGTGAGGTTAACTCTGACACCATTTACTGAGCACTGTTGGATCAAAACTAAGACATGGCCAGGCCTTTGAGATGCTAATTACTTTGATCAGCAGAGAAGCTAAACACAGTCAACAGTAATAGAAGATGGCATCTCAGTGCTAAATTGTGTGAATCCAGTTACAACGGCTGTAGGAGCTCATAGGAGAGAAGGACATAACTAGTTGGGGAAGACTCACAGACTGAGAAGGTGATGCCTTGAGGCTTCTGCAACTGGAGGACCAGCCTTTACCTAGAGGACTCGGGTTTGCCTAGCACTGGGCCTCATTTGTCTATGATCACCCATCTCCCTCCTGAAATTTCCCACCACAGTTCTGTCCACTCCATTCCTAGTTAGGAACAATAGTCTGATGTGGGGTCATGCAGTTTCACATGGCATCTGAGGATGACTGTGATCCTTGTTTGATGTCTGTTTCCTTTGAGAAAGATATTTCAGGAACTATAACTAGCTGTCAGTATTTTTGGAAGCCTCTCCTTAGGTGTATACTATCTGTCTCTCCTATAAATAAGTCTTGGCACAAGCTGTAGGTGAGAAAATTTATTTTCCCAAACTGTTCACACCTTGCCAGACTTCAACCTAGGACTCTTTAAAGTCAGACTTTCCAGAAAGACCTCATGATAGATTCTTTCCCTGACTCTTCTACTTCTCCCTACAGATCACTTTTCCAAAGATGGTGGCTAGCTGTTGCCGCTTCCTTTGCTATTTCTGTCGAATTAGCCGGCAAAATCAGAAGGCCATGTTTGAGCACCTGAGTTACCTGCTGGAGAATAGCAGTGTTGGCCTAGGTATGTCACGTTGTAACTTCCATATTGGGGCTCAGAGGTGACACTCCCCTACTGACCACTTACTAAGAAAGTGAAAGGAAAGAAGCCAGATGTATTCTATGGGATTATTTTTGATATTTTTTTATTGATTTCAGAGAGGAGAGGGAGAAAGATAGATAGAAACATCAATGATGAGAGTGAATCATTGATTAGCTGCCTCTTGCATGCCCCACACTGGAGATGAAGCCTGCAATCCGGGCATGTGCCCTGATCAAGAATCGAATCGTGACCTCCTGGTTCATATGTTGATGCTCAACCACTGAGCAATACCAGCCAGTCTCTGTGGGATTTTTTAATAGGAAAAAGACCCCTGCCTGGTCTAAAAACAAGTGAAATAATGAGTCCATGTGTCTGTTCCCCAATGAGTAGGGATGCTGCTCCCAGCCAGCACCAGTGACAGGTTTGTGGGCATAGTCATATAGTTTTACCTCCTCTCTCTCTTGGGACCAGTTTTATAAAATGCTGCCTGAAATTGCAGATATGGTCTGGGGACACAGCTCCTCCCGGCCCACTCAGTGGACCACAGAGCAGTGCTAATGAGACCAAGGTCATGAATGCAGTTCCTTCCTGACAGGCTGGCTGTAGGTGACATGCCTGTCCTATTGGCCAACCATCCAGTGCTTTCCGTAGCTGCAAGGTGGATAAACAGTATAAACCCACCACTGAGCAGCATGAAACATGTGCCTCACTCAATGTTCTGTGTGTAAACCAAATGACACAGGCACACACATCTGAAGTTTTAGGCTTCCAATTTACCAGCTGCAACCTCAAGCTACGGACCTTTTTGTAACATGCCACCTGAAGGTTTTCTTAATTCTGGCCTAAGGACCAGACAAAGAAAAACCAGGCAACATTGGTGACCTGATAACTATATGAGCAAATGCTGTTTGAGGCGGTTTTTAAATTCTAGGTGGTGGATCCAGAAATGACCAAGTCACTTGAGCTTAGTTGTTCAAGCGACACCTGCATCTGTGGAATGATCATCAAATGAGGGCCCCAGGAAGTTTCATGCTAGAAAAGCACTTGACATGGTTCCAGTTGATCCCGTGAACTGATTTTCCAGCTTAATCTGTATTCAATCAGTAACGGGGAGGGAGGGTGTTAAAAGGAGAGGGAGGATGGAAGAAAATAGAGCTGTTCTTAAATTGGGCAGGAGGTCCCTTCAGAGAACAGTGACCCGAGCCAGGTTTAGTGTTTGCTGTCCTCTGCTGGCCAGTTGTGTGCACTGCAATCTCAGCTCAGCAAGGAGTGCTCTCTTGGTCCCTTTTTCTCTCTTTCTTTCCTCCTTCCTCAGCCTCCCCGTCCATGAGGGGATCCACTCCGCTAGATGTGGCCGCTTCCTCTGTGATGGACAACAACGAGTTAGCACTGGGCTTAGAGGAACCAGACCTCGAGAAGGTACCTGGCCCTGGGGAAGCACTGTGCTTACTCTTTCCTGCTTACAGCATAGCCAAGCAGCTGCAAGCCAAAGGCTCGGTGTTTCTATCAGAACCTCCTTCACGCTCAGTGAAAAGGGGTGGAATGTGAGTAGCTGGCAGCACATGATAGTTAGGAGCAGAGCGTCTCCCATGGTTAGAGATTGCCAACCTCGTAGGCATGGTATGTGGACATTTGCGTACATGAGGCCCAGCCTCACAGGTCCACATGGAACACTACCAGGCACCTGTGGTTTCTGACAAGTTCTGGGTCCTCAAGTTTATACTCATATACCAGAAAGACATGACAGAAAACTGTATAACCAGCATAAAGGAAACGAATGCTACACATGACCCGTCCACGTACAAGGAAGACAGGACTAAGCCGCCCGCCCTGGGATCATAAACTGCACCTCTGGTGGTGGTGGCCGGGGCTGACTCACCCAACCTCTCCCTAGCCCATTCTGGGACTGTTTCCTTGACCCGGCAGCTGACAAGAGTCACAGTGTGTTCTCTGAGTGTGGGGAAGAGCATCTTAGTGAGGTGGGGGACAAGTCAGAGGTCTTCCCCTGAGTGGTGAGTTTGGGAGCAAATGGCAGAGCAGCTCCTAACCCCGGTGAGGGGATCAGAAAGGAGACTCAGAAAGTAATGAGCTGAGGGGTGAGTAGGAGCTAATCATCCATCCACGTGCCAGGAGTGTTGGAGGTTCAGAGAGGAGAACATGGTGTGCCTGAGCATTGGGGAGCTGTCTATGACAAAAGCACAGAGTGTGTGGGGGGGAGTGAGAGATGAGAGTGAGGAAGGAATTGGACTTTATGCTACCATCACAATTAACAACAGAAGTGCACACCCTACAGAATCTCTGCTTGCCAGACCCCAGACTGAATCACCTCATGTGAGCCTTGGAACAGACCTTATTATTGCCCCCAGTGACGGGAGAGGAAACTGAGGAACAGAGAGATTAGGTAGCATCTTCAATGTTGTGAGGCTTATAAGTGTTGTCAGAGCCAAGCTTCCAGGGGTCATGCTCTAGTGACATGACAGGGCCTCACTGTAGAGCCAGAAGGAATGGAATCACTGGAAGTCTTCAAGCAGGGGAGCAACACCACACAATTTGCATTTTAGCACATAAAATAACACCATATACATACACACATTCAAATGCTGTGCCACATTGCCACATACCTCCATGGTCTCTGCATCTGATGGCTCAGACTTCACTCAAACTCTATTATTTATACATTTAAACAGTAAAAAAGAGCAGTGTTTTAGGTGGTGAGGTAAAAACTCATGCCTGTATAAAAAGGTAGCTAATGGTTCTCTTACAGCCAGACAGGGCCACAAGGTTTAGTGCTCAGTTCCCCTCCTCAGCCACATTCATCTTTTCAAATGACACTACTCAACAAAGACCCCAAGCATCTCTTAAAAGGTGCAGATATAATAAATGGAGGGCAGGGGGCCAGGAGAGGGGAGAACCAGAGACTTAGGAAAATCTGTAAAGGAGATGATGAGGTGGTTCCAGCAGCTTAGCACAGACTTTGTTTAGACCACTGTCGGGAAATTTCCCAAGCTTGTTTTTGGGAGAGATGGAGAAAGGGCCAATAAATGCTGCAATTCCTTCCTTCTGTTGAACACAATAGAAATTAGGTCCCTTAAAACTCAACTACAGCAACACATACACACACTTATTTTAAGGACCAGTGAAATGCCTGGTACCTGTAATTTTGAAAACTGCCTAATTCCTGCCTTGAGTGATGTTTTTCCTGACATTTTAAAGGCCAAATCAAATCTAACCTTCAAACAGAATCATTTCCTTATTGGTTTAAGAAGGATAATAGTTTCTTACTGAGTTTTGACTTCGATTCATTATTCTTGCAAACAGTTCAAGTTTTTTACATCAGCAAATACATTATTCACTTGATAAACATTTATTGAGCACCTAATATGCTCCAGACCCTGGGGATTTTTCCTTTGTATTAAATTTGTTCAGGTGACATTGGTTAAAGACGCTGGGGGTTTTACAGTCCTGTGGATTTTCCTCTGCTCCCTATATACATAAAATATCCAAGGTTATATTAGAATAACAACTGAATTTCAAGAAAATGTCTATTTGTCAAGCTTTTGCTTGACACATTCTAAAAGTGGGCAGGTTCTAATATTCTACATGATCACAGAGCTGAGATCTTATGGTAAGTGTCGGGTAACCTGGAAGCAAAAAGAACACTACCAGTCCTAATCTATAACTAACTGCAGCCTCTTTACTCCAAACTTCATTTCTTGGTTTTTCCCTGGGATAACTGTTGTTGATGCAGTTAAGTAGGGACCCTCGAATGGTCAAGGGCCCACTGAGAGTTGACTAGTGACTGGATATTTGGTCATGAGATACCATGGGCAAGTGTACATGGCCAGCCTAGATCCACCACTGTCTCCCCAGGGAAAACTAGGGAATGGATAGCACATGGTGTTCTCAGACATAGAGTGATCATCAGTCATGTTGATTTCTTGAAAACAAAATTGAATTGGAGGTTCTGGCTTCAAATCTACTTCAAATTACTTGCTTTAAAAGTTTGGGGCTCTCTCTAGCTTTTAGGGAAATGAAAGCCTTCTGGTCCTAGAATTGCACAGTACTCAAGCTATTTTGTAAAAACTTTGAGTACTTATTTTTGTACTGTTCTTATCAGGTGGTGACTTACTTGGCAGGCTGTGGCCTCCAAAGCTGCCCCGTGCTGCTGGCCAAAGGATATCCTGACGTCGGCTGGAACCCCATTGAAGGGGAGCGGTACCTCTCCTTTCTGAGGTTTGCCGTCTTCGTGAACAGTGAGTCCCAAGGGTTTAATGCCTTTTAGACCTAAAATGGCACAGTTGTGAGTAAATACGGGAAAAGAAGATCCTTTGCATTACCTCCTATCCATAAAGATGATAGATACCTACAGGCAGGTGGCAGTTGGTGGAAAGATATCAGGGAGAATCAGGCCAGATGAGGACTAAGAGAAGTATCCAATGGACTGAGTATTCAGTTCTACTGCCAGATATGGCAAGAAACTTGCTGTGTGGGCTTGGACTTATCAGCTCTGTGTATCTCTTCTCCTATCAGTAAAAGAGGGACTTATTAATATCTTCATCTTACTAGTTCACAAAGTTAAATGCAAAGATGCCTTCAGGTCCTTAGACTATTAGATGTATGGATGGATAGATGGATGGATGAATGAAATGATGGCTAATTAATTAATTAATTAATAGAAATCAAGAATAACTGAATAGCTATAAAAGGTACCTAACTCTATAGAGAAACAAATTGCTACAGCAACCCTAAATATTATTATTCTTAGTGCAAATCACCTCCCATATTTAGTGAATTCCAAGTATACAAAAATTTTTGTACTTGCCCTAGCCTATAATGTGCTGAGTATTGTATAAAATAAGTGGACTGCTTTCTTGAAAATATACTTTGTCTTCCAAGATTCTGTTATAATACTAATTCACTTGTTTTAACAAATAGTTATGATCATTCTTCCTTCTCCCTTTTTTCCTTCCTTCTTCCTTCATTTATTAGCCTGCAAGACAGTTTGGTCTTTCAGGCTAATAAATCCAGCTGGGCTAATTAAGTGATTAAAAAAAGAAATTGCAGCTAATAAGCAATCATAACAGTTATTTTAAGTATGATAACTTACCTCAAAATATATTGACATAATATGACCAGTATATTTCAACTAGAGACCCGGTGCATGAATTCATGCATGAGTAAGGTCTGGCTGGCCCATCCTGATGGGGGCCAGTCAGGTCCAGGCTGGCAGGGGAGAGGGGATGCAGAAGGTTGGCTGGCCCTGCCTCTGTTGGGGGGAGGGACAATATGGGGTGAAGCCACCTGGGGTTGGGGGAGGCGTGGGCTGTCAGGGTCCCAATCAGGCCAGTTGGCCCCTGCAGTGTGCATTATAGTGACCTCTCATTCCGCTCATTCCAGTTGCTTGGCTTTTATATATATAGATGTTATTTTCTTGTTTCTCTTTACCCCCATCCCATGTGCTTACCTTCCTACACTGTAATATACTCTATTTTTAATATTTGAATGATTTCCATTTGCCTTGTTTTCCCTTTTTCTGCTTGGGGCACAGATTTTGAGATGTTTGTTTTTTGTTCCTCTGGATCTCATCCAGCCCAGTTCTTAATCACCTGTATTTGCTTCTCTCTGTCCCTATCCGTTCATCACCAGAATTGCTAAATTGCATTTTCTTTGAGACTAGTTTCAGAATTGCCTCTATGTCTGTTCTACTTCCTATCCAAGTGATCACATGCCCAGAATTAATGCAGTTACTGTGGTAATAATGAGAATTTTCTTAAAGGGTATTTTGAGGATGCATAATGTTCATCAAATTATGTAAATAGACAGGACCAATTTATTCATGTTGGCCACCTTTGCAGTCAGGATCAAGAGCTTTATTGACTCATTTAGTATGACTGTCTGCATAGGTTAAGAAGGTAAAGGAGTCCACTGGGTATGTTCCTATCTGGATTACTTCTACTGGTTACATATGACCACACTGAACTAAACACTACACCAAAATGTTAGTCTGTCCCCTTTGCTAGTAAGTTGTTTTATGCCCTTTGAACATAGACTCTACAGTGGCATTTCATAATGCAGTTAGCTCTAGCAAGTTGGCCAATCAGTAGGAAGATACGTGCATTTTATTTTCATGTTTACTGTGTCTCTAATATTAAGAAACATTTGGTTTGAGCAAAGAATTTTAGCTTCTTTTTCAAAGAATTTAGAGTGGAGTAAGGCAGAGACAGAGTGCTGGAGGGCTTCCTGAGGGGTAACTCACATCTTGTTGAGAAGATCAGAAAAGACTCATAGAAGAGGTGATGTTAAAGATGAGCTTTAAAGGATCAATCTTCTGGAGACAAAGATGTAGGAGAGGTGATCCATCTGGGGACAAGCATGAACAGTGACCAGAAGGTTAAAGCATGCTGTGCTCAGGAAACAGTGATCTATTGGTCTAGAGCTATAGTCAGCAAACTGTGGATTGGGAGCCACATACAGTTTTTTGGCCCATGGAGTGTAGCTCTTCCACAAAATACGATGGCCTGGGCAAGTTTATTTTGAAGAAGTAGCATTAGAAGAAGTTTAAGTTTAAAAAAATGGCTCTCAAAAGAAATTTCAATCATTGTACTGTTGATATTTGGCTCTGCTGACTAATGAGTTTGCTGACCACTGTGTTAGAAGATAGGTAGATACATGGATGACTCTAGTAAAAAAAAAAACTGTCTTTTAAAAATATAGGTCTACTGAGCAGCTCTTTTGGGGGAAACCTAAATGCCAACCTGGAATGTTTAGTCTTGATTCAATGTGCAGAGAACTGAGAAATCTTTTTACCAAAAAAAAAAAAATACTAATGAGAACACTGGCTACCTCTGGACTCAGGTTTGAATAACAAACTTCTGAATTATAATGGTGGTGGTAGGAATAGAATGTAGAAGATACATGTAAAAGAAATTACAGAGAACAACCAAGATGGCAGCATAGGTAAACACCTGTACTTGCTGCCTCTCACAACCACATCAAAACTCCAACTAAAAGACAAAACAAATATCATCCAGAACCACAAGAAGCATGGTTGAGTGGAAGTTCTACAACTAGAAGAAAATAAAAAAGTGCATTGAGACTAGTAGGAGGTGCAGAGGTGCAGCACACCAAATGGACTGGCAACTAGATGCACTGTTGTTTTTTACAATCAGGAGAGAGATACAAGCTCCAGATTGCTCTGAAGTCCAATTCTGGGTGAGAGTCTGGGGACCCAGACTCATATGGGGACTGTCTGACATTGAGCAGGAATGCAAGGGTGGCTTTCTCTCAGAGGTGCTCACATTGATCATTGTTCCTGCATGGGACCATGGGACACAGAGACCCAGGGACCTCTCTGGGGCAGGGTGGACTGGCAGCCATTGCTGTTTGCTCTGCCCTGGTGATTCCCTGAGATCCCACCCCACCCAATTTACAACCCCACCTAAGCTGTGAGCAGCAGCTTTTGCATATGAATAGCCTGTCCCTCTTGCAACTTAAAAACCTAACAAACTGGAGCTGAATCAGAGAGGTCCAAAGTGTTCAAAATAAGGCCTAAGGCCCTACAGCAGTAGCCTGCATTTTTTCCCAGCTGGGCCTCATCTGGGCACCTCCAAACCCCAAACAAAGAAGAGAAATCTGCAGATCTTTCTGTAGCTCCTGCTAGGTGTCCTTGGGCAGTAGCTGACTTTGCATCTCCTTAGAGATTCAAGAACCAGTGTACCCAATGGTCAGTGTGAGACCATACTGGATTACAACTCTTCACATCCATAAAGCAACACACTCAAGGAGCAGACTAAGTGAGCACCAAAGTCCATTGAATCAAGTCCTACCCCATAAGGGTGTCTCCAGCACAGCAGTTCTCCCATTGTAGACACAGCTGGTCACTATCAATTGACCTGAAGATCAATTCCTCCCAGTGATACCAACAACAATCAAGGCTTAACTACAATAAGACTGTGCACACAGCCCAAAAAGGGGTGCACCAAGAGTGTCCACTTCAGGTAATTGGGGAGGCTGAACCACTGGGCCCTATAGGACACCTAGCACACAAGGCAATTCTATAAACACAGGGGAGAAGCCAAAATGCAGAGACAAACATGTCATAAATGAAAGAAATGGAGGAAAGCAAACTACTGTATATATATATAGAGAGTTCAAAACCACAGTTATAATATTATTCAAGAATCTTCTAGAAACCTCTGAAAATTCAGAGACCCCCTGGGATATGAAAAAGGACCAATCAGAAATTAAGCATATATTGACTGAAATAAAGAATATATACAAGGAGAATCCAAGATGGTAGCATAGGTAAACACCTACACTGCTGCCTCGTACAACAATTTCCAAACAACAACTAAGATAGAACGGACATCATCCAGAACCACAGGAAAGCTGGCTGAGTGGAAATTCTACAACTAGAAAGAAAGAGTAGGGCTCACAGAGACCCAGAGGAGCAGCAAAAAGCTGAGGTATGGAGACGTGCGCGTGGAGAGAGCAGGTGCCGGAGAACCTGGCTGGCTTTCTCTGGCGGGAGGGAGATGGAAACTCTCAACAGCATTGAACCCCTTATTCTATGACACTAAACCCCAGATCCAGCCGAAACTCATACGGGGTGAACTTGGACTGTGAAAAGGGAGAAGTGCATGGAAATTTAGGGGAGTCGCAAAAGATCAGAGGTCTGGTGGCGCGCATGGCACTGCATGCAGAAGACCGACTGCTGATTGTGCCACTGGCTTTCACGAGTGGGCAGGAGACAGACTCTCCCAACTGTGCCACTTCTAACTCCACTAAACCCCAGTTTCTGGCGAAACCATGGGGACCCAGACTCATATGGTCCCAGAGCGCAGGAGAGCTGGTGGGGTAGCAATCTAGAGGCACTGTGAGAGAGTGTGCACACTCACACACAGGGACTGCTCCAGCGACTACCCACTCACATGACACTCAGGGGCCATGGAGCACGGGTCCAACTGGAAGGCAAGGCGGTCCCTTAAGCCCTGAGACTCCACCCATCAGAAGCTCAACAGAGAGGCTTTTGCAGTTTTGCAAGTCTGGTATCATAAGGCTGAATCCAACACAGAAGTTCTCCCGGCATAGTGAAAATGCCGAGACAAAGGAAGAGATCACAGACAAAAAAAATGGAGGAAAACAAACAACTGGATATAGAGTTCAAAACCACGCTTATAAGGTTTTTCAAGAATATCCTAGAAAAGTTGGATAAAGTTAGCGAGACCCAAGAGGAGATGAAAAAGAACCAACTGGAGATGGAAAAGATCCAACTAGAGATGGAAAAGGACCAACTAGATATGGAAAAGGACCAACTAGAAATTAAACATACACTGACTGAAATAAAAAATATTATACAGAGACCTAACAGCAGACTAGAGGAAGGCAAGAATCAAGTAAAAAATTTGAAATATAAAGAATCAGAAAACACTCAACTGGAAAAACAAGAGAAAAGAATACAAAAAATGTGAAGATAATGTAAAGAGCCTCTGGGACAGCTTCAAACGTACCAACATCAGAATTGTGGGGGTGCCAGAAGAGAAAGAGAAAAATACTGAAAACCTATTTAAAGAAATAATGACTGAAAACTTCCCACATCTGGTAAAAGAAATAGACTTACAAGTCCAGGAAGCATACAGAACCCTATATAAAAGGAATCCAAAGAGGACTACACCAAGACAAATCATAATTAAAAGACAAAGAGGGAATATTAAAAGCAGCAAGAGAAAAACAGTTCATTACCTACAAGGAAGCATCCATACGACTGTCAGCTGATTTCTCAACAGAAACGATGCAGGCCAGACAGGAGTGGCAAGAAATATTCAACGTGATGAATAGCAAGAACCTACAACCATGAATACTCTATCCAGCAAAGCTATCATTCAGAATTGAAGGACAGAAAAAGAGCTTCACAGATAAGAAAAAGCTAAAGGAATTCATCAACTCCAAACCAGTATTATATGAAATGCTGAAAGGTACTCCTTTAGAAGAGGAAGAATAAAAAGGTAAAGACAAAAAATTATGGACAACAAATACATATTTATCAATTAGTGAATCTAAAAATTAAGTGAATTAAAAATGTGATCAACAAAATAAACTGGTGAATGTAATAGAATCAGGAACACAGTAAGGGAGTGGACTGATAATTCTCAGGGGAAAAGGGGTAAGGAGTGAACAGGGAGAGACTTGACACAAATCATACACCTATGGATGAGGTCAGTGGGAGGGAGGTAAGGGTAGAGGGAAGGGTGGGAGCCAGGTGGAGTAGAGCTATGGAGGGGAAAAAAGAGAAACAAATGTAATAATATGAATAATAAAGATTTAATTTAAAAGAATAATATACAGAGATCCAACAGCAGACTAAAGTATCCCAAGAATAAAGTCAAAGATTTGAAATACAAAGAAGCAAAAAACACCCAACTGGAAAAGCAAAAAGAACAAAGAATCCCAAAATTGAAGATAGTGTAAGGAGCATTTGGGACAACCTCAAGCATACCAACATCAGAATTATGGGGGTGCCAGAAGAAAAGAGAGAGCAAGATACTGAAAACCTATTTGAAGAAATAATGACTGAAAACTTCCCCCACCTGGTGAAAGAAATAGACCTACAAGTCCAGGAAGCACACAGAATTCCAAGTAAAAGAAATCCAAAGAGGACCACACCAAGATACATCATAATTAAAATGACAAGAGCAAAAGGCAAAGAGAGAATATTAAAAGCTGTGAGAGAAAAACAGTTAATTACCTACAGGGGAGCACCCATACGATTGTCAGCTAATTTCTGAACAGAAACTATGCAGGCCAGATGGGAGTGACAAGAAATATTGAAAGTGATGAATAACAAGAACTTACAACCAAGAATACTCTACCCACCAAAGCTATCATTAAGAATTGAGGACAGATAAAGAGCTTCACAGATAAGAAAAAGCTAAAGGAGTTCATCACCACCAAGCCAGTATTATATGAAATGCTGAAAGATATTTTTTAAGAAGTGCAGGAAGAAGAAAAAGGTAAAGATAAAAATTATGAACAACAAATATATATCTATCAACAAGTGAATCTAAAAATCAAGTGAATAAAAAATCTGATGAATAGAATAAACTGGTAAATATAAAAGAATCAGGGGCATAGAAAGGAAGTGGACTGACAATTCTTGTGGGAGGGGGAGCAGGTGTGGGGATGTGGGAAGAAATTGGACAAAAATCTTATACCTATGGATGAGGACTGTGGGTGTGGGTAAGGGCCCAGGGTGGGGTGGGAACTGGGTGGAGGGGAGTTATAGGGGGGAAAAGAGAAACAACTGTAAAAAACTGAACAATTAAGATTTATTAAATTAAAAAAATAAATTTTAAAAATAAAATTACAGAGGCAGAATTTATACAACTGAGTGGTAGATGTTTATAGTGGCTGGGTTTGGGTATGTTGAGAGAAACAAACAGAAGTTACATTGAAGCTTAGCAATTTAGGGTAGGAAAAAGAACTGGATATGAGAAGGAGAAAATGGTTTGAGATGGACAGTTATGAGTTTGGTTTTGTTTAGGCCATGCTGATTTTGCAGTGTACTACCCAAAATGGAGATGCCCCTCCTTGGAATTAGAGGATAGAGATCAGTCAACAATTTGGAACTTAGTAGACATGCAAATAATCTGTAGTTTAAATAGTAGAAATAAAGAGTCACAGGGAAGACCATAAATAAGAGAGATGGAGAGTATGAGAAAGAAAAAGCTAGAATCTTTCTAAATACCTAAAGAATGCGAATGAGTGGCTCAAACACAACAGCGTGATGAGGAAGAACGTAGCTGGAGAGTGGATGCCTTGTGTTCAAATGTAGCTTTATTGCTTGCTAGTTTTGTGAATTTAGGCAAGTTATGAAAATTTTCCTACAGTAATAAAAGAGAAACATGCAAATTGACAATACCTTCATGACAGCCACCAGCCAATCAGGACTGAGTATGCAAATTAACTCAACAAAGGTAGCGATGGCCCCACCCCCCAGCCACTCCAGACCTCTGGACAGCATGCATGCAAGTGCAGAGTGGCTGGGTGGGGTGGGATGCCTGCTATGATGAGGAGGGAGAGGACAGAGAGAGCTACAGGAACAGTGCTCCCCCCAAAGCAAAGACTGAAGGCAGCAGCTAGAGCAAAGGCCTGGGTCCTGGGTGCCAGAGGAAAACAAGTGCTGGCAGCCAGGGGAAGGAAGGCCTATTGCACGAATCTCTTTATGCAGTAGGCCTCTGGTATATATATAAATATAAAATAGAAATAATAATAGTATACATCTTACAAAGTTGTTGTAAGGCTTAAATGAAATGATAAACTGAGATTAGTGTCAGAAACATAGCCTACAGTTGTGTGAGTTGTCATTCATAATTCTAACAAGAGTATTAGGACATTTGAAATGGGAAGAATCTAAGATATGGATCCCTCAAAATCTCAACATCTTTTATAAGTCTGTATGATTGAAAAGAACTTCATGGCACCTTTACTCAGCAGTAAAAGCTAAAGGTATTGTGGGTAATTATGATAGATGATGGGGATAATTATGGTGGTTGATGATGGTGGGAGTAGGATAGAGATAGTGGGTGGCAATGGTGGGTAATGGTAGGTGGTGATACGTGGTGAAGGTGGACAATGGTGTGTCATAATGGGAGGAGCGATAGTGGGTGGTACTTAGCAATGATATTGATGGTGGGATATGATGGTTGAGTAGTAGTCATAGCCCATTTGAGGAGATGATTGAGTTGGGTGGTGGTTACTGATGGTGTGATGATAATGAGTTGTGGGTATTGATAATTTGTGGGGTGGTCATAGTGGGTGATGGTGGGATCTGACAGTTGGGTGATAGATGGTCATAGTGAGTGGTTGAGTTGATCATGGTAAATGGTAATGAGTGATGATGGAGTTGGTAATAGTGGGTCATGAGGATGGTGATAGTGATGATAACAGCTTCCACTTATTGAGCATTAACAATGTGCCAGGTACTGTTCAAAGTACTTTTAAGTGTATCCATATAATAAAAACCTAATATGCCAAGTGTCTGGTCGTCCAGTCAACTAATTAAAGCGTAATATGCTAATCATATGCTAAGGCCACTCAACCACTCACTGTGATGTGCACTGACCACCAGGGGGGGCAGATGCTTCAACAAGTAGGTAAGCTTGATGCTGAGGTCCAGCTGATCAGGACTGAGCAAGATGAGCCAGACATGCCCTGGATCCTTTTGTGGTCCTTCCCCCACTGGCCAACCTCCTGTGTCCTTCTCTGGCCCCGATTTTGCCCTGGTGGGGTCCCTTGGCCTGGCATGTGCTCTCTTGCAATCTGGGACCCCTCAGGCCAATTTTGGTCTGATCCCACAGACCAGGCTGAGGGACCCCACTGGTGCATGAATTCGTGCAATGAGCTTCTAGTTAACTTATATAATACAAAAATCTATTGAAATAGGTAAATTTATCTTCCTTATTCTCTCTATAAAATAAGGAAGATGAGTGTATCTATTTGCCCTGAATCATACAGCTCGTAGGATTTGAACTAGGGATGTTTGGCTCTAGAAGACCAAACAACAGTCCAAAAATGCAGTATTATCTTGGTAGCACTGTCTCCAAAATGAACAAGGAGAAACAGTATTTTTTCCTTTGAGCTTGTCAAAAAAACTATGGCATTATTAAATTACTGTTTGGTGCTAATGCTTTCTTAAACACATTTTTTAAAAAGCCACATCAAAGCTCTTGCTCTATCAAAGTAACAAAATTGGAAATTTATTTATAACATTATTTCCTAGTCATTCTTAATGTTTGTATTAAATCTTCTTAAACAAGATTTGTCTTTAAAAGAATTTCTTAAAGTATATAGTTTTCTCTACTTTATTTTTATTAGCTAGCTGGAAGCCTTGGGGTGTGTTTAACTTTGAGAATAATGAAGTTCAGAAGCTTCTGTTTCTTAACAGCTGCAAATTCTATAGTCAGTCTAGACCCAGATATGGCTGGGTGGCTGTTTAATTCCTTCCTAACATATCTTACAAGAAGTAATGTATTTCTTACTAATCTGAAACAAGAAGGAAAGAGTTCTGTGTTTCTTTGAATCCTTCGAGTGTTTCAGTGATATATTCCCTATGCTATAAACTTGGTTGTTGAAAACACAGTATCTCCTAGCTTTACTGATTTTCTCTGGGCAGATTTATCATCAATGATCATAACTTGCACATCAATCACATGACGTGAAGATTTTATGAGAATCTATGAGAACTGAGAAGAGACACACTCTACAAGTTCTATCTTGGTGTCAGTTACAAATTAAAGCGGGAAAACAGCAAACCTAAGTTGAATTATCAGAAACATATATAGGATAATAAGTAAAAGTTATCAACCACACCTGCCTACATAGTGGCGTACATGATTGTTGGCATGCCGAAACTGAGGGTTCTTATTGGAATCTGGTAGAGTGAACTAGAAATGCCTGAGCAAGAAGGTGTTGAATAATGTCTTGAAGAAAGAAATTAACATAACTTAACAGAGTAGTGTGGGAAGAGTGTACTGATGAGCCTTTGAGCCGGGAGACATAAATCTTTTAGGATATGTCAACTATCCTATATAATAAAAAGATAATATGCAAATTGACTCTAAAGGCAGAACGACCAGGAACAACCACTCTATGATGCACACTGACCACCAGGGGGCAGACGCTCAATGCAAGAGCTGCCCCCTGATGATCAATGCACTCCCACAGAGGGCGATCCACTCAGCCACAAGTTGGGCTGAGGGCTGTGAGCACAGAGGCAGTGGCAGGAGTCTCTCCCTCCTCCTTGGCAGCACTAAGGATGTCTGACTGCTGGCTTAGGCCCGCTCTCAAAAGGATGCCAGAGGGATGCCAGAGGGATGTCTGACTGCCGACTTAGGCCCAACCCCCCAGGGAGTGGGCCTAAACCAGCAGGTGGACATCCCCTGAGGGGTCCCAGACTGTGAGAGGGTGCAGGCCAGGCTGAGGGACCCTGCCCCCAAGTGCACAAAATTTCCATGCACTGGGCCTCTATTATCTCAATAAAGCTGGAAAATTATTTTAGGGTCAAGTGTACAAAGTAGCACATTAGTTTTGAAGGGCATAGTTAGTACAGATGCTTTAAAGAATCTGCTAGTTCATTTCTTCTTATATATTCATGTGTTTAGGAAAGGATATAATAACCATTCTTCAATATGATTAGTAATGAAGACTGGGAATGGTTAGGCTTATTCTCAAATTTACAATACCGTTGGAAAGATTCAGCAAATTTTCAAAACATTAACCTATGTAAAATATTTAAATAATAGTTTGAGACAATTATGAATAACAATATTGTACTTGAGTAAAAGGAGAAGGTAGACTTATGAGACATATTTGAGATATGGCCAGTGGGGATTGGGTACTTAACATCTGTATTATACCTTCTCACCTATTATAAGGCATGTGCATTCTCTTCTTCCCCACTTCCTTCATTCTCCCACTGGACCTCTTGAATGTCTGTGCCTGAGAAGGTGAAGGAAATCATTCAGTGGGATCAGGTAAAGGCTTATAGAGACAAAGGCAAGGAAATGTGATTCCATCTATAAAAATCTCAAAGTAAAAAGGATCAAATCCCAGAAATAAGTAATCAAAACAACACAAATAATAGAATATAAATTACAAAGAAGGCAATAGCAAACCAATGCCCAGAGAACCAAAATCAGGAAATCTGTGCCTGAGTGAAAAGATGTTTGGCCCTGTTCCTTTTATGCTCAGTAAATTGTGCACCAGTTTGTTCCTACAGCTCCCTGTCTGGTTCCAGCAGGAGGGTGGCTAAGCAGCTTGGCAGTGGTCTCAGACATCCAAAACCCATATGTATATATAAATTATTTATCAGTCATTTTATTGATAAGAATGGTAAATGAAGTCTGATACCTAAATAAAATTGTGCATTTTAGATGAAATAGTAAAGCAGTACAAAAAAATGCTACATTAAAACTATTCACACAAAATGGCAGTATTATGAGTTTATCACAAAGTTATTTTCATCAATGCGATGAGAATGCTCATATTTAACAGGTGGATTCTATTCTGTCAGAGCATTCCTCAGTTCTAGTTTCAGGCTCCCATATCACCCAAGTTTTATTTCATACTTCATGAAAAATCCATAGGGCCCCCAAATTCTAGACACCTAGGCAAAATTGTAGCATGGTTCTGGAATTGAATACTGGTCTCTATAATTTTTATTACTGTGTCAGTCTACCCTGAAAATTTTCATTTAGTTTGTTGGTTTCAAATTCCACCTAAATGCAGATTATCCCCAAAGGTACGTTTCCGCCCTTTTCCTCTTCCCTGAGCCCTAGACTTGTGTATCTAGTAGCCTATTTGATATTTCCACTTGGAAGCTGAACAAGCATCTCAAATTCTGTACATCTTACAGCTGAATTTATAATTATCTACCCAAATCTGTTCTCATAGATTTCCCATCTCTCTTACTAGCTCAACTAACTTTGTAGATATTCAAGTCAAATCTTAGAAGGCATCCTTGATTCAACTTTTTCCCTTTTTCCCACATTCAATACATCAAGAATTCTGTTGATTCAATGCCTAAAATATACCTGAAATCTCCTGATTTCCCACCATCTCCACTGACCACATCCTGCCTCATGCTATCATTATCTTCCACCTGGACCATTACAGTTGCAGAGAAACTGGTTTCCCCACTTCTGCTCTCACCCCTGAATTAATCAACCTCTGCTACACAACAAACAACTTCATAATCTCACTGACATATACTTTAACCATGTGATTTTTGCTTACATATCTGCAAGTTGGCTGGAAAGCCTGTGGATCTGCTGGGGTGGCCCTGTTACTCTCGTCTCATTCTGCTGTCCAGGATTAACTGTTGTCTTCACTACTTGCCCATTGCTCCTGGATCAGCTACTGACATGTAATACAGGCTCAATGAGTGGTTGGATTAATGATCAAATGCGCCACCAACCCGTTTTTTCTATTCTGTCACAGTAATTTACTGGTATTGACACATCTTTAGATCCCTTCCTAACCATTAAGGGGATTATTTTATGTCTTAAATACTTTCACTAATTTGTTTATACAAATTTCCTAATACCATATTAAAGTTGGCACTTAAAAAAAAAGGTATTGAGTCCTGACCATCAGCTCTGCCTCGTGATTCTCTAAATTAACTTAATGAGAGCATCTCTAGATTTGTTTTTGCTGGTCCCCCAGTGATCTTATTGCACTGGGACTTGAGTGAGGATATGTTCACTTCCTTAGGACTAACTGAAGTCTGAAAAATCAGGTTCTTGTAAACAGAGGCTAATAATTGGCCTGATGATGTAGTGATGCATGGTCACCCTCCATTTTCTATCCAATCATTTCAAGCTTCCATCTTGAGTCTCAAAGGAGTATTTTCATTTATCTGGAAAATATTTTCTGAATACCTATTATATACCAGGTATTAACAAGATGCTTGAACATACAGAGTTAGGTAGTTCAGACATCATGCCCTACTCTTATTAGATATAGTGAGAAAAACTGACACAAACACATATAAACAATTAATTAAGTTATATTTGTGTTCAATGCTTCAAGAAAGAGGAACACATGTTTGAAAAGACCAGGTCCTTTGGGACTTCCAAGTTCAAGCTTGCTGGATGAAATGGAGTTACCTGGGTCAAGGGTTTATATCAAGGGAATGAGAAGGAAAAGAGCATTTCAGGTAAAGAACCTTAAAACAGGGACTGTAGTGGGACTATAGAGAGTGAGGAAAGTAATGGACTAAAAAGAAAACCATTACATCCCTTCTAATCGTCCCTGTGGTGAGAATGACTACTTCAGGGTAAAACAGGCAATCATTCCATCTCCATCCAATGTCTTGGGAATGTGGAAAAGATAGCAATGTGAAGACAGTGTTGAAAGCCTTTGAAGAAAGTCACTGTGAACAGTCACACTGTTATGAAGCTTTATTCTTTTTGGAACTCAAGCAGAACCATTATTGTAAGCCTTTGGGCAAAACTAATTACCTCACATCTCTCACTCCCTTGGAATATGCCCTCGGGGTCAATATTCATCTTCCCTACAGTGGATTTGGTTGGCAGTCCAGCCTGCTAAGCTACAGGTAATTAACAAGAGGATCTTCTCTCTCTCCTAATCATGCCATTCTCTGTACCTTCTGAAGCCTTTGGAAATTCTTTCCCATGGTCCCCTCTCTAATTAGCAGCAGTGGTTGCACTTCAGTTCCTTCCTCCTGCAGGCTGCTCTCTGTATTCACCACTACTCACTAATCAAGTAATGGCTTCCTGGGTCAGCTGGTAAAGTCAACCTAATTGGCTTAAATCTGAACCTGAGATTCAGATAAAATAATGCTAAAGTGGCAAATGAATTTCAATAGCAAACTCAGTATCAAGCTCATAGCCTGTTTTTTTCAAAGTCTTTTGCACATTGTGGTCCATGTCCCATCAAACTCCATGATGCTGAAGACAGTGTGAAGAGCTAAGTTGAAGAGCATACTTGGTAAAGCTTGGCTGATCCACAAGTGTTTCCATCCTGACAACTTAAATAATCGGTACAATATTTAAATAAGCTGATTAACAGGGAGAGGAAGGCCCCTCTTATTTTAACACTGGAAATTTCAGTTTTAGCTTCATTATTCTTATTTTTACATAAAATAAACGTTTATTTCTTATAGTTGTAAAGGCTGCAAAGTTCAAGATCAAGTCACCAGCAAAATTGATGTCTTCTTGCTGTGTTCTCACATGGTAGAAGAACTAGCTTCAGTATTTTTAAAATGAAAAAATGTTACTAGGAAGGTAGATATATGTGCTATTTGATAAGTTTTGGGGGTCAAAAGCATTTGAAAGTAGTGAACTATTAGTTTACCTATGACTAAGAATATTTGCTTTCAAATATATTGAGTTCTTGGTGCTTTTATTTAAGTATCCCTCCTGTGATTAAACTCTATCAGCTACAGATTTTAGTTTCAACTAATAGGAAAACATGGCCTTAGGACTTAGCATCATCACTTTATCTGAGCTTTTCTGCAAATTGCACAATGTCACTCAAACTCTCCTTGGTTTCTCTCTTCATTGGTTCTTTCTGCCATACCATGATTGTGATTATTTTACCCTTTTAGCATCTTCTCAGAATTTTCCTGAAATGGATTTGGATTTAATAAAAATAAATTATTTTTCAATGTTATACATTAGATAAAACTTGAAGAAAAACTTCTTTACAAAAAATTTAGCTTCTTTTTGAAGGATTGAAATATAAAGCAATGAATGCATACTGATGGACTGTTTAAATTCAGTTTAATAAAATTTTTTCAGAATCAAATTACACAGTTATAAAGTATAAAGAGATATATTTTAGCTGAAATTAAAAAGATTGAGTAATTTTTTAAAAAGAACGGATATCAGCAGGCCAACCTCTGAACCAAGAAGAACTATGGCTGGGACATAGGGTAAGCTCTCCAGGGCTGTAAGATCCCATCAAATGTGTTCAAGTATGAGTTCGTGTGGGAGATAAGCACAAGCTAATTTCAAGCATTTGAATAGCAAGCTCAGCCCCTGTGAACCTTAGAGATTAAGGGGGAAATCTCTGCATATAAGTTGAACTAATAGACTTACTCTAAACCTAAAAGAGGCATGAATATCACAACAGTGCAGATGAGACCCAGTGAGATTATGCAGGGTGCATACTCACACCATGATTTGCTAAAAAGCTGGACTGAAATGACAGGTTTTTTGGGTTCCCATACTGATGTTCTACTCACAACACTTTTAAGTTGGTTCATAAAAATTGTTATTAAACAGAACTTAAACTTCCCTGATGGATTTTAAAATGTACATGTAGATTTTTCAGTGCCCTATTCTCCAAAAGATGGAGACTGATTCTTCTGCTGAGTGTGAACTGGATACAGAGAATCACTTCTAATGAATAGATATGGCAGAAATGATGTGTGTCAAAACTGTAAGAGGCAACTTCTTCCTGTTGTTTGCACTGTGGGGATCCAGCTGTCATACCATGAGAACACTCAAGCCACCCAGTGCAGCAGTGCACATGGTGAGGAACTGAGGCCTCCTGCCAACATCATGTGCATGAGTGTGGAAGCTGATCCTCCATGTCCAATCAGGCCTTCAGAAGACTGCAGCCCTGGCCAGCATCATGGCTGCAGCCTCACAGGAGGTCTCAAGCCAGGACCACCTCACTTAGTCACTCTAGTATTTCTGACCTACAAAAACTGTAAGATAATGATACTTACTATTCTAGCCTGCTATAAGTTGAGGTAAATTTTATGCAAGAATAAGTATTTAATATAACAGCATATCAGGATGCAATCTCTATTATAGAGCTCAATCCTCCAAAAAGTATCTAAAGATTTTGTGGAAAAGTTTTTCTTTAGGCTCCATCCAATGTACAACATCAAAAAGTATTGTCTTTGAGTTTTGTCTGAAAGATAAATTCTCAGACACAAATTCAGATTGTATCTGAGACAGAAGGTGTGTTTTATGGAGCTGTTTGAACAGCTGTCAAACTGCTTTTGTATTGGCTCAGAGGCACTGGCTGTCACTTTCTAGATGTGACAGGCCCACTGCTTAATCACTTCTTCAGTAGTCTATGGTTCTTTCTAAGAAAATATCAGTAGACTATAATTCTCTAACCTTTAGTTTTCCACAGAGCTATTTTAAGTATAACCAAAGCAACTTTAACAAGTAGATTTATTTCATGGAGAAACAATTTCAGGAATTCCCTGAGATCTATCCACATAAAACTGGTTGTTCTGAGGCAGGTACTAATGTCCCCTCTCACAGCTTGATTAAGACACATCAACTTCAGTTTCTTTTTTACCTGCACTCACAGAAGGAAGGAAATACCTTTTAAGTGTTCCTCAAGGAGTTAGCAAATATATAAAGTTTTTTATTCTCTAAGTCAACTGTAAATTAATCTGTAATTGGTGGAACTCTGTGGTGTATTTCTTGTTCTCAGAGGACCTAAAGATGGTGAAATAATCTGAACAGCACAAAAGCCTGAACTTAAAAGCAAGATTTTATTCTATATTGGTTAATTATAATACTTCAAATAAACAAATTCCGACCTGATTTATCAAAGCTCACCTTTCTTTCCATCAATATTACCTCATGATCTTAAGAGTGAGTAGTACTATCGTTAGAGCATTGGCTACGCACTGAAAAGCCAAGGGTTTGATACCAGGTCAAGGGCATGTACTTAGGTTGTGGGTTAGATCCACAGCTCCTGGTCAAGGTCATATGGGAGGCATCTAAAGTGTCTTTTCACATCAATTATTTTTTTTCTCCTCCCTCCTCCCTTTCACTCTCTCTAAAAAGCAATGGAAGAAATATCCTCAGGTGAGGATTAAAAAAAAAAAAAAGAGTGAGTGCCAAGCTCACTCTAATGCTGTTCTCCTAGCCTCATCCGTTAGAAATAAATCCTGGGGTTGTCCTTTCCAATGAGAAGGAAACAATGCCTCTTTCCATAGGTGAAAGTGTGGAAGAAAATGCCAGTGTCGTGGTCAAGCTGCTCATCAGACGCCCCGAGTGCTTTGGCCCAGCCCTTCGGGGTGAAGGTGGAAATGGTCTGCTGGCAGCTATGCAGAGTGCCATTAAGATCTCTGAGAACCCATCCCTCGATCTCCCCTCTCAGGGATACAAGAGAGAAGTGTAAGTGAATGAAATTGCCTTCTGGTATGGATTTAGTTGGTGAACTTCCAAATATCAATACAGGAATCATTAAAAACGTGTCACTAACTCTCTCCACTAGAAAAAGCACAAACGTTGTACAGTTGTGGTGAAAACATTTTAAGTCACTTTGTCAAGCATGTTGCTCTCCACTCTTCCAGTTAGTCCAGTGATCAATATCACCTTCACCCACTTCCATTTTTCTTACTCCATTCAGACTAATTGGCAAATTGAGAAGTCTGGCCAGTTCTCATCAACACTGTCCTCCCTACAGCATCACCACAGGGGAAGCTGTGCAGAGGCTAAAAGGCCTGGACCAACAAGTTTACCATAGTTGTCTAAATCCAGACTGTTTCCTTCAGTATTTTACAACGTGGTTTCTCATCTCATACTTCACTTTTAATACTTCCTCTTCTGAAAATATTTTTATTTGATTCTTTAGGTAAAAAAAGAGAACTGTGAAATATGAAACATCACAGCATCCTTAATCTTGGTATTTAAAGGTTAAGGAGATAGTTGGTGCATTGGTAGATTGCCTTGTGACTTTTCTTTCATTGTGTCTTATATCCATGTCCCATTTTTCAATCATAGTTTCTGGATTAGACCCCAGAATCTGGAGAGTGGATAGAACTCAGAGATAACTCTCCAGTGGGTTGGATTTTTTTTTCTTTTGTCATTTATTCTGGCAGGTGACCTAGTAGAACTAGAAAGAACCTAAAACATAAGCTGTCCCAACTCCCTCATGTAACATGAGAAAAAATTGAGGCCCAGAGTTATCTAGCTTGTTAGCACCAGAGCCAGAACATGGATGTAGCCCTCCTGACTCCTTGTCCAATGTGTTCCATGTATATTCGGGAAGAAAAGGGGAAGGAATGGTTAGTAGAAACTATGGGGAATCTGGTGCCTCTCCATGAATGTCTATGCTGATGTCAATACACATGCCTTAAGTTCATGGGATTCTAGGAATGTCATGGATGATTATTTGGATCCTTTTAATTTAGTGCTTAAAACCACCTGGTTGGCTTTTGGAGAGAGGAAAGGTGTCCAAGGGAATGGATGCTGATGCCCAGGATGAGCAGAGCATTTTCATATCATGTAGCTCATGTCCAATGACATGGCCATAGCCCTACCTTCCAGGCTTCCTCACACCTCCTTGTGTTGGTTCTTTCTCAGCAGCACAGAGGACAGTGAAGATGAAGAAGAGATTGTACACATGGGCAATGCAATTATGTCATTTTATTCAGCTCTTATAGATCTACTGGGCCGCTGTGCTCCTGAAATGCATGTAAGTAATCGAGCTCTCATGAGGACAACTTTGAGGGGCTTGATCCAAGAGCACTGTAGATTTTCTGAATGTAAGTTTTTCTTCTGGCAGGTGCTGTCATGATGTTCTCTCAGCTCCTTTTGGCTAACATAAAAAGTAGCTTCCAGCTCTAGCACCTGACTCTGCAGCTTTCTAGGGAATGTGTGTATGTTACCTGTTGTTGAGTTGATTCTGAATTCTGGTGACCCTGTGAGTGATAACCAAAGGGCTGTCTTTAGCAGTCCTGCTCAGCTCCTGCAGACTCCTGCCTGTGGTTTCTTCTATGAATTCAAGCCATCTAATATTTAGTTTTCCTTTTTTTCATCTGTCTTCTATTTTCCCCCACATTATTGTCTTCCCAAAGAACCCTGCCTTCTGATGATGTGTTCGAAGTGGGACTAAGGAATGACTCCTGGGCAAATCTCTGTGTCTTGTGATTTCTCTGTTACATTAGTTGGGTGTATCTTCTTCATATCCTGTTTTAAAAGCCCCCCAAAATTATATGCCATATGCCTCAATTTCTTTAAAATGTTACCAACTTAATTCATTTTTTATGATTTTCTCTTTTTCAATTATAGTTTACATTTAATATTATTTTGTATTAATTTCAGGTGTACAGCATAGTGGTTGGACAATCATATACTTTACAAAGTGATTCTATCAATATTTCAAGTATTCACCTGGCACTGTACATATTTATTATAATATTATTGACTGTATTTCTATGCTGTACTTTATATCCCCATGACTATTTTATAATTACCAATTGTACTGCACAATTCCTTCACCTTTTTCACCCAGTCCCCCAACTTCTTCCTCTCTGGCAACCCTCAGTCTGTTCTCTGTATCTGTGAGTGATTTTTATTTTCCAAGTTTATTCTTGATGGTGGCCATCAGGCTATTCCACATGGAAAACCCTATTTTTTTATGACCATAATGTTAGGTACCAGGAAAGTAGTCTCTTCCCATAATCCACGATTATTTCCCAGGGGTAAGCTTTACAGACATGCCAAAAAGGGATGTTTTCATGGGATGTCTTCTCAGATGTCCTGTTTTGACCTTAAAACATGTTTTTCCTCCTCCCTTTTTTTACCTCTACTGTGGGCTGAGAGAAAGTGGCCTTGTTTTATATAAGGTCTCACGTCATAAGTCAGAGAGGAAATAACTGCTTATTTTATGACAACAGTAAAGATATATTTTAAATTAAAAAAAAACTTGATAATTCTTTGAAAGAACTGTTTGGCTTGCTCATTGGGCTCTGGCTCCTGCCTGCCTCTCTCTGTAGTGCTCACAGCATTGGGATTATTACAGAGCATCTCCCAAAAGCATTTGCAATGCAGATTAGGCTGACATGAACAGTTGATTCTGGTGTTGATGAGATTGTATAAATGTTCACTGTGAAGTGGGTGTGTTACATTTTTTAATACTAATAAAAAACAGAACCCATTAAAGTAGTGCCTTTTAAACTTTCTGACCAAAACAATTTGTTTTGATCATAGTAAGAAATATAATTTACATGGCTGCCTAGTATAGGTATATTCCAGAAACAAAATTTATCCTTACTACTTACATTGCTCTCTAATTTCTTCTATTCTATAATACTCTTGTGCTCTTTAATGCTGAGCACAGCCCACTCACTTGATTTTACAACCCACTAATTGGTCATCACTTGTAGTTTAGGACACTGCATTAAAAAGTTCACTCTTACTTTTATTCTAGTATTTCATGGGTCTTGCTTAATACATAGTCTAGCCCATTTGCAAATTCATCAACACATGTTTAGGGAAATGAGTCCAACATGGAAGAATCTAGATCAACTGTTATTAGAAGAAAGTCAAAATCTGGTCAGAATCCTTAGAATTCTAGTCCCTACTATGATAAACCAGCCTTACCCATCTTTTTATTTCTGTGTCTTAAACAACAAAGGAAACTGAAAGGGAACCAGGGAAATACTAGGTGTTCTACAGTCTTGATTGCAGGTATGACAGTTCCTCTATCATCACTTCAGAAAATAAGTTACACAGTTTGCTTATTCTCAGGAAGACAGCAGCATGGGATAGCTGCACCATCAGAGCCCCATCTGGGAAGGAGTTCCTTTCTTCCTTACTGCCCCTTTGGTCTGACAAATACGCGCGCGCGCACATACACACACACACACACACACACACACACACACACACACACACACCTTCCCAGATCCCTTCTCTGGGCTCTGCTCTGTGAGTGGTGATAGGAGGAGAGATGCCATCATCACTGACGCCTGTCCCTCTACCTACAGGAATAAGAGGTGGCAATGAGAGGTGGCAGCTGGGGTGAGTGCACAGGCGTTCTTTCCCAGGGGCCTCTGTGCATCATATCCCAGCATGCCCTGCAGCTGAACCTAGGGTTGATTCCATCCTAAGCTCATGGCAGTTCAGTTCTCTGCTGAGGGCCATGCCCAAAAGCATACTTGTTGCCCCCATACTTGTTGTCACCTGCCTGTCTCATTCATGGCTGTATGGATCATACTATCCATCCCAGAATAGCTCCACTGAGATTCTCAATTTATCTAGGGCATTCTCTATGCTCTTCTTTCCTACCTCCAGTCCCAGCATTAATCATCCCTTTAGGAAACTAAAATTCATAAGTCTTTCTACATTCAGCAGTATTTGGGGGTCTGGAATTGTGGCCACATTCTCAATACCTCTGTCACATTCAGAGAGCTACTTGTTGCTGTCACACTGAGAATCACCAGCAGGGTCCACATTTACTGCTGAGACTTGATACCATAACTGCATGACCATTGTAGTCACAGCAAGTGACCTCCTTAGTAGCACCTCTTCTAGAATATCAAGAGAAAGCTCCTCTCTTTCCCCATGAGCATGTTTTTGCAGTTACAGAAATTTAGAAGTGTACCCAGTTCTTAAATAGAACCATTTCACTGCCAGAGATTTGGAGGGGGGTGGAACGAGTGTGGGAACTTCCTTTATCTTATTCTCTAACCCTGCATTGCAGCTTATCCAGACAGGAAAAGGGGAAGCCATCCGGATCAGGTCAATCCTACGCTCCCTTGTCCCCACTGAGGACTTGGTTGGGATCATCAGCATCCCTTTGAAACTGCCCTCCCTGAACAAAGGTAAGAGAAGCAGCTTAGGGTTGAGTGCTGCCAGCCCCCACTGGGGGCTACTCTCTCAGGGTCAGACCTCTGTCTGCCAGTATAGTCCCTCTATACTCCTTCTTGCAGGGCAGACAGCACCAGGGAAGGTCTTTCTCCTTTTCTGCTGATGAATTCTTTCTTCTCCTCCTGGCTCCAGCTGGCTGTTCTCTCCTCTGCTTCCATGTCAGAGACTCTTGTATGTCCCATAGATATGGACAGTCCAGATCACACAGTTCTTGAAACACTGTAACCTTCTGCCAGGAGGCTGATGGAATGTGTCTAGTGAAAACCCTCACCATTGCCTTCTTTCTCTACCTCATATACCCCAGATTGTTCTGCCACCTGGGGCAGCAATAGGACCTGAACAGGCTCCCTTCTGCACAGTGCGATCTATGTACCTCATGGCCATGGAGCATAAATAGATTTTCCCCAGTGCTACTTGTGGACATTTGGCAATAATCCATGTAAATTTTGCAAAATGTATACTCTCCCAGAAGCCTTCAGTTTCTCCTCCTCACTCCACCTGCTATCCAAGCAATTTCATCCAGCAGATGGAGGAATTGAAAAGATAGCATGTGTCTATTATAGTATTTCCCAAACTGGTGTTCTATGGAATATCTTTGTTGAAGATATTAATTAGTGTACAAGGAGTTTGGAGTCAAGTAAGTTTAGGAAATGCTATAGAATGTATCACATTTTATTCAGCTTTATTGAGATATGAGTGATATAACATCATATAAGTTTAAGGTATGCAATGTGATGATTTGATATACTTGTATATTGCAAAATGTTTACCACAGTAAGGTTAGTTAATACATTCTTCACCTCACATAATTACCTTTGTTGTTGTTGTTGTTATTCTTTTGTTCTACTACCATAGCAACTTTCAAATATACAATATTAGAGGTCTGATGCATGATATTCATGCATGCAACCACCATGGCCAGGGGCCTCTGCCACCTCGGTCTGGGCCTCGGCCCCTACCTGCTGCGGCTTTGTCTGGAAGGAAGTCCAGTCTTATTAGCATGCAATTAATATGCAAATGATCATCACGCATGACATATAATGACCCATCAACAGGCACGTGAGGCTGCGTGGAGACCAGCCAAGGCAGGGGACCTCAGGCCGCACCCCCTACCCCAGCCATGGGCCAGGGGTTCTCAGGCTACACCCCGCCCAGCGCCAGCCAAGTCTGGGTCTTGCCCAGTGGGGTGGGGCCAGCCGGGTCTGGGTCTCAGCTGTAATTTTGAAGTGTGTGGGTGGGCAAGGACTTGACTCTGGGTCCTAAGGTGCACCCCAGACTCTGACAAGAGGGAGATTTTCATATACATTTTACTAATTTTCTTTAATCTCTGACACTTCTATTATAGAGAAAGGGCAGATAGCAATATTAAAATATTCCCTCTAATTAATTCCCTTTTATTGTGTACAAATTTCATGCACTAGGCCACTAGTTAACTATAATCACCTTGCTGTACATTAGATTCCCAGAACTTACTCATCTTATAACTGAAAGTTTTTAACTCTTTGACCAACATCTTCCCATTTTCCCACCACCCCAAACCCTAGTAACTATCAGTCTATTCTGTTTCTATAAGTTCAATGTTTTTAGGTTCTCATATGTGAGATCACGCAGTAATTCCTTTCGCTGTCTGACTTATGTCACTTAGCATAATGCGCTCAAAGTCCAACCATACTGTTGCAAATTGCAAGATTTTCTTCTTTTTTATGGCTTAATATTCCTGTATGTGTGTGTCACATTTTCTATATCCATTTATCCATCAATGAATATTTGAATTATTACCAAATCTTGGCTATTGTAAATAATGCCACAATGGACATGGGAGGGGTATATATCTTTAAGATAATAACTTTATTTCCTTTAATATATATCCAGCAGTGGGATCAAATGGAAGTCCTAATTTTAATTTTTAGAGGAACTTCCATACTCTTGCATAGTTGTTATACCAGTTTACATTCCCATCAACAGTGTACAATAGTCCACATCCTCATAGCATGTGTTAGCCTTTGTGTTTTTTTATAATAGCCATTATAATAAGCATGAAGTTATATCTTGTGGTTTTGATTTGTATAATTCATAATTCTCTGATAATTAGTGGTGTTGAGCACCTTCTCATGTACCTGAGAGTCATTTTTGTGTCTTCTTTGGGAAAATTTCTATTCAGGTCTTTTTCTCATTTTTAATTGAATTAGTTGCTTTTTTGCTATTTCATTGTATATTCCTTATTTTTATGTGTGAGGGGGATGAATATTAACTCCTTTTCAGATATATGGTCTGCAAATATTTTCTCCTATTACACAGGTTGCCTTTTTATTTTGTTTATTGTTTCTTTTGCTGTACCAAAGTGGTTTTTGTTTTTGTTTTTATTTTGTGGTGGGTGTTGTGTGTGTTTTTATGGAGTCCCACCTGTTGATTTTTGCTTTCATTATCTGTTTTGTTTTTTTTGTTTTTGCTGTTGTAGCCAAAAAATCATCACCAAAGATCAATGTCAAGAAATTTAAGACTATGTTTTCTTCTAGGAGTTTCATGTTTCAGGTCTTAAGTTTTCTCAACCAATTTTGAGTTAATTTTTGTGAATGGTGTAAGACAGGGGTTAATTTTATTCTTTTGCATGTGAATATAATTTTCCAACACCATTTATTGAAGAGACTATCTTTTCTCCATTGAGCATTCTTGGCTCCCTTATCAAATCTTTCTTGACTTTGTATGTATAGCTTTCTTGGCTTTCAATTCTGTTCCATTGATCTATATGTCTACTTTTATACCAATAATATACTGTTTTGATTACTGTAGCTTTTTAATATAGTTTGAAATCAGAAAATGTAGTGCCATCAGCTTTGTTCTACCATACGAATTTTAGGTTTGTTTTTCTATGTCTGTGACATCGGAATTTTGTAGGGATTGCATTGAATCTATAGATTGCTCCAGGTACTATTATGGACATTTAAATAATAATAACTCTTTAGATCCATGAACATAGGATTTCTTTACATTTATTCATGTATTTTTCAATTTCTTTCATCAATGTCTTAAAATTTGGGGTGTATAAATATTTTACTTCCTTGGTTAAATTTATTTCTAGATATTTTTATTGCTTTTGATGCCTTTGTAAATATGATTTTTTAAATTCTTTTTCATTTAATTCATTGTTAGAGTATAGAAACACAACTAAATGTTGTATCCTGAAACTTAACTGAATTTGCTTACTTGTCCTAATAATTCTTGGTGGAGACTTTAGGATTTTTAATATACAATGCCATGTTATCAGAGATCATTTTACTTTTAAATTTGGGTGTCTTTTATTTCTTTTTTCTTATCTAATTGCGCTAACTAGGATTTCCAGTACTGTGTTGAATAAGAATGTTAATAGTGGGCATCCTTGCCTTGACTCTAATCCTAGAGGTAAGCTTTCAGTCTTTCAAAATTGAGAATACTAGTTGTGGGTTTGTCTATATGGCTTTTATTATGTTAATGTATGTTTCTTCTATACCCAATTAGTTGAGAATTTTTATCATGAAAAGATATTGAATTTTATCAAATGCTTTTTTGTAACTGGTTAAATGATCATATGATTTTTGTCTTTCATCCTATTAATGTGATTTATCACATTTATTGATTTGTGTATATTGAACCATCCTTGCATGCAAGGGATGAATCCCACTTGATCACGGTGCATGATCCTTTTAATGGTATGCTGGGTTTTTTAAAGAAATTTTGCATGTACAATTGATCCTTGAATAAGACAGGTTTGAACCGTCTGGATCTACATATACATGGATTTTTTTCAATAAATGTGTAATTGATCCTCTGTGTTCATTGCTTTTGAATCAAAAGATTCAACCAACCATGGATCAATGACAGTATTTTTTATCCAGTTAGAAATCTGTAGGTGGGGATGGCTAACTGTATACATTGCTATATACCATTTTTATGTAAGGGACCAACTCTATTGGGTTCAAGTATGTATTCCTGGTTGGCTGTTTTTCTCTTTCATCACTTTGAATGCATCATCTCACTTTTTCCTGGTCTGCAGGTTTCTGCTGAGAAGTCTACTCATAGTCTTATAGAGAGCTGTTTTCCTTGTATGAGAAAAATTTTTTTCCTTTTGCTTCTTTTAAAATTTTTTTATCTTTGATTTTAGACAGTTTTATTATAGTGTATCTTGGAGAAGATCATTTGGGATTGAAATTTGGGATGGGTGACTTATTACCTTCATGTACTTAGACATCCACTTCTCTCTCCAGGTTTGAGAAGTTCTCAGCAATTATTTTTTTAAGCTTTCTATCTCTTTTCCCTTTCTTCCTCTCTGGTATTCCAATGTGTGATTGTTTTTTTTTAATGGTTTCCCATTAGTATTTTTTCATTCCTTTTTATTCTTTTTTATTTTTGTTTCTCTTACTGAATAATTTTAAATGATCTTTCTTTGAGTTTACTGATTTTTCTGCTGTTTATATGTTCTATTGAATTCATCCATTCAATCATTATATTCTTCAGTTCCAAAATTTTTAGTTGTTTTTATGTTTTTATATTTTCTATCTCTTTGTTGAACTTCTCATTTTGTTCTCATGTTATTTTCCTGGTTTCATTAAATTGCTTTTCTGTGTTCTCCTGGAGCTCTCTGAGCATTTAAAATAATTATTTGAAATTATCAGTCAATTCATGTATTTTCATTTCTTTAGGATCAGTTACAAGAAGTTTATTGTGTCCCTTTGTCCCTTATTTTTTGTGATACCTTTAGCTTTGCATCATTAGCTGCACATTTGAAAAATCAGTCATCTCTTCCAAACTTGATGGACTGACTTTGGAAAGGAAAAACCTTTACCTGTGGGTAGGGCATTTTTGAGTGTACTGTGACCCCAAGTATAGTAAAGCAGGGTGCCACGTGCAGGGGTGTGTAGCAGCTTTGGGTCTTAGGGGAGGAGTGATGTCTTGTCAACTCAGAGACACTGGAGTCCACAACATTGACATTATATGGTCTTTAGTAAGAGCTGCCAGGAGTCCTCAATGACTGCAAGAACTGTTGAGGTCCTTAGTGGGCTTCTCAGTCTAGCAACTAGGGACAGGGCAGGCAGTGGTGATTGTCAAACCCAATGATCTGCACTCAGCTACAGGGACCAGCTACAGGTATAGTGGCACAGAGCAGTTGCATGCCCACACATAGTGGCAATAGTCACAGCCAGCATCAAAAACAAGAGTCACCTGTAGTTGCACTAGCAGCTCTGAGGACTATGCCTGTTGGCTTGCATTTGTGTGCCACCGGTGCACAGCAGTGGAGGCCAGAGATAAGACTCTGACCAGTAATGTACAAGTTCACCACTAAAGGTGCTAGCTGGTGTTGTTCAGGGGTTGAGTGTCTACCTATGAAACAGGAGGTCACCTTTCAATTCTCTGGTCAGGGCACATGCCTGGGCTGCAAATTCAGTCCCCAGTGGTGGTGTGCAGGAGGCAGCCAATCAATGATTCCCTCTCATCGTTGTTGTTTCTCTCTCTCTAAAATCAATTTGAAAAATGTTTTTTAAGATGTTAGCTACAACAGTGCAGGTCATTGATAGGGGACAGAGCCGGAACTAGGCCCACAAGCAGCTATAGCAGCCCGGGTTGTCAGTTTGCCCTCCCATGGCTGCAGGGCCTCGCTATATGTGCATGGCAATAAAGGCCAGCAATGGGAGTTTGTCCCGTGCACAGATGGCAATGGGTATCTGCTGCAGGGGTGTAAGCTGGCATCTTGAAGTTACACAGTGGCAGAGGCTGCCAGTGCAGATCTTGGGTTCTAGCAGTGAGACGGGGTGGGAGTGGAGGAAGACTTGGGCATCTAAGCATCTGCAAACACGGAAAACCTGTGAAATGTGCCAGGTTTGTGGTGGCTGTGAGGGCTGTTGGTTTAGTCAGTGGCCAAATCTGCCCAGGTTCTCTGAAGAGCAGATCACTGGAGACCACCTTGGCTCCTGCTATGTGGCTGATACAAATAGCCCTGCCCATCTTTCTTATTCTTAACCATCTCTAACATCAACTCACGTATTAAATGCTGTACTTAAATGACAAAAAAAATGGGCATAACTGGTGGAGAATTCCAGATAGTATGAAGTAGACCCCATCTCCTTCTGCTCCCTGTGAATATTCAGTGTTTTAAAGGTCTTGTTTAAGGTCATGCTGTAATTTGGTAGTACCAACAGGCCCGTTAATAAGAAATAGACTAGCTCCATTTAGTAAGTACAATTGCAATTAATTATTTTATTTTTTACGTAATTGCCAGCAAAGTAAATCATTTATACTTGGGGACTTAAGCGTGGCTCCAGCTATTCTGCCTGCCAGATTTGGCTATAATTCTAGAAGAATGCTTAGCTACAAAGAGGGCTCTTAGGTACAATAGTTTTCAAAACGTAATCAACCATGTTGAAAAATGTTTACCCATTCTGACCTAATTTAATATTAAATGACAACAGTTTTAATGAAGTCATAGAATTGACTTGTAACCTGCTATTACAGCATTTTCTTCTACCATTATAAACTCTTCTGCTATGCAAAAGGATTCAAGTTCATTAGAGGATACAGTTGAAGGAAAAGGTTTCTTTCATTCAGCCTGGTGTTTCTGGAGCAATCTCGTGTATGAGTGTTTGGAGATGAGATCTATCTGGAACTAAACCATCATGTACAAAACAAGACAAGCTGAGAAAAGTTCTAATAGGTGCTGAAAGGCAAGGTGTGTCCTATATAGCTATTGATTAAACAGGATATTTTAATTGTTACTTATTTGGACTGACTCAAGTGTCAGTCTTATTGAACTTATGTCTGTCCTCTGCCCTACCCTGTTTCCCCGAAAATAAGATAGTGTCTTATATTAATTTTTGCTCCCAAAAATGCGCTAGGTCTTATTTTCATGCTGTACTTAAATGACAAAAAAATGGGCATAACTGGTGGAGAATTCCAGATAGTATGAAGTAGACCCCATCTCCTTCTGCTCCCTGTGAATATTCAGTGTTTTAAAGGTCTTGTTTAAGGTCATGCTGTAATTTTTCCATGAAGAAGAATATGGTACACATTTATTATTGAACAAAAAAAAAGGGAATGTCTTATTTTTCCATGAAGAAGAATATGGTACACATTTATTGTTGAACCAAAAAAAAAGGAAATTTATTACCTGTATGCTGTATGGTAGTAGTTGCCATCACAAACCAGCTCACTGATTGGCCGCAGCACAGCCAGAGCTGTTCAGGCAGTGCGAGGTCTCTTTAAATCGGGAGTCAGATGTCTTACGGTAGCTTTGGGGGCTTTATATTCTGGGAAGGCCTTATGTTTGGGGGAAGCTTTATTATCGATGAGGTCTTATTTTGGGGGGGATGCCTTATATTACAGCGAGAGGCAAAACTGGAAGTAGGTCTTATTTTCGGGGAATGTCTTACTTTTGGGGAAAAGGTACATTAACCTCTATATATTCACAAATGGAGAACAGTCAGGAAGGCCAGCAATATTTTTAGTAACAAGACAGATTTTCACCAAGTATGAAAGCAAAGTAGTGCCCCAATAAATTGGAGAAACTGATTGCTTCTTTCCCCCCTCCCCCTCTTTTCAGCATGGGGATCTCTTTCTAGCCGAGGTGTTCGCTCTTGGCAATGAACAGTGCTGCCGGAGGCATGGGATGATGCATGCAAGATAAAGCTACTCTTCCTTCCCTTTTTGGATGGTTATTCTCTGGTGTTTTATTCCACTGCATTCCTAATGTTTCTTAAGTGGACTCCTGAGCTCTTCCAGTGCTATTCCTCTTTATGAGTAGTTGTTTAATTGTTGAATTTTGTGGGGTACAGAGATTGGGATTTCCTATTCCTCAATCGTGGTGACATCACTCTCAAAAATACCACATTTTTATAAAACTTCATCAAGCACATTGGATTATAGTCTCTGAGAACATGTATGGTTAAAAAAAAATGTTGAACTCAGTGTTTGCAAACTTTTGAGCACAAAAAACTTACTGATACACCACAAAAACATTTCTCAGCACACCAGGTTCATCTCAGATCCAGCTCCCCTAGTCCTCAGAAGAGCAGGCAGCTTCCAGTCCAGAAAGTCCCTTCCCACCTGGCTCTCCAAGTGCCCTGCAATGATCACTGGGTTAAAGGAGGTTCTGGGCTGGGTAGCACCAAATCTTTGTGGCTCTCAAGGTGCCTCATAAAGTATGATATTTAAACATGCTCTGACTAGAGATTCATCATTTAAGGGCCATGTAAGAGGAAGACTGTTTTTCTTTTTTATCATATTTAAAAATCCTTCTTTATTCTCCAAGTCAAGCAATTTTTATTCCCTTCATGGTATTCTCCACTTCATCTTTGAACTTCTTTATTAAGATAAGGTTAGAATTATTGGATTATTTTATCTAAATTTCACCTAAATCAGCTAATAGTTTTAAAATACTGAAAGATTTCCTCAGTTTGCTGCTTACAATGTAATAGCTAAAGACATGACAGACTTTTAAACTTTTTCTGCCTTACATTTTCTCCCTCCCTTTCATATGTCTTCAATCAATAAAACAGTAAAATCAAGCCCTAACTCCTGACATTTGCCCATTTCTGTGATGCACATACTCTCACAATGGACAATTTCAAGTTACCACTGTGATGTCACTAAGCAGAGAGTTGGCACATAGCACACCATTGCATTGTAATTCCAAAATACAAATACAACAGATGTAAATAACCTCAAGAGAATAATTGGGAAGTAATGGATTTTGAGTTTTTGTTGTCTTTTAAATATAATTTACTTAATTGTAAACTTTATTTTAATAATGAGCATGTTTTGGGGGAGTCACAATGGCAGCCGAATAGGTGGCTGTGTCCTGTGCCTCATAGAGCAGATAGAAGGAACAAATAAATTGAATAACATCCACCCAGAATTGGCGAATTAAACAGAGCTGATAAGAGCATCTGTGGCTGGAAAGAGCAGAGGATGCCTGGAGAATGTTTTTCTCTGTCCTTTCTTTTTACCCCTTATTAAAAATTGACCTTCTTTATCTGCTTTATTGACATGATATTATTATTGTAGTCTCTGTTGGCTTACTTATATATCCTTTTTTAAGCATTTTATTGTGCACACTACACCAACAGAACCCAAATATCCCAAGTAGGGGGCCTCCCTAGAATACCCAGCCAAAAGGCCAGAGAGATTGCACCACTTGGTCCCATAAAACATCAACTATATAAGACAAACTCAAAAAAATATGGGTGCCATACAAGTTTGATCTAATACATAGAAATAACCACAAAGGAACAGCAAAAACCACCACAAGAAAAGGAAATAAACAAAATGGAGGCAAGTAATTTGTCAAAGAATTCAGAGCAATGGTTACAAGGACTCTGAAAAGGATGGAAGACAAGTTCAACAACATGTATAAGAATCAAGAAGAAATAAAGAAAACCAATTGGAAATGAAGAATGACATAACTGCAATAAAGAACACAATAGAAAGTATCAACAATAGATTATAAGACGCTGGGAATCACATCAGCAAGCTAGAAGACAAGGTAGAAAAAAACACCCAAGCAGAGCAACACCTGGAAAAAAAATTAAACTTAAAAAGCAGGAGGAGAGCTTAAGAGAGTTTTAGGACAACATGAAACAAAATAACATTCACATAATAGGAATGGCAGAAGGAGAGGAAACTGAGCAAGAAATAGAAAACCTGGTTGAAGAAATAATAATGAGCATGTCTAACAACTGGTTCACAAAACTTCTAAAATTTTAATAATCAGCTCTTCCTAGCCAGTATAAGCTAGATTCAGCACAATTTAATATTGTTTCCAAAATTCCTGTTGCCAGTTAGTAGAATAAGTCATAGACAAACTCTGTGTTGCCTTTGTGACTGTTGAGATAAAAAAAAAGGGGAAATGACATTCTTTGTATGTCTTTCAGATGGGTCTGTCAGCGAGCCCAATATGGCAGCCAGCTTCTGCCCTGACCACAAGTCCCCCATGGTGCTCTTCTTGGACCGGGTCTATGGTATTAAGGATCAAACTTTTCTGCTCCACCTGTTGGAGGTTGGATTTTTACCTGATTTAAGAGCCTCTGCCTCTCTCGATACAGTAAGTGACTAAAATAAGAAAAAATATTTTCCCATCATTGTAAATAAATTAATAATATTGGATTTAGAAGTTAGCACTTTTTAATCTACTCACTGGTTACATACTAGTAGCATGCTTCAAATGGTAAGAAAACAGAGGCACCAAGTAATGGAAGATATTACTTTATTGGGCAGAGACTTAGATGTATGTAAACATGATCTCAGATATTCAATCCAGTTCCCTCTATTCCAAAGTTTCTCAACATCAGCACTATTTGTTGTGGGGGGTTATTCCTGTGAATTTTAGGGTGTGTAGTAGCATCCAGGCCTCTACCTGCTAGCCCCCAGACTAATTCTATATTTCACTAAATGTTTCCTGTGAGACAAAATCACCCTCATGGGAAAAGTATGGCTCTGTTGGAAAAGGGCTGGCTGGCAGCATTAGAGGCTGGAAATACTCTTCCCACATCACTCCCAAGGTTTAAAGCACTGGCTATCAGGCAGGATAGTCTGGAGTTCAGGACATAACATGGTCAGGACAAGAGGCCATGGGAAAATCCAAGTTTGGCAGTCAAGTGTAAGGTACAGCCATCGAATATCAACAGACATCAAAACAAAAGGCCCCAAGAGCTTAGATGCCTGATGCCAGGACTAAGCAGAGACACAATGCATCAAGAATACTGGGTCCAAGGAGAAAATATATTTAAATCAGCTTAATTCTTAAGAACATTTCACCAGTTTATAATAATAAAAACATTTCTTGTTTTTAAAGAGCCAGAGCATGTCTTCTTGATCAGTCATCAAGTTTCTCAAAGGTTCCACCTGGTGTCCAACAGAGATAGCAGTCTAAGTTCTGTTACAGGTGTCAGGTGGCCAATACCTTAGCTGGAATGGACTCCATTGAAATGGGTTGCTGAGATATGGGTGGGGTGACCTGGAACTGGAGGCAGTACAGTCCCCAATCTGAATGAGAGCTCCACCCCTGTCTCTAGTTTGGGATTAAGAGATGGTAGAACCATGAAAGTGTTCAGGGCATGTGATCCTTTTGGATAATTTACAACAATACTTCCACAGCTTCTTTTTTGTTCAGCTTTCTCTATATATAATTTAAGTATAATAATTTTTTAAACTTGTGGGACATTTCTAAGATTTCTGATCAAAGCATTTGATTTTTTTATAGATCAAATAAATAGTAAATCCTATTCTAGCATTTGATGTGCAGATCACATGCTTACCTTAGCGCTATCTACAAAAGAAATTTTCTATTCATTTCCTCAGCACACATGTTTTCATGCATTCTCTTCTGAAAACTTTTAAGCCACTGTAATAAAAGCTCTGTCCTTCCTCATTTTAACAACTCTGTTAAAGTGATAAATGTGGAAGATTGGCTTTTTCAATATGATTACTCAAGCTTCTAGGAGACAAACTTCTGATAATTAAGAAGAATGCCAGTAATGTGTACAGTTTATCAAATCACAAGTTACAAATATAATTACTGTGATGATCACAGAAAATAATGGTAATATTTCAACTCTGCATATCCCCAGGTTTTTATTAAGTTTTGCAGATGAAAGTTAAAAAAGCTTTTGCTAAATTTCATGTCACTAAGTGAGCCTCCCTAATTCCAGTCTAAATGAACAAGAGAGAACATTGTATGTGAGAATTATACCATTTTAGAGAAGGTCCTATATTTCTTTCTCTTGGGCACTTATTTCCCTCAAGTCTGCCTTCATGTCATTTATTAGGTTATGAATTGTTCATAAATTGACAGAGTCAGAGCTCCTCCACTGTCTCTTTGCAAAACCAGTAAGTTTGAGAGTTCCCATGACCTCCACCCAACTACTAATATCAGAATCACTAGAGGACAATTTGTGAGTCTCCCTAAAGTGATTTAAAAAAACGGAGCTAGAATGTAATAATAATGTAGTTGAACTTCGCAAACATCAAGGGTTTGGGTTAGATTGGCCATCACCTGATTTGAAGAGTTTGGAATTCTTGGAGGAGGCCGGATACTTGTGAATCAGCCAGCCTTTGCTTTCTTCTGTTTATTTTTAGCAGGGCTTTTATTTTCATTTAAAATGCAAAAGACAAATCAGTCTTTTGAGAAGGTACAAAATTGTTCATTTTGTGGCTGCAATAATGTAGATAGATATGTGTGTGCTTCCTTGCCCGTTAGATGGGCACTGGGTACATGGGGTAAGCTTTGCTCTTTCCTGGAGAGATTAACCAGTGTCCCAACATCTTTTCCTAGGTGTCCCTAAGCACCACAGAGGCTGCACTGGCGCTAAATAGGTACATATGTTCCGCTGTGCTCCCGCTCCTCACAAGGTGCGCCCCTCTCTTTGCCGGAACCGAGCACTACACCTCTTTGATCGACTCAACACTGCAGACAATATACAGGCTGTCCAAGGGGCGTTCCCTCACCAAAGCTCAGAGGGACACCATAGAAGAATGTTTGCTTGCCATTTGCAAGTAAGTACCCCCTCCCATGTGTTTCACCTCTGCATACGAATCCGTGTCACTTGTGTGTACACACTCATGGCAGCTGCATTCAATTGTATTATCAATCTAAAAACTGGAGAATCCAGTCTGAGGAAGCATCCAGGTCTTTTCCATACACCAACCCTACCCCAAACGTCCCCCTATTTGCTCCAGGCTCTTTTTGATCCCTGTGAGGAATGGGGCAGAAGCACTGCTCAGGCTCTATCCCATAGGGTTGTTGGACCAGGAGATGAGATTGTCTTTCAGGCCTGAAGTATTCAGATTAAGAACTACTGTTTTAGTTCCTAAGACAGAGCCAAAAGAGCCAAAAGCAGGCTTTCCCTCTGAGTGGACCTTCACACAGAGGCCAGCTGTAAGAGTGAATCAAAGTAACCCACCTCCTCAGAGCCTGTGAGCAAAGAGAAGAAGTTCGAGTGGGAAGTAAGGATAGGGAGTTTCACCACTGTACATAGACATCAGAGCCACCAAGGATAGAGGGTTAGTCAACCTAAGAGCCTTGAGTCCTCAGGAAACTCCATCGGATCTGGTGGCAGTCTCAGCCACTGGTCCAGGACCAGGTCGTCTGATATAAGCCAGTTTTCCACCTCTACTGCATATAAGAATCGCCTGGCGCAATACTAGGTTAATATTCCAGTGCCCATGTCACACCTCCACCTCCCAAATCCAACCTTTAGGGATAGGACCCAGATCTCTAGCCTTTGAAGCTCCCTGGTCATTCCATAATGCAGCCAAGGCTGAGAACCTCTGCTTTAGGTTGCCCTGGAGTCAGAACCCACAGACCAGCTGGGTATGGTCCTGATTCTTGCTGAATAAGCTGTTTCCTAATCACACAAGGGGTCACCATGTCTTGAGGGACTAGGATCACCTAGAAAAGAAAACAGTCAATTGGTTCTTTTAGAACATCAAATTAAAAAGCAGTCTCATACTTATATTTTAAATACTAGAGGCCCGGTGTATAAAATTTGTGCAAGGGGCTCAGCCCTCACAGCCCTGTAGAGGATGTCGTTCTAATTAGCATATGATGCTTTTATTATTATAGACAAAGTTTCCTCTATTTAAATGCTTTATCGAAATTAAGTTATATCTACTGTCTATCATCTGGCCTATAGGCTTTAACTACTTCAGAGAACCAGCTTTATCCTTGTTCAGTGCTATTTGTCTGGGATGTGGAATAGAGGGCAGAGGATGGAGAGAGGGATGAGGCTGGAAGGGAGGGCCTCCCCTGAGGCCTCATAAAAGAGATTTCTCTCTGAGCTCCTCCACCAAAATCAGGGCCTATACTCTGAAACTATTTCATTCATTCCAAGATTATTATAACTGGCTGAGAATTAAATTCATAGAATTTTTTATCTTGAAAGAGAGAAAAGGTTGGGTAGATGCACTTACATGCCTCTAGGAATCACTAAGGTGCCTGGGTTTCCACTCTACCACTTCCAAAAAAAGAGTAATGTTAGGTACTTGTGTAGATGGGTCTCTGCTTTGCTTCTCAATGGTGGCAAGGGAATAAATAATGAGTTTACACACTAGAAATCCTATCACTATTGATTCTGTAATTGGCTGGTAACTGCATCAGGAGCAGCTGCAGATCTTGCTCTGCCTTTGCTACATCTGAGCTCAGCAGGTGTCTTAGGTGTCAAGGAGCCCTGTCTCCCAGCATAAGCTACTTCCTGGTATTAAAATCATGTTGGTGAGACTAATATCAGCTGCAAATGCTTTTAAAGAATCAGACCTTGGGGAAATTAGACTCTTACATCAAACTGAAAATGTAGCTAGCCAACCCTATTACTACACTCAGAAGGGCTTCCACACACCTCCTCTTGGCCCACCTGAGTTCTATATACAGAGATGAGCTGATTGAATTTAACTAGTTATTTTTAATAAGTCAAGAATAGATTGGAAATTTATTTCATGCCTTGATTTCATTCAAGTTAGTCAATCTTAAGTGATATTCCTAATCCGTTAAACAATAATGTGAAAGTTGAGAAATTTTACATCATAATTACTAGAGTCAGTTATAAGGTCATTGACTGGCTGTGTCTTTTGACTGATACTTTTCACTCCAGGGCTTTTTATCAACAGAGCAGCTCTAAGAAAAGTTATGAAACAGATGAGTTTTATTGCCTGTCTCTGTTTCTGTTGATCTTCCATGCAGATGCCTCCAAAACTTTCTTTCCCAACATTCCAGCTCTTTACCCTCAAGGTGACTAACTTTACCCCCATAGTTCTTAGGCATCTGTGGAAGGAATCCATGGGTTCACAAACTGACCTTCTCTGTCAGATTGTGTGTATTATGTACACATGCTTTTTTCTCTGCAGAGAATCCAGAGACTCCACTAGATTTTTTTAAAACCTTGGTAATCTAATTTGGGACAACATGGATGGGCCTAAAGTGTTTTTACGCAAAGTGAAATAAATCAAACAGAGAAAAACAAATACCATTGATTTCACTTATATGTGGAATCTAAAAATAAAATGAATGAACAAACAAAAGAGAAACAGACTCATAGAGAAAAAACTGATGGTTGTTGGGTGGAAAAGATGAAGGGATTAAGAAGTACAAATTGGCAGTTACAGAAGACATTCAAGTATGTAAAGTATAGCATAGGGAATATACTCAGTAATATTATGGTGCCAGATGGATACTAAGGGTGAATCACTTTATAAGTTATGTAAATGTCTAATCATTATGTTATACACCTGAAACTATTATAATATTGAATGTCAATTATAATTGCAAAATAAATTTTTAAACCTAAAAATAAGATTTAAAAGTTTGGAAATCTGAAAATAAAGGCTAAATCAATGTTGCTTATCTCTCCTTTATCTCAGAATTCACCTGCATCCAATGCCAAGGTCATAAACTCTTCAATAATTGGATAAATCATTTTCTAATTAGTTAGTGCCTTCGCTGTTTAAGAGAGTGTTTTTGAGGATAAAGAATTAGCCCAAAGAACTTATTCCAGTAATGAGAATTTCAAAGATCAGATAGTAACTCAGGGGGCCTTGAACTTCCCTTCAGATCATACCAGTAGATGGCCTCAGATTCCACCTATGCGGCTGGTCAACTCCAGCTTCTCCCTCTGAAGAGCTCTGGGGGACTTGAGATCCTTAGAATAAAAGCACCTGTTCCTTCTTTCTGTTACAGTGGCTGTACTTTGAATGTGCATAGACCCTAGAACACCTTTTCACCTGGTGATTGGAATTCAATCTTATGTACCTCAATTTATTAGCCACATGTCTCTCTTTCTGTATTTACCTATATTATTTCTTCAAAGTGTCTTATCATGGGCTGTGCTTTACAAGATCTTGTCTTTTAGGAGCTAATTGTTTTGAGGCTCAGTTCTAATAAATGGTTATTGCTGAGTGTTTCTTGTATTCTTTCTTACTTTCTTCCTTATTTTTTATTCTATCCTGTTCTTCCTATTCCTTGCTGCAGTCACCTGAGGCCTTCCATGTTACAGCAGCTCCTGAGACGCCTTGTTTTTGATGTGCCCCAGCTTAATGAATACTGCAAAATGCCCCTTAAGGTAAACCTCATGCTTGTGACAGAAATACAGTCCATGGCACAGGAAACTTGCCTTATAGAACAGGATGTCCTCACGATTTGGGAGCAAAATGCATGCTAAATGGGCTTCACTCCTTTGAGAACTAATAAGATGCAACCTACAAAATGAACCCCTCCTTGAGTGTATCTGGTGGAGGAGACTTCCAGATTCATTAACTGCTCCAATCTTCTGGGATGCTTTCCACCAAGTTTTTGTAAATTAGCAGAGGTTAGTGAGGCAACTTGGATTTTGTGCTTCCCTGCCCTAATTAGGTTGTCAGAATATTTTCTATCTCAAAAACCTTTGAAGGCTTGTGGTTATTCATTTAAGTACAGCAACTAAAATGTCCCTTTTCTCTTCCTTACTCTTTTGTGTGTTTTATTTTTTAAAAGATTCCCCCCTTTTTTTGTACTTATTTTTCTTTACTGATGAAAAGGAATGCCACAGAGCCTTCCCTTTTCTTGCTTTCTTTCTTTTTCCTTTTTTTTTTTTTTTGTTTTTTTGTTTTGTTTTGTTTTTGTATTTTGTTTCCTCATTCCTAAATTTCTCACTAGCACTGTGAGCATCTGAGCCTGGGTGTCAGTGTTCATCGGAATCACCCCCCACACAAGAGGGCAGGTTTTGTTTGTTTGTTTGTTTGTTTATCTTTTCCCTTTGTGGCATCTGCAATATTAGCATTTTCAAAGGTGTCAGCCATAGCCAAATATTCTGCCTGGTGATTTTAACATTTTTTTCCGTTTTTCAGAAATAGTCCAAGCGAGGATTTCAAGAAGCATTTTACTGAGATTAAACAGAATTCCCAGGAGCCTTTAGTTCAGTCCTCTCTCTCCACACCAGCAGAGCGCAGCTTGTTCACTGTCAGAGATTCCACCTCCCTCTAAGGGCTCATTTGTCTCTCCAACCCTAACTGCCCCGTTCTGATCTCAGAAAGCACCGTGGCTGAAAGCCAGGGTTCTCACAGTTCAAGCTGGCCTTGCCTTTTCAGCAGGCCTGACTGTCAGCTAGATCCTGGCTCCCACAGAGGAACCTATAAATAGTCCTCAGTAAGCTCATTTTTACTTCTTAGATCAGGGATTTTTTTATTGACTATATTGGACTGACATTGGTCAATGATATTATGTAGGTTTCATGTGTACAATTCTATAGCACCTCATTTGTGTATTGTGTTCACCACCCAAATCAAGTCTACTTCCATCATTGTTTGTACTTCTTTCTACCTTCCCCAAACCTCCTTTCCTTCTGTTGTCTGTGTCTATGAATTTTGGTTGGTTGGTTGGTTGGTTGGTTGGTTGGTTGGTTGGTTGGTTGGTTTTCTTACTCCATCTACCTTTTTCACCCAACTCTGAACCCCCACTTTTCCTCTCTTAGAGGATGTGGTTCCCACCTGTTGGGATGGGAACATTGGCAGTGTACTTCTGCCCTCTGCTGGCCAAATGTGAAACTGTTGTTACATGGAGAGCCATCAGATGGGAGTGAAAGGGAAGGAAGTCATGGGCAGTAATCAATCTATAGAGAAAATCTTCAGACTCACAGTCCCTTCCCCATACCAGCATGACCCAGCACCTTCCAGATTCATAAGCAAAGGTCTCATAAGAAATTCTTCCTACTCCTGACTGACTGGAAAAACACAGGGTGACTATTTTCAGAGTGTAGAATTTTCTCATTTGAAGTGGAAATTGTGATCTATTTTTCAGTAACTGCTTGGGGCACCTTAAGAGGCACATGAATTAATTAGGCGGCTTCAGTTTGGGCTGGAGCCCATTAGGCAGGAAAGCAAACCATTGTGGGGTGGAGGGGGTTGAGGGCCTGTTCTAGATGGCCCACCAGTTTCCATGTTCCTTTCACTCTCCTGATGGCTGCTTGCTGTTTTATTCTCCCCTGCATGTTGTTGATGCCTGTGAATCTTTGCTACCCCTCCCCACTGGTGCCACCCTGTTGGAATCCACCAGCTCCTGACCAGCCACTATGAGCAGTGCTGGAAGTATTACTGCCTGCCCTCAGGGTGGGGCAGCTACGGCCTCGCAGTGGAGGAGGAGCTGCACCTCACAGAGAAGCTCTTCTGGGGGATTTTTGACTCACTCTCTCACAAGGTAAATGGCAGTGCTTCTCAAACAGAGAGGGAGGCCCTCAGCCACCCCCTGGCTGCTATAGATCATAATGGCTAATCAGCTAATCACTCTTTGGCTTTACTCTGTGCTAAGCACTATGCCAAGTACTTCCCAAGTGTGTAACACTCATCCTGACCCCCACCCCCTAAAATGGGAACTGCTCTAACCTTCCTTTACAGGTGAGGAAAAGTCTCAGAGCAATTGAATAACTTTCCAGACACATAAAGCTTTCCAGGGAAGAGCGACTACCAGAGTGAATCACAAAAGCACTCTTGGCCTCAGTCTCCGTAACTGAGCCCACTGCCACTCCTTCCCAGAGGTGGGGCTCCTGTTCGCTGGTCTTTGCCAGGTCCAGCCAGAGGAGAAGTCGTGACACCTGCTCAGGTCGGGATATGGGATTCTAGGAGACTTACTCCACAGTGAGGGAGATTATTCAGAACCACTCGTTTAAGGAGGAGAACTGAGCACCTCTGAACCCAGAGTCTCCCACACTGCCTGATGGAAATACAGCTGCGACTTAGACTTCCCATGCACCCCCCAAGCCAGTTTATTTAAAGTTTTGAGGTCATCAGCTTTAGAGGTAGAACATGAGTAGGTCTGGTTTCTTACAGAAATCTGGAACATGTGTGTAGGTGTTCACCTGCACTTATGCTGTTTTCACTCCTATAGTCCGTTGGTTTGTGTAAGCAGAGCCAAAGCTGTCCCTACCCCATGTTATTTGACTGGAATTCCTCCCTTGCCAGTTCAAGAGAGAATGGATGTGCTGTAAGTAGTCTGCTGGTGATATCAACACATGGCCCACATCAGCTTCTTATGCCCTCTCCAACTACAGGTTGGGTCAGTTACTATATACCTCTATGGCAAGCAGATTTATAGACATTTCTGGCCTAGTGAGAACTTGTTTAACTTTTTGAAATTAACTATTTATGAGATACAGCTTTTAAAAAAAATCCTAATCCAAGGGTATGTTTTCGTTTTTAAGAGAGGAAGGGGAGAGAAAGAGAGAGACATTGATATGAGAAAGAAGCATCAATTGGTTGCCTCTCTTGGGCACCTCAACCAGGGATTAAAGCCTAGGTATATGCCTTGACCAGAAATCAAACCCATAACCTTTTGGTATCAAAACAACTGAGTCACCTGGCCAGGGCTAGAAGATACTGATTTATATCTTGATTTAACATTTTTCAATTTGAAGCAAATGTGACTGGAAGGCTTTACAGACTGTGATGGCATCCTCTAAGGACCCCTTGTTTCCACCATGTGTGTTAAAGTGCTTACCTGTTCCCCATGCTGGTTGACCTGGACAAATGAGAGCATGGTACTTTTCCCAGCTAATTGGGGAATACTTCCACCTGGTGGCCATGGTTCTGGTTTCTGTACCAACACGCTCTTCGGTTTTCCTCACAGAAGTATGACCCAGATCTTTTCCGAATGGCACTGCCTTGTCTCAGTGCTATCGCTGGAGCTTTGCCACCGGATTACTTAGACATCAGGATCTCGGCCACATTGGAGAAGCAGATCTCAGTGGATGCAGACGGCAACTTTGACCCCAAACCAATCAACACCATGAAGTGAGTCCAGATCACCTCTAAGCTGGTCTTATATTTTGCCCAGTGGCCAGTGTTTCTCTTTCAGAAGATGGCAAGAAATTTAAGAGTCTTTTTTTTCCTCCTGCCAACACTTTGTCATTTCTCTTGACACCACAAGTCATATCAGGCACTGGATCTTGTCCTTGATTCCCTGAAGGATTAATCCATCCATATCTGATTTCATGCTGTATGATTATATGCTAGCCTTTTGTTTTAGAAGGTGGGGGTGGTTTATTTATTATGAGACAGATGCTCTCTCCACAATAAATGTCATCTAAGACATTGCAGAACCACCCTGACAAATGAGGCAATTAATTTATTAATGAGTTTTTTTGGCAAAAACTTCACTTTTTTTTTAAATTAGGCCTGTATAGTTCTAATTGCATCATACATCAAAACAGCTCTGTAAGTAGCTCTTGGCTGAGCCCTGAGAAGGCTTGGTTGTGACAGCAGAACAGCATGGGGTCCTTACCTGAGATACTGGCCCTTCTCTCCCCCATTCTGGAGATGCTGAAACTTGGGAACAGTCCTACTACAGCACCTTTAATTTCTCATGCTGATTCTCCAGCATCACTCCTGGGTGATGATTAGGCCATGGATGAAACATATGCTCAATTTTGGCTAATGGCGGGTACACCCCAGTTATGATTATGTGTCATGGGGCATCTCTAGGTACATTCTAAGAGAAGAGCTCCAAACCTGCTTTAGAGTGAGCAGGAGAAGTAAGACATCCTATATGGTCCCTCAGACTTGTGGTTTGTGGCAGTAGTTCTCAAATGAGAGCCACAGACTGAGCTCTTCTCTGGGACTGTCAGCTTTGATAACATATAAAACTGTTATACGGTAACAATTAGTACACAGTCCATCAGATGGAGCCTTGATATGAATGGATGGTGAGAAACAAAATTGAATCTACTATAAGGAAGAGGTAAGAGGCTGGTAAGCCATCAAGCTGGGGCCAAAGAGAAGGCAGATATTGACTTTGGATACCTTCACTCAACGAAAATATAAGTGTGCTGATAGATGACAAATGGTGTAATAATGTGATGCTTTTATAAACATTATGAGACAATGCTATACTCCAGCGATTTGTGTGCTAATGATGAGTGGTTCCATGTTAACTTGAGAGTTTTGGTTTCTTTTCATATACCTTGATATCAATCAGTGTGGTTCTTCAAGTGATGTGAGTAATAGAGACTAACTCTGGCTAATGTGAGCAGAAAGCGGCCTTATTGCAAGGATCAGGGGTCCGTATCAGAACCTAGGGAAAGGCTGGCTAACCAGCCTCAGCAGGAACAAACACTGGGACAGAGTGGCCAAGTGGGCAATCTTCAGGGGTCCCCATTGGATGAGCCCCCTTGAAGAGGGTACTGCCTTGGTCTCACCTGATTCACGATTCAAATTCCTGGGAGAGTGAGTCTGACTGGCCCAGTCAGGCACCGACCTCAGTTCACATAAGACTGTGTGCAATGTAGGATTTGTTCCTTACAGGAAAAAGGAAGGTGCTCTGGCCAACAGAAGGGACAAAAACTGCTAAACTAATGGAAACAACAGGTGTCTAGTGTACTTCCAAAATTCTAGTATTTAAAGGTGAGTCACTGAACCCAAAAAGGTAGACACCCAGTTTTTTTATATAACATTTGGTCCTCTAGCCACCATTCCTGCCACTCCCAGATTGCAGTCACAGGATGACAGGCCAGTGTCTTTGGATGAAACGATTTTCACTGTGTAACCTAGACAGGTCTGACCCAGGAGCCAAGGTGGTTCTTCAGGAGCCAAAAGAACCCTGAACAGCTGGAGGGAAGCCACCTACACAGCAGAGCCTCTTGCAGAGTGGTCCCCTGATTGGACCTGGGTGTTTCTAACTGTGCCGGGTCGGCCACGCCTTCTGCTCAGAAAGTTCCATGTACCTGGGGTCAAGCTTCAGCTTTGAGTTAGCTGATTGGTCAAATCCAGCTTTGATGGCTGATTGTTGGTTCTGGGCATCTCTTTAGCACATGTGGCTGATGTGCTTAGCGAGGTTATAATTGATTTTTTCCTTCTCATTTCAGTTTCTCCTTGCCTGAAAAATTGGAATACATCGTCACCAAGTATGCTGAGCATTCACATGATAAATGGGCCTGTGACAAGGTAGGGATTATCCTCCAGCTGACATTTGTCAGAGGGAAAAACAGCCCAAGAACATTAGAGGGTCCAATGTTGGAAATCTGCCTGACGTGTCTAAGTGACAGGCTGACCAGGCCGAGAGCATTCATTATTTCTGAGCAGCACTCTCCCAGGGTTAGTGGAGGTCAGAGAAATAGGCGGAAGAAGCTGGAAGTGCTGCTTTCTGTATTTTTCTCAAGATCATCGATTCTGTGAGTGTTCATTTCTTCCTCAACATTGCATTTTCTAGAATTTGCACCCAAGCACATGCTCACATGTGTTTGACCTAAATGCTTACTACAGGGTGGGAGGCTTTTATTACATTTTCTCTTTGAAATTTTTTTTCTTTTTTGAAAAAGGGAAAATGAAAATAAAAGCCTTACCCCTGCATTTAGCCAAGAGGCTAGATTTTATTCTAGGAGGGGATACATGTCTTCCCATGGCAGGCGTTAGCATAAGTCCCAGACTCTCCCATATTAAAAAGCCTGTCCATCTGGTGTTTAAAATTCCTCACCACATGAGGTCAGCCTGCTTAATGTGTATAATTTCTCTGTCAGCCCTTTAATACTGGCAGGAGAGTGGGAGGAATGTGCCAAAGATGTCCAGGATTCCTAGGGACGGCTGGCTAAGGGTTGGGGCCATTGCTCAGCTGCAACTTCAGAGTGGAGCCAAGGAGCAGTCCACAGTGGGGCCACAGAAACCACCTCCATGCCACATGCTCTGGAGAGGGACACCTTGCACCACTGGCTCAACCTTGGAGTGGTCTGGGCTCAGCTTCTATTCTTCCATCGTCCCTGTTGGGGACCGATGATCACAACAATCATTGTAATTGTAGAATGGGCCAATACCTCATGGTTTGAGAGCAGGAGTTGGCTAAACTATTCTATAAAAGGCCGAATAGTGGGCATGTTAGGCTTTGTGGCCAGAGAGTCTCCATTGCAACTGCTCATCTCTGCCATTACAGCACAGAAGCAGACACAGATGTTGTATAGATGAAGGCACATGCCTGGGCCCAGTTTATGTGAATAGATGGTTGGCCAGACTTGGCCCAAGGGCTGTAGCTGGCTGACCCTTGCTCTAGCATCTTTATTTTCTCAGCACTCGTTGCATATGCCATTGGGCCAGCTTTTGGAAGAGGGAAATGTGGCTCTCCATCAGTCTATGGCCATGGCCCATCTATTACTAAGCCATGTGGATTTACCTCCTTAATCTCTCCTCAGTGCAAATTGGTCTCTCGGCTACCAGGGCTGTAGTCTGAGCTGTCGTCCTCTTTTGCCCAGATGGTTGTGATGATTTCCTAATCCAGTGGTCAGCAAACTCATTAGTCAACAAAGCCAAATATCAACAGTACAATGAAATTTCTTTTGAGAGCCAAATTTTTTAAACTTAAACTTCTTCGAATGCCACTTCTTCAAAATAGACTCGTCCAAGCCATGGTATTTTGGTGGAAGAGCCATACTCAAGGGACCAAAGAGCCGCATGTGGCTCACGAGCCCCAGTTTGCTGACCACAGTCCTAACCTAACCAGTCTCCCCTCAAGCATTTTCCCAGCCCATCCTGCACACTGCAGGCAAGTGACAGCTTCACTGTGCAGATCTGGTCATATCCTACCACTCTTCTCCTTCACAGCTCCTTCTTCTTGCTAACATTCCTTAACAGCTTCTAACTATTTTTAATATAAAGGTCAAAATCTTTAATATGGCCTGATAGGTACATCCTAGTCTGGCCTCTAATACCATCTCCCTCCTTTAACCCTCTGCCCTTCGGCCATATCCCCTTCTTTCTACCCACTGCCCACCACACACACACACAGACACAAACACATGTACACATGCACTGCACACATGCACATGCACACGCACCACATATACGTGCTTGAAACCCTCCTCAATCTGAGCCAGGTGTCCATCTGCACTCATACTCATGGACACACCATTCATCAGTTCATCCTACAAATACCCATCCACATGTGAATTCCTGGGTTGCTTCCTTCCCAGATGTGTCAGATATAGGCCCTCTTGGTGCTTTGTTCTTTTCCATCATAGTATTTCCCTTTACATAGTTATACTTACAACAGATAAACAAGTTATCAACTATACATTTATGCCAGTTATCAACTATACATTTACTGGTATGGTTTATTTTTCAGTTGTAGTTTACTGTCAGTGTTATTTTGTATTTGATTACTCTCTCCCTCTTCACTAGACTATAAGCCTCACATTTGTAAGGAAACATATTTGCTCACCATTGCCAGATGGGCATCAATTATCTAAGAAAAATAATATTTTCCCCGTCCTCAAGAACTCTACAGTCTTACAGAGACCAGACTGTTGGCTGCCAGTGGAAAGCGGGGGGCGGGGGGGGGGGGGGAGGAGGGGACACTGTGTGAAAGAGGTGAAGGGATTAAAAAATACAAATCAGTAGTTACAAAATAGTTTAAAGGAGCATTGGGAATATAGTTAATAATATTGTGATAACAATGGTGCCAGGTGGGTACTGGAAACATTAGAGGAACTACTTTGAAAAGTATATAATTGCTTAATCACTATGCTGTACACTTGAAATAAAAAAAAATAACAGTGAGAGTAAACTATAACTGAAAAAAAATTTAAATAAATTAATTAAAAATAAAAGAACCCTACAGTATTGTGAGAGAAACAGAATAAATTAGGGAGAAACCAATATGGTGACAGAGGTGAACACCTAAACTGCTGCCTCACACAACAATTTCAAAATTACAAGTAAAAGACAGAATGGACATCATCTATAATGACAGGAAAGCTGGCTGAGTGAAAATTCTACAACTAGAAGTAAAGAGAGGGGCTCACAAAGACTCAGAGGAGCTGTAAAAAGTTGAGGTACGGAGACATGCTGTGGAAAGGACAGGCAGTGGAGGGTCTGGCTGGCTTCCTCTAGCACAGCAGTTTTCAACCTGTGGGTCGCAACCCCTTTGGGGGTTGAATGACCCTTTCACAGGGGTCGCCTAAGACCATCGGAAAATGCAGATATTTACATCACGATGCATAACAGTAGCAAAATTTCATGGTTGGGGGTCACCACCACATGAGGAACTGTATGCAAGGGTCGTGGCCTTAGGAAGGTTGAGAACCACTGCTCTAGCGGGAGGGAGACAGAAACTCCCGATTGCACAGAACCCCACTTCTGACTGCACTGAACCCCAGTTCCAGGAGAGACTCATATGGGGGTAGTCTGGACTGTCATGAAAAGGGAGGAATGCACAGAAACTTAGGGGAGCCGTGAAAGGCAGAGGTCTGGAGGTGCGTGGGAAGAGGACAGACTGCTAATTGTGCTGCTGGCTTTCTCTAGCTGGAGGAAAACAGAACCTCCTATCTGCACTGAAATCCAGGTCTGACTGCACTAAACCCCAGTTTTGGGTGAGACCCCGGGGACCCAGACTCATACAGGTCTCTAGAGCACATGGAAACTCAGGGAAGCTGAAAAAGCAGAGGTCTGGAGACACGTGAATGCGCGTGTGCACAGAGAGGGCTGCAGCAATTACTCAGGGGCACTAAGACCCAGGGGCTGCCATGTAGTGCAGGGCTAACAGGAAGCTAAGGCTGTCTGCTCAGCCCTGAGACTTCACCACATCCAAGCCCAGCACAGAGGCTGTTGCAATCTTGCAAGTCTTAAGGCTGAGTCCAGCACAGAAGTTCTCCGGGCGCAGACACAGCTGATCCTCACAACCAATTGGCTTGGAGTTCATTTTTCCCCAGTGATACCAACAACAATCAAGAATTAACTACAACAAGACTGTACACACAGTCCACAAAAGGGTGCACCAAGAGTATCCACCTCAGGCAACTGGGGAGGCAGAGCTACCTAGCACACAAAGCTACTCTACCAACTCAGGGAAGCAGCGAAAATGCAGAGACAAAGGAACAGATCACAAATGAAAGAAATGGAGGAAAACAAATTACTAGATACAGAGTTCAAAACCAGAGTTATAAGGTTTTTTTAAGAATTTCCTAGAAAAGATTGATAAATTTAATAAGACCCAAGAGGAGATGAAAAAGGACCAACTAGAAATTAAACATAAACTGCCTGAAATAAAAAATATTATATAAAGATCTAACAGCAGACTAGAAGAATATAAGAATCAAGTCAAAGATTTGAAATACAAAGAAGCAGAAAACACTCCACTGGAAAAAATAAGAAGAAAAAATAATCCAAAATGTGAAGATAGTATAAGGAGCCTTTGGGACAACTTCAAGCATACCAATATCAGAATTATGGGGGTGCCAGAAGAGAGAGAGCAAGATACTGAAAACCTATTTAAAGAAATAATGACTGAAAACTTTCCTCACCTGGTGAAAGAAATAGAATTACAAGTCCAGGAAGCACACAGAACCCCATATAAAAGGAATCCAAAGAGGACTAAACCAAGACACATCATAGTTAAAATACCAAGAGCAAAAGACGAAGAGGGAATATTAAAAGCAGCAAGAGAAAAACAGTTCATTACCTACAAGGGAGCACCCATATGATTGTCAGCTGATTTCTCAACAGAAACTATGCAAGCCAGACAGGAGTGGCAAGAAATATTCAAATTAATGAATAGCAAGAACCTACAACCAAGATTACTCTACCCAGCAAAGTTATCATTCAGAATTGAAGGTCAGATAAAGAGCTTCACAGATAAGAAAAAACTAAAGGAGTTCATCAGCACTAAACCAGTATTATATGAAATGCTGAAAGGTATTCTTTAAGAAGAGGAAGAAGAAGAAAACGGTAAAGATAAAAATTATGAACAACTAATATATATCTATCAACAAGGGAATCTAAAAATCAAGTGGATTGAAAATCTGATAAACAGAATAAACTGGTAAATATAATAGAATCAAGGGCATAGAAAGGGAGTGGACTGACAATTCACAGGGGGAAACAGCTGAGGGGAGTTGCAGGGAGACTGGACAAAAATCATACACCTATGGATGAGGACAATGAGGGGGAGGTAAGGGCAGAGGGTGGGGTGGGAGCCAAGTGGAGGGGAGCTATGAGGGGAAAAAAGAGAAGCAATTGTAATAATCTGAACAATAAAGATTTATTTTAAAAAATCACTGAAAAAAAAGAATAAATCAGCTATGGTGGCACAGGGTGTCCACTGCTGTGATGGGCATGAGCACAGCATTAGCACACATAGGAGGAGTCCCTAATCCCATCATGGGGGTCCTGGAACACTTCCTTGAGCTAGTGACACCTACAGTAAGTGATAAAAGGCAGGTAGTTGCTCGGGCACAGGGCAGCAAGTGCATTGAAAGCTATGGGGCCAGCAGGTACAGATCTAGAGAAGCAAGAGAGTGTGGTGGCTTTAAAGAACCCTAGTTCAACATGGCAGGACATGGAGTGGGGCAGGGGAAGAATGGTGAGATGAGTCTAGACAGTCAATGAGTTCTTTGCTATAGTGTTAAAGGCCAAAAAGTGTTTGCATTTTGCCATGATGGCAGCTTGGAACCAGAAAATTTTAACATCACCAGATGGGGATGATTTTATAGATCTCATCTAGCAGTGCTGTAGAAAATGGGTTGGGGAAGTGATGGACTGGATCCAGGGGGCCTTTGTAAGAAGCTGGTGCAGTAACCCAGGTACTGGCTGGTAGTAGCCTGAACCAAAATCCTGGCAGGAGATTGGAGGGGGCACCATGTGAGAAGGTGCAGAAAAAGAGGAGCTGTCAGGAAAGATTCTCACATTTCTGGCTCAGAAAATAAGTATAAGCTAGTGCCATTCCCTGAGGTCAAGGGAACCCCAGCGGAGGAACCACTCAGGCATGTTGGAGAAACCTGTGGAAACATGGAAACAAAGCTTAAGTAGTTTTGGAAATTAGGAGAGACATCTGGGCTAGACATACTCAGTCCTCATATGGATCAGATTACTCAGGGACAGTGTGCCCTGTGAGAAGAGACAGAACCTTGAGACACATGCATGTTAACAAGTGGGCAGCAGCAGAGACTGAGCAAAAGCAGCCAGAAGTCTTTAAGCTGTGAGGTTACAGAAGCCAGGGACTCGTACTTGCCTCTGTGCCTACGGTGCCTAGGACTGAGTCTGGCACCTACAGTAGTAAGCATGCAAACAATGTTTGTTGAGTTACTCTTAAAATTCTTAAACTTCTGTGATTCCCTACATTGCTCCAGTTTTGCTATGGGATGGGTGGACAGGGGTGCCATGGCCAGTGAGTCCCGTCCTCACAGCTCTTTAGCCTTGACTTCTGTCCCTGCCTGAGAACATGGCACACTGTGAGCAGCATTGTTTTCTGGTCTTTTGAAACCCTTCTGTCTGTCGTGAGCCTGAAACACAAGTGAGTCAGTGGAGGGGACAGCAAGAAGAAATGAAGGAGCAGAGTTCAGCATTCATGGGCAGAGAGCCTGACAGCCTTAATGGATCCATTAGACATTTTGCAGGGGCAATTTCCAAGCCCTGTCACCCTCCATTATTCCATTCGTTCAGTGAGGATAGAAGCTGGGATGTGGGTCACATAGCGGGACTACTTGGGTGCCAAGGATATTGAAGTGAGAACCTTTCTGCAGAGTCAGAGCGGCTGGAAATATGGAATTTCCCTGGACGAGAATGTAAAAACCCACCCACTGATAAGGCCTTTCAAGACCTTGACGGAGAAGGTAAGGAGCTGGCCTCAAGTTACACTGCACGGTTTCTTGTGTCCTGCCCTGGAGACAGTGTCAGAGGAGGTCCGGGCACATTCACCTTCAGCTCCTTAGAGACTTTCAAATGCAGTCAACTCCTTGGGGACTCACCAGCAGGCTCTGCCCGGGACACTTGCAGGCCAGCACTTAGAGGCTGAGCCAAATGCATTTGTAGGCCACTTGCAGCTGAACTAGGAAGGGCTTTTGTTCAATTGTTGAGGCGGGGAGAGGGGCAATGGAAGATAATCAGGGAAGATAATAGGAGTAAAGAAGAGAGTCCCCAAGGAAATACATAGGTCTCATGGGTATTTTTTAACTAAGAAATGAGATTCAGCGTACAAGGTTCTCGTTAGGCCGGGGGTTACACGTAAAGGGCAGCATGCATACTTTGTGTGCACATTGACCACCTATGAAGCTTTGAAGAAAATTCTAAATCTCAGAAACTCTGTTTCCCAAGCTCCAAGGAGAGCTTTGGCAGATAGGTTCTGGCAAGTGCCCTCCTAACCAGCTACTAGAATGAGAGAAGTCACTCTCTGTTCTTGCTTCTCTTTATCACCAGGCTATGGGTGATGTCTGGGGCAGAAGACTGTGAGGTTTTATATTTAAAAACACCAGAAAGACTGCATGCTCCAGGTGGGGTGGCACAGAGGGAATCTGCACTAGGAGGAGGACCCTGGAATCAGCATTTCCTCCATTGTGAGATCCACTTCCATAGGGAGACAGGCCAGGCAGAGCGCTGGACATGCCCTGCAAAGCTCTGCTGCTCCAATTTTCTTTCAGGAGAAGGAAATTTATCGCTGGCCAGCCAGGGAGTCCCTGAAAACCATGTTGGCTGTGGGCTGGACTGTGGAGAGGACCAGAGAAGCAGAAGCCCTAATTCAACAACGGGAAAATGAAAAGCTTCGAAGCGTGTCCCAGGCCAGCCAGGTATGATGGCCACCACTGGACTCACCTAGGAAAATCCTCCTGGGGGTTTCCCAGGCCAGGACCACCCATGGGGATCCCTGGGGGTCTCTGGGATCCATCTCTGGCGGCTGATGGAATGCTGGTGCGAATAAGGAGAATAATGGCAACCCCGGCCATTCTGCCTGTGCTTCCCTAGGGCAACAGCTACAGCCCTGCCCCACTGGACCTCTGCAACGTGGCGCTCTCCAGGGAGCTGCAGGTCAGTGTTGCTGCCTCCAGGACAGCACAGCTTGCTTCCTAAAACCCCCAAGTGCAGAATAGATTGCCCTCCTAAGAGGTTGTTATGTTTTAAAGAATAAGAAGAAGGAAAAATTTCCTAGAACATCTCACCACTAAAATATAAACTTTGAAAGGGGTTACATTGGGCAGAGGCCACAGGGAAGGGCTCAGCAGAAATAAGCAACCATCTAGGAAGCTGAGGCTTTATACTTCGACCAGGGACTCAACAAAAGGAAGAACAAACAAATTACTGTATCAAAACCCACAACAGAACTGATAACAGGCGAAAATCTGTGCAAAGACCCCTAGGTTGGGATGCTTTCCTGGTCCCAATAGGTCCCCCAACCATGAGGACACTTGCATATCACAGAGCAGATTCACTTGAGTTTCCAGAAGGTGCAGGCAATGGAGGAGGACTTAGCCACTTACATCAAGAAAAAGAAATTAGGGGCTTTAAGCTGCCTCCTCCCAACCCTGCTCTCCTGTACACACTGCTTGGCGTGACCAGCCCCAGCCAGGCGCCATTGCTCCCTCAGACCAACACTTTGGCTTTAGAGAAAGTTTCTTTACAAAGTGCACATTCGAGGTCACTGTTTCATGAACCTTACAGAGAGAATTCTATCTGGGAAATCTAATTTTCAGTAGTCTTCCCCAAGACATGACTATTTTTAGTTTGCTAAGCTAAAGGCTTTCAGGGATTCTAGGCTTTTCCTTCACTGGCACTTCCAGCTCTCAAATCTCAGGTCCTATAGCGGATCACATGCCACCAAAATGCACTTCCAAATGAAAATGTGTGTGTCTCATGAATGCATCTAACCACCAGGATAATAAGTTATAAGAAAGGAGCAGAATCCAGAACTGTTTTCTGTTGTATGGGAAAATATAAAACTGATGAGGTGCTGAAGCACAGACTAATGTAGCATTAGCATTAGGTAGATAAAGCTCTGTCCCCGGGCGCCGTCCCCCCCCCCCCACCCCCCCCCGGCTGCCTGTAAAGCCTGGCAGGCATGAGTCCGTTTTCTTGCTTTCTCTCTGACGGTCCTCTGTCTGATGGGACATAGGGGATGGTGGAGGTTATAGCTGAGAACTATCACAACATCTGGGCCAAGAAGAAGAAGCTGGAGCTGGAGAGCAAAGGTGAGCCTGGTTCCTAATATCCCCCGGAAGGTAAGCTGGGGCAGGTGTGCTTCCCCAGAAGTGCGAAGGAAGAACCAAATATGTTATCACCTCTCACTTTACTGACCCAGGTGGTGGCAGTCACCCTCTTTTGGTTCCATATGACACCTTGACTGCCAAGGAGAAGTATAGGGACCGAGAGAAGGCACAGGACCTGTTTAAATTCCTCCAAGTGAATGGCATCGTGGTTTCTAGGTAAGTCATCTTCCAGGTGTTATTAGTGTGGCTGGGCGGGCTTGGAGGTGTGGTCTCCCTCTCTGGATATTTAATCACCTGCCTACAAAATGGGTCAGAGCAAGGATAGTGAGTGTCTTTTGAAATACAAAAAAAAAAAGAAAATTTATTTTGCAGAATGAAGCCCTCTTTCCTGACATAAACAGGACAAATCAATATTAATTGTAAAAATCAGATACAGCACAATATAAACTAACAAACAAAACAAACAGGCTCATATACACAGAGAACAAATTGAAAGTGGCCAGAGAAAGAGGGGGTTGGAGAACTGGGTGAAAAAGGTGAAGGGATTGAAAAGTACAAATTGGTAATTACAAAATAGTCACAGGGATATAGTCAATGATCTTATCTAATAAAGAGGGAATATGCTAATTGACTATCACACCCTCACAAGATGGGGGTGCCCACAGCCGATAAAGAGGGGATATGCTAATTGACTGTCACACTCTCACAAGATGGTGGCACCCAATACCCTCAGCCCCACCTCATCCAGCCTCAGTCCCCCAAACCCCTCAGCCTCACCTCATCCAGCTGGAGTACCCCAGTCCCCCAGCCCCACAGGGAAAGGCAATTGAGGGCGATCAGGCCGGCAGGGGAGGGCAGTTGGAAGTGATTGGGCTGGCAGGGGAGGGCAATTGGGGATGATCATGCTGGCAGGGGAGCAGTTAGGTGTCAATCAGGCCAGCAGGGGAGCAGTTAGGGGACTATCAGGCTGGCAAGCAGAGTGGTTAGGGGTAATCAGGCAGACAGGCAGATGTGTGGTTAGGAGCCAGCAGTCCCAGATTGTGAGAAGGATGTCTAAGGGGTCCCAGATTGGAGAGGGTACAGGCTGGGCTAAGGGTCCCCTCACCCCCTGGTGCACAAATTTTGTGCACTGGGCCTCTAGTATTGGAATAACTATCTATGTGGCCAGGTGGCTATTGGTAATATTAGGGGGAACACTTTGTATATGACTCTCTAAGCACTATGCGATATACACCTGAAACTAATGCAAAATAATATTGAATGTAAATAGTAATGAAAAAAAATTTTAATAGAAAAAATTCATTTATAGCAGAGTCATGAGAAATTATACATACACACTATAAACAGTTCATTGTAGCTTAAAACATGTAAATATGCAGTTGTTCACAAGTCTTGGACCCTAGGCCAGGCCTTTCTGTGTATACTGCCCCATTGATTGCAGTAATAAACCACATCCATTGTGCATCTTCAGAGATCTGCAACCATGGCTTTTATTTAAAACAGCAAGATTTAAGGCACATGCTGGACAATGGAAGTGCAATATTCTTCTAGGTGTTTTGGTTTTGTTTTTTATTTCCTCCCCTATCTTTTACAGTTTTCTCCCCATACCTACTTTAAAAACTATGTATTTGGCCCTGGCTGGGTGGCTCAGTTAGTTAGAGTATCATCCTATACACCAAAAGATTGTAGGTTCTATCCTTGGTCAGGATGCATATGGGAGGGAACCAATCAATATTTCTCTCTCTTTCTTTCACTCCCTCCCCCCTCGCGTTATGTCTCTGTTTTTCTCCCCTCCCCCCCCCCCCTCCCCCCTCTCTCTCTCTCTCTCTCTCTCTCTCTCTCTCTCTCTCTCTCTCATCAATAATCAAATCCTCAGGTGAGGATTAAAAAATATATATGTACATATATGTATTTGGTTGCAATTACAGGTCTTTGCAAAATATGCAACTTAGTTCTCATAGAATCAAGAGTTCTCTCGACACTTTTATTTTGTTGTTTTATATGCTATTTAATTAAGTCACATAACAATAATAGTAAGCATCACTGATGTTTTATCTCAAACTTAGGTTTGTCAGAATTATTTAGGTGAATGTTTCATATGAGAATGGTCTTGGCTGCATACGTCTTAAAAGTAGAACCTGTTTTTCCGCTGGTCAAAGGCCAGTGGTGGTTGCACTGCATGGGGACCTGCGTACTGAGCACTTTGTGAAGTGAAAAGCAAGCCAGTGTTTCTATCTGATAGAGCCATTCCTCCTAAAAGAAACGTTTGCTGAGCCAGTTGCTGTTTCATTTCCTACAGAATTTTGCTACTGAATAGCAGAAAACCAACTAAAAGCCTATACAAACATTCCGGTTATATCTCACATAAAAAAATAACTAAACATATTTCCTGAGCAGGAAAGGTCAGGCCACAAGAGACAGCCTCCAGGGAGGCATGTGAGAAAGGCTCCGATCATCATTTTAATCCTGATCTTTACACCCAGAATGCGTACTGTGATTTGCTGATAAATCATTTGCTCTCAGAAATGAAAAGTTCCTCTTTACTATAACTAACAAGAAAATTAAGGAAATAGAAGGGAAAACAAGAAAGATCTTTGAATTGGGGAAACATGTTCTTGTGGCCATTTACCATGGGCCAGAGCCTGTGGTGGGCACTTGGACATATAGATGAGGAATCGAGGTCCCTGCACCACCAAGAACTCCCGGTTTCTGCTACTCACAGCTCAGACCTGCTCCAACTTCAGCTTCGCCTCCGTCAGTAGCAGTCCCTTCTTCTGGTGCTCAAGAAAAAGGGACTCTTGGCTCTTGGCTCTTCTCTTTTTCTCCCAACACACATCCAATTCTTCAGGGAATTCTGATGGTTCTACCTGTAAGATACCTAATATCTGATCACTTCTCACCACCTCCATACTGTCATCATGATTGCTGAAAGAGTCTCCTACCTAGAGGCTCTCTCTTCTTCCTCTCAAAGAGGCAGTTCCAGGTACAAAGGGAAATTAGTCAAATGAGTTGAGTCACTGAGCCAGAATAAGGATTTGCATTTGGAAAATGAAGTCAAAGCAGGTAGGATTGCTGATGCATCAAAGTCACTTAGTTATCTCTGTTGCTTCCCGGGGTTTACCCGCTTCCAACCTTAGAGGTATGAAGGATATGGAGCTGGATGCCTCCTCCATGGAAAAGAGGTTTGCCTATAAATTTTTGAAGAAGATCCTGACATATGTTGATTCTGCTCAAGAGTTTATTGCCCATTTGGGTAAGTATATTTGCAATATGTCACAAACATTTATGCTTCTCATAATATCTCATAATATCAAAGAATTTGCTATTTCTTTATCCAGGAATGGGGTCCTCCTACCATACCTCTTCATGATTCATTTAGGCACATGGTTCTGGGGAAGAAACAATGGCAGAGATCCCTCCCCTACTCCACCTAACTTTTAAAAATCAGTTTCATGCTTGGTTCCCATGCTGGGTTTGTTTGTTTGTTTATTTGTTTGTTTGTTTGTTTCATATAACTTGTCCTATTTTAACTTTCCCTTTGTTTTGCTTTGAGACCATGGGTATATGACTTACCCTCTCTGAAGCTCCTTTTTCATCAATAACGTGGAGAAAGAGAATATAATTATTTTTCACTTTTTAAAAAAATAAGTGGAGAAAAGAATAGTGAAACAGCTTAGAGAACTGACATAGGAAAGTAACTAATCAACACAACTGTAAAGTCCTTTGTAAAATAAAAGATTCTTTGTCAAATGGCCTGTTCATGCCCTTGAAAAGAGCTGCTCTGTTTCTAAAACACTGTGAGTGGTTCTGCTTTTTTATCTCTGACCAACTTTGTGTTACTTGTGTCTTTGTAGAAGCCATTGTCATCAGTGGGAAAACTGAAAGGTCTCCCCATGACCAGGAGATCAAATTCTTTGCCAAAGTAAGTGACTCTCTGTGCTTACCTAATTACTTTCTTCTTAAGATCCATATAGTTTAGGGTACAAGTTAAGCCAACCCCATAAAGATATCATAAACTCCAATGGCTTCAATGAGACAGACATTTCTCATGTTTCTCTCCTGTGGAACATTTCCGAGGTAGGAAGGTGGTTCAAGGAAGCAGGCAGCCCATGCTGTTCTCCACACATCACCCAGGGTCTCAGGTTCTTCTCTGATGCTCCACTGTCTCCTATGGTGCGATCTATGTCCGTGTGGTCCTAACTGGCTCATCTGTACCACATCTGTGGGAAAGGGGGAAAAGAGAGGGGAGGGCAAGTTGCTACTTTTTTAAAGGCTCTATCCCATTACCTAGAATTTAGTCACTGTAGCCTCACCTAGCTAGAGGGGAGACTGGATAGTGCATTCTCCAATTTGGTGACCTCGTGCCCAGCTAAAACATGGGGGTTTCTAATGCTAAGAGAAATACGGAGGGATGAATCTGGGTACCAGTGAGCAGTCTCTGCCAGACAGCCCCATTCAGAGGACTGACTGACGGGGCAGCCTTGGGTCAGCCGTGTCCTGAGAAGTAGTGATAGAATGTGCCAGCCTACTATTGCTGGACCAGGTACCTGTTGGATGCCATGCCCAGGAAGTCATGTCTCATTGCAGGTGACTCACAGGACACCCCTGACAATGTTGATTCAGGTCTGTGCTCATTGGTGGCCTTATTCTTTCATACACACCAGGATCTCTGGGTTCAAGCATAGAAGATGAAAATGTGTTAGAAGGCACCGGTCGGAGGCCTTTGCTCACTGAGCATGAACTTTGTCAAAGGAACCAAAGAAAGGGCTTTGGCTAGCTTCCTAAAAGTTAACTTCTGGTGGGTTTTCCAGGTGCTCCTCCCGCTGGTTGACCAGTACTTCACCAATCACCGCCTCTATTTCCTGTCATCCCCACTGAAGCCCCTTAGCAGTAGCGGGTATGCCTCCCATAAGGAGAAAGAAATGGTGGCCAGGTGAGTCTACAAAAGAAAGAGAAGGTCCTGGTGCTATTGTGGTTTATATAAACCTCCAGATTCCTGGAAACTCAATGAGTCTTTTGGAGAAATGAACTGTATCCTGATGATTGGTGGCTCAGAGGTTTAGTTATCACCTGTTTTTTAAAGTAATTTCATTCATACTTATCTATGTACTAGAGGCCCAATGCATGAAATTCATACAAGGGGCTTGGCCCTCACAATCCCAGCTGCCTCAGTCCTTGCAGCCCCCATTTCATCTGGAAGGTCATCTGGACAGTCAGTCCACTGTTCAGCTGTTTGGTAAATTTGCATATTATGCTTTTATTATTATATTGGCAACATAGAAAAGTGCACTGTTTGGGGTGTTTAGTAAGGCTAGGGGAAAATTTATATATCAGGTTAACTTCTATCCTGAAATAACATTTAGAAAAAGGCAAAGGTAATTCTCAAGCTTAAGAAAAGCAAACACAACATTGAGAAGAAACAGATTAATGTTGTGTTCAATCCCATTCTTATCAGGTTTTTAAGCTTAAAATTTAAGAACAGAATCATATCTTACAAATTCTGGTGTGGATGACCTGAGATTTATAATCTAGAGCAACATAATTCAAGTTAAATTCTTAATAGGGAAAGATTTTTCATCAAAAGCATCAGCCCTTGCCCAGCCAGCATGGCTCAGTGGCTGAGCATCCACCTATGAACCAGGAGATCATGCTTTAATTCCCAGGTTGCAGGTTAGATACCCAGTGTGAGGCATGCAAGAGGCAGCCGATCAATGATTCTCTCCCATCACTGATGTTTCTATCTCTCTCTCCCTCTCCCTTCCTCTCTTAAATTAATAAAAATGTTTGTTTGTTTGTTTGTTTGTTTGTTTGTTTGTTTTTTAAAAAAGCACCAGCCCCTTTACATTTTATAGGGCATAACACATAGATGTCTCAGCAGAGAAGACCAAAAGAGATGCTTCATGATTAGGCTCAGAGAGAGTCCACCATGCCCCGTTCTCTCTGTGTTTGATTTATGAATGACAAGGAAGTGTTAGACTTATAAATGACAAAGAGTTAAAGACTTTAATAAAAGCAGATAATCAAATCCTTTCCTAGCATCCACTGATGGTGAACGGTGTATATAACCCTATCTAATAAAGAGGGAATATGCAAATTGACCTTCACACCATAACAAAAATGGCTGCGCCCACAGCAGAGTACAAGTTCCCATAATGAGCCTTAATGAGCAATCAACAGCGACCCCCTACCCTACTGGTGAGGTTTGACAGGGGACCTCAAGCTGTGCCCCTGCCCCGGCACCAGATTGGGGGACTTCAGGCCATACCCCTTGCCAGGCAGTGCTTGACAGGGAACCTCAGGCCGAACCCCCCACCCCACCTGGCAGGACTTGACGGGGTTGGGTCCACCCAAGTCTGGATCTAGCCCAATTGTGGTGGGGCCAGCCAGGTCTGCATCTTGTGTGATTTCAAGGCGCATATGGGTGGACAGGACTTGATTCTGGTTCCTGTGATGTGCCCCAGACTCTTATAGGAGGAAAATTTTCATATACATTTTACTAATTTTCTATCTCTGACATTTCTATTATAGAGAAAGGGAAAAGAGCAATATTAAAATAATTCCTCTAATTAATTCCCTTTTCATGTACATGAATTTCATGCACTGGGTCACTAGTACCATATAAAGACCCAGCTGTTAGGTATCAGCATCTTTGGGAAGATATTCAACATTAAGATTTAGCTAGCATTTTATTAAACACACATGGCTAAGCAGTGAGCTTAACTTTTCATAGAAAGAGTGTGCCCACTTAGGTATCATTATCTCAATGCTTTAAATTCTAAGAACACTGTGTATTATAATCTGCACTTTGCAGATGAGGAAACTGAGGTTTGGTCAGGTTGACGCCAGTGCCTAAAGCAATGGTGAGTAAGCTAGGGCAGGAATGAAGGCCCAGTCCTCTGTCTAGACCAAGTGTAATTTTCCCTGCACTACCATTACTTAACCTCACTTGCAAAGAGAGGAGGAACTTATGTTATCAAAAATGGGATACCTTTGTAATCTACTGCTGGCCAGCGATTTCTAAATATTTTCAGGATGCACCCAGTGCATTTCGTAAGAAGTTAGGAAATTGAGGAGCAAAAATGAGATTCTCAGATACATCAACAGAGGGCAGGTGTGTCTGTTTTCTTTCTTTCTTTTTTTTTTTTAGGTTATTAATTCATGGAAATGTAACATTTGTTCAGCCAGGCACCATTTGTCATGGCTGGCATACAACCTGAAGCTGATCAGCCTTGCAAATAGCTCTCAGACTCAGCAGCACCTGCCACCCTCTGAGGAGACAGGGGTGCGCACTGCGGCTGCTCACACTTCCGGACCCCTCCTGTTTGCATCCTTCACCTCTGCCCCACCTCTTCTGCACTGAAAGCTATTCACCAGGGCTTCCCAGGCTCTCTCTAGGGTCCCTTTAATTTATCACCTTTAAATTTGGAGGGAACTCACCCTCTCACAACTCTGAGCTAAGGACAATGCTGCAGCTTAAATCATATGCCCCCTAGGGGACAAGGAGAAGCCTGTGGAAGTTTTGGGCCCTGGCCTTGCTGGCCTGAGAAAGCACATCCCACAGCAGGAGGAGCCATGTTAGCATTAAGAGCAAACAGCAAACCATCTGCTTTAGCTAAAAAGGTGTTATTTTGTATTTATACAAAGCATGTGTTTATTTCACCAGAAATAAAAAAAAAACCCTAATTCTAAAAGCTAAAGGCAGTGTGACTACTCTGTACTTACAGATGAGAAAACTGACACACTGACCACCATTAAGTGGCTTCACCCACAGCCCAGATGGTCAGGATAGAGCCACAGAACTCCCATTCCTCCTGACGGACCCTCTCCCTCAACTCTGTGAGTTATCAGATACCAGACACAAAGCTAAAAACAAACAAACAAAGAAAGAAAAACACTGGGGGAAGAGATAAAAAGAAGCAGTCCAGATTTCATTTCACACTAGCTGGATTCCAAGTTTAAATGAACTCGTTCTGAGTCCTCTTAAGCTGTAGGCAGAAATAATGACTAACCATGAGGGGCTTAAGCTGTGATTTCTAGGGGGCATCCCTCAAAGGCCCAGGGTGTTCACTGGAAACCACTACAAGGTGAGCAAGTCTTCATCCCCACCAGACTTGGGAAGTATTTCTTCTCCATTTGAGCTGTCCTCTGAAAGACTTCCACCCTGGGTGGGGCATGGAGCCTGTAACAAGCTGTGAATGAAACTTCAGCTCAGCCTCACCTTGGAGTACCAAGTGTTTTTATTCTGCCTTCCCTCTTTCTGCTCCCCTGGAAAGGGCTACTTTCTGAAGGGGTCACCAGGTTATCTAGTTGTGCTACTGTCAGGTAGAATTCAGAGGCATCTCCTCCTATGAGCACAGACAACACAGGTCAAATGACAGCCTAGTGCCCCTACACAGGGTCCATCAGGGCCCATCGGTTGTGTAATCAGAAACATTCATGGGCTCTTTTTCTAGCTACCCAAAACCCTCTATTAGGCACTGGGGAAAGTAAAACAGTAGACACAAGTGGACCTCCAGGGCTTCCACAGCAGACAATATGGGCAGAAAGCATGAAGTAGGGACAGAAAGCACAAAAGCAGAGCAGATGGGTGTTCCTGACCTCTAAGGACTGAGCTAGGACAGCAACCCAGACAGGCCCATTGATGAATGGTAAATGACAAAAGAAATTTCTTACGTTTGGTGCTCCACACAGAATTGCTCATACCTGAACCATTAACATTCTTCCAGCACCACCTTCCCGCCCATCTCCCAGCAAAGGGCTCACACCCCAGTGAAGGCTGCAGAATCGTTTGCCATCTATTGCAACAACGAAAAAATTATGCCTCCGTCCAGAATCCTTGTTTATCCCGGAATGTCATACAAATGAACATTATAGTACTCTATAGCAAGGGGTAGTTTGCAACAACTGGCTCACTGCAGAACGCTGTAACTATTCCAGAAGGCTTATTCTCTGTAAGTTGGAGCTGCCTGCAAGGTGCCTTTCATGACTCTCCAGCAAGTCTACGAGAACCACGTGCTTTCCAGGTGTGGTCCAGAGGCTTGTTTGAGAACACAGTGCATCTTGCTAGAGTGCCATTCAGTGCTCTGTTACAGCATGGGGGCCAGAGGGAGGGATGAATTAATCCTTGAATCTCTGTGCCTCTCCGACTCATGCTCTTTTCTGCTTCAGCCTATTCTGCAAACTTGCTGCTCTTGTTCGACACAGGATTTCCCTCTTCGGTGAGTGAGACAGGTATTGCTAAAGGGTGCAATTCTTCTTGTAATTATCCTGAACTCACATTTTGGCTTTATTTGTGGCTCCTGCGGACAACCTGAGCCTGGGGACCAATTTTGCCATAGAAAAAAATTAGTCTGAAGTATGATAAATGACCTCTCTATCCCTTGAACAATTCAGATTTTCCACACCAATGAATGTTTTAAGCTCTGCCTTCAACATCCATCCTAAAGCAATATGTCAGGCCAGAGATAAACGCTTCATCCCTGCCCATAGGCCTGGCATGCTGTGTGTCGGTGGTTAATTATGCTGGGCTGTGGTTTGTGTGTATTGAGAAGGTTGTTTGAAAGATGGGTTGAATGGTTCAGGAAGTCACGGTGATATTTTTTATTCTAGGGAGCGATTCTACTACAATGGTGAGCTGTCTTCACATCTTAGCTCAGACACTAGACACAAGGTAAGTCTGCCCAGTTTTTCCAAATATTTCTCGAGACTCCCTCTATCTCTCTCCTCCCATGACAAGAAGACATGTCACTGCTCTGTAGGAGCAGTTGGGGGCGAGGTGGAGGTACACAGGGAAAAGATGATTCTCATCCTGATGTTAGCACTCTCATTTCTCAGTTCACATGGCAGAGGGCTACCACTGTGGTGTGTGCTGAACACTAAAAACTGAGTATCTGCCCATTCTTGTCTTCTCTTCCTGAAAACGTTCATCTTTGAGAAGATAAAATAGATCATGTGGCACAGTGCCATGCCACTCTGTACCTAATTCTTCACAAAAAAAAAAAAAACAAGCGCTGCTGGTGGGTGGCAATGCCTAAGAGTCCTGGGGAGGGCAGCCAAGGCACTCTGCAGCCAATGCAGGATCGCAGACAGAGTTTGAGCCCATGGCCTGAGGGTCTGGTAGGAAAGATGGCTGAACATGAAAGAAGTCTTAAAAATATATGTAGTCAGATAATATACATATTTTATATTTGATGACATAAAGAGAGAGAAGCCGTGAAAAGGACTGACAGGAGCTTTCATTAGCACACTTGTGTAGAGCCCTTGTCAAAGACATACATCCCGATGCAGTGGAAAGGCACCAACCTTGGAGTAGCCAGAAGAAAATCCACCACAAACTAAGAATGGTTATTTTTTTTTAAAAATCGGGATTTTTAGGTTTTTGAGAGAAATAAATACATTGAGATATTAGGACAGCACAGAGTTTGCAGGATCAGACCAAAGCTCCCAGGGGACTGAAATCCCTTGCAGTTGGGATGAGTGAGGGAACTTTTCTCCCAGAAACATGGAATGTCTCTACAGGGTGAGTCCACTATTTAAAAAACGCAGGTCAGTGTGATCATTATTTCTGCAAAAGCCTGTGACTGGAAAGTCAGGAGGAGGATAGAAAGCTCTGACTACTTACAGGATAGGATCAAGCATCTCTGACTTTATGTCCTTGTTTTTACTTTTCTGGTTAGTTGGGTGATCATAAAAGCAATGATAAAAAGCAGCTGTGCTTGCAGCAAGCCTGTCATCATCTCATGAATAAGATGTAGACATGTGGAAAATAATAGATGATTTGTAGGCTTTGTTCCAATTCTAAGTTTTATAAAATAATTTTTGAAGGAGTGCCTCAGATATCCATAGCTAATCTCCATGCCCATGTGCTTTTGAAGTGGATTCAGTTGTCTGTTTTAAAAGGACTGGCTGTCCTTTTTTATTCCCTCCTCCAAGTGAGGACATCCTGCAAGCAGTAGAAATCCATGTACCACTTGGCTTATTTCTTTGTTCTCTCTCAGCTCCAGCATCATAGGAGAGCGAATAATTCTCACTAGGCCTTATCAAAGTTGCTTATCCCACAGTGAGCTAAAAAAAAAAAAAAAAAACCACCCCCCCCCACTGTCCTTTTAATTAGATTTTTGCAGAAGTAGGTAGCCTGCTGTGACAGATACAGACACTAGGTGACCAATATCAATTTCATTCTGAAGCATTCTCTGTTTCCAGGGAGTTGAACACAAATTCCCTCAAACTGAGCACACCATCCAGTGCTAGCTTTACTCTTAGGGACTGTGTGGTCCAGGTTCCTCCAGGCCGCTAACTATCCTCTCCATCTCTCCTGACCCAGGGTAACTGGGAAGTCAATGTCTGCCCAGTTTGCACTGCAAGTCACCAGTTTCAGGAAGAAGGATAGCCAAAGCTTTGGTTTATGCTTCTGGTTTTGAACATTGTTTACTTACAGGACTGTCATGAAGTCAGGCTCAGAGCTGGTGAAGGCTGGGTTACAAGCATTCTTTGAAAATGCTGCGGAAGACTTAGAGAAGACTTCAGAAAATCTGAAGCTCGGGAAGTTCACCCATTCCAGAACGCAGATTAAAGGCGTCTCTCAGAATATTAACTACACCACAGTGGCACTGCTCCCCATTCTCACGTCCATCTTTGAGCATGTGGCTCAGCACCAGTTCGGGGTGGATTTACTCTGTGAGTCAGATGCTGTGGATTCATGTGCACATGACCTCGAACAGGATGTGTGTGTGTGTGTGTGTGTGTGTGTGTGTGTGTGACAATCTCTGAGGTTGATCTTGAGGGAGGAATAGAGAGAAAATTATTCTACATGTTTTCTTTTTATATTTAAAAAATAATTAGTAAACTCTTGGAGAAGAAATCCCCAAATTTGAGTATATAGTATTTCATATTTTCCTATTATTATTCAGGACCAAAATTTCTCACCCATTGGCTTAGCTACCAACTTTTTGTTCCTACTTAATTTGAACAGGTTATCTGAATAATCCAGCAGGATTGCTCCCAGGGCTTTTCAGACACTACTTTTCCTCTTAAGAAGCCCTAATTTATTCATTGAATACTGGGAGCAAAGAAAAGCTGCTACCATTTCCTTATCTGGGGCTTCAGAAGACCATGGTCGATAGGTTTTACTTTAATTTGCATTCAGAATCATGTACAGAACTCTCCTACAAATATTCTGCCACCAAGCTTCAGTTTCATGCTTTAAATGCTAGCACATGAATTAATTTAATTTAACCAGTTGACAGTAGCTAAAGCTGGGGTTTCCATATCCCTGAACAACTGTAAGTCAGTATTTCCATGGGGTTGGGGGTGTGGTGCAGGAACACTTCAGCCCATTATTTCTTGTCATGGAAGTAACTCACTTCCATGTAAAAAATAAAATATTGAATTAGTTCTCACTGTGGTAAGTTAGTCCCAGCCATGTGATCAGTTGCAGACATTACCAGGGACATGTAGCCTGGGGATAAATATGGGAGTTTCCAGTTGGAACATGCCCTTCCCTTAGGAAACATGGCAAAATCACAATCTGATTAAATTGCCTTTTTAAAAACTTCTCTCAGAGAACTTGGGACAGGTGAAAATGAGGAATTTTGCTTCAACTCTGAAGAGGTAGAGTCATTGTATATACCTTCTTAGGAAATGAATAAAAGGCTCATTAAAACTTCAGATTTCTTGCATTCATCCTTTCAAAGCAAGGAAATATATTCTCCTGGCTAAAATTTGACTACAGTATCTCTTCCTACGTGGAAAAAAAAAATCCCATATGGAAGGACTCAATGGTCTAATGAGTCCTTGTGATCCCCGACCTGAGCCCAGAGGAGCTGGGATGACTCAGTGGAGGAGAGTCTTCTATCAATATTTTCTCTCCCAGTTCAGCAACTAGAACCTGGGTAGAAAGAGGCTATAGGGATGGAAGGTGGTAGGAGGAGGGACAGAAAGGAAAAGATCTCTCTGGCTCTTGGGTGATGCCAACTTGTTTTTCTAATGGTAGACCCTCTCCATATGCAGAAGGTGGCAAGCTGTGATCCTGCAAGGTGGTGATACTCTTTTTGTTCTTTCCAGTGGGGGACGTGCAGATTTCCTGCTACCACATACTGTGCAGCCTCTACTCCCTTGGAACAGGAAAGAACATCTATGTGGAAAGGTAATGAGTGAACACAGGAGGCTAACACTTTCAGGCCCAGAGAAACTTACTTAACAATAGCATCTTTTCAGTCCAGCAAAATCAAAATGTTCGCTGAAATGTGATGGTGACTTTGAGCCTAGGTTATGCAATGTTTATGGCAATGTTAAGAAGTGGAATGATGCTTTTAAACTTAGGACTTTTGTGGCGATAGCTGGCGAAGAAGCAATAGAGCCAAGCTAAAAATCATGTGCTAGTGACCAAAAAATGTCACAGCTTCATAAATTGCTTCCAGGACTCCTGTGGTTAAAGCTGGCTGAGGAACTCAAGGGACATAAGGCAGTTGCTTGAGTTTAATGAGTTTCTATGTGATACAATCCTGGGCCTTGACCATTCTCTGCTGTCAGATTAGTTATAGTTTTAAATGAGGCCACACTTTGGCAATAGGAATGCTTTTCAATAATCTTGAATATGAACAAGCTGATTGAAAGAGAGCGTGGGTGTCAGCTTGGCTCTCCAATCTGCCTGGAGCTATGGAGGCCTTTGTGACCTCCTGCTTTTCACCATCAAATGCCATGTGTTGTGTTATTTTGTTTAAGTGTATGGGGAAGATCAGAGAGATAAACACAGTATTAACCACATTCTAGACTTAGTCTTATCCTTGGAAGTCTTTCGTTTTCTTTTTTTTTTCCCCCTTTCAAATGAGGAAACTGGAAGGAATTCAATCTTGTGCTTGAAATTATTTCCTCTAAACATGTCTTGGTATCTATACCCCGTGTGTTTCCTCAGTTTACTGTACCTTTATCATGTCAATAACAAATCCTTGGTTCACAACTTACATAAATTCTCATTGCAATTTCTAAAAAAGAAAAGAAAATACTCTGATTCTTTCAAAAACTCAATAAATAGTCCTAGCCTTTTTGGCTCACTGGATACAGTGCTGGCCTGCGGACTTAAGGGTCCTGGGTTTGATTCTGGTCAAGGGCACATGTCTGGGTCGAAGGCTCAGTCCCCAGTGTGGGCTGTGCAGGAGGTAGCTGATCAGTGATTCTCTCTTATCAATGATATGTCTATCTCTCTCTCCCTCTCCCTTCCTCTCAGAAATCAATTTAAAAAAAAACAAACTCAAGAACTATGACTTGAAATCATGTGCTAGTAGCCAAAACATGTTCAAGAAATGTCTATGTCTTCATAATCACAGCTTCCACTCACTTTTGGAGAGTAAGAGTTTGAGAAAATGACTACTTTATTTTGATTATGATTTTAATTCCTTACAGTTGCACATCTTTCCTTACTGACTTACATAAAACATGGATATGTTTGTCATTTAGAACTGGGCCAACAAAAGTTTCAACCATATTATACTAAATCAACAAAAAAATAAAATTAACATTTTCCATTTGATGGAACTTGGTCAAGAATTTTACTTAGGGAAGATGTCTTTAATTCATTCCTTCCATTAAACATTTGTGAATATTTTCTCAATTTCTTATTCTTTCATTATATGTATATATATGCGCATGCATCTATATGTGTATGTGTTTCTTTGTACATTTTTTTTAAAAGCTTGTGCATTATTCTCTTGGGGAAAAAAGGTCAAGTCTGAAATGTCAGACCAGAAAAAGATCCATATGACTTTTCATGCTTTATTCATATATTCATTGCAGTTTTATTATGTATCTGCTTCCCACAATGTTGTGAATGTACACTCTGTGGTGGTGGGAGTCAGCTGGGAGAAGCACCTATCTTAAGGCTGCTCCAATTGTCTGTCTGCTAGTTACTGATTTAAAATCCTACACTATTTTAATGATGCTACTGCTATTAACCATCTTTGTTTGTTTTGTTTTGTGCAAGTGAGACATACTTTAGAGATTTACTTCTTCTTTCCCAGGCTGCTTTTGACCAAGACTGCTCAAACATTGCAAGCTTTCCCTAACCCTCTGAGTTTGCTTTTTAGTACCATCTCTGCCCCTGCTTTCTGCCCTCTGCAATGTGTTGTTTTCTCTCCTTAGCATCCTCTGCAATATACATGGAGGAACTTTCACAGCTGCAAATCCCCAGATATGTGCAAGGCATAATTATTATTGCTGTGATGACTTTGTCTCTGCCTGTGTCCCTGGCAACAAGGTCTCCATCCCTGGAAATAAAATTGAGAGAATGACTTGGAAGTAATAAAAACTGAAATACAAATTGAACCCTTCTCAAGCTGTCACCATGACCGAGTACTATATATGAAAAAATACTCTACTAGATAGGGTGAACTGAGAAAGACAAAAGAGTTTCCACATCCAGTGAGAAACTCCAAGAAGATAGATCCTTTGGTTGCTGTGGAGCTGTTTGTGTAGCCTTTGCTGTGATTGGTCCACAGCCACACTGCCCTTTGGGGGACGCTAATGACCAGAGAAGGATTGTAACAGCAGGTCTTCATCAACTCACTCTCTCTGAGGCCTGGAGGTCACAGTCATTCACTTTGGTGTCTCACAACTAGGAGCATTAATTGGCAGACTTCTGAGCTTTACTTTTATAGAGCTTTCAGGCCAGGAGAAGTGTTGTTTGTATTCCTTTTGGCCCAGTAGCTAATTAGCATCATTGTGAGCTCCAGACTAGAAAGCATCCTGGGTGATCTGGGAGAGACCCCTGTTTCTCAGTAATTAATATCAGGAAGATGGGACATGCATGCCCCTCCATTCAGTGCAGCACTGGGAAATTATCTTCCATCCCAAGGACTGCCTTCATATGAGACCGATGTTCTAAAATTCACTGTCATGAGTTCATGACTTTAATTTTGGTGAGAGAGTAAGAAAGAGGGGAATAATAAGTCAGTTTAGCACCAAGACAACCCAGGGTTGCTGTTTCCCAGGTTCATCACTCTGGACCAGCTAAAATTTGCTCTTAGGTCTGCTCTTCCTTTTCATCCCTAACTTTCACCCGGGATTGTTTCTCTTCTCTGCCCTCCCCATGGCATTTCTTTTCAATCACAATTTAGCTCTTCATTTCCTCCTCCATCTCAAAAGGCAAGACTGAAGGAGAAGAAACACAGTATCTCGCTTCATTGGCCACGGTGATTGGTTAAATGAAAAGAGTGTTGACTGAAAAGTAGGCAGCCTGTTTTAGATTCTTGTATTTGAGGAAGACAGGCCCTCACCTAAGCCGTCACTGGGGTGTTGGTTACTCAGGCCTGAAGTTCAAAGGATGCCTCTCTTCTCATGCTTTCCCATCACCTTGAGCTTAGCAAAGAAGGGAAGACAAAGTCTAAAACTGTCTGGCTTACTCCTCAGGAACCACTGGCTCCCCTGGCTACCCCTATCACATAGTAAATGCTTGTCATCCATGCCCAGATACCCTACAGTTTTGACATTCTGGCTTCTTAATGCTGCCAGATATGTTAGCTTTGTCACCGTGAAGGGCAGGTTTCACAGCCTTGGGTACAGATTCTGTTGGGAGCTGCAGGGAAATTGAGGATTGAATGCCTGTTTCCATAGAAGTGCAATAGTCAGTTAAGTGTCTGCTCTTGGTTGCAAGTGCGCCCACTCTTGCTGGCGATTTTCTCCATGGTGGGTTCCCCAGAAATACAGCCTGACACCCTCCACATCAGGGGGTTAGCTAGTGAGCTTCATGTTCATAGCATCAGTGCACAATTTGAGTTGATCAGTCACAGAGCAAAGCGAACAAGATGGGCTTAAGCACTCTAAGCCCTTCCAGTTTTTAATTATAGATCAATTGTCTACATTTCCCACTAATTATCTTGGTATCGTAGTCTAATAAAGGACTCACAGTATTGGTTTGTTGGAAAAAAATTTTCCCTTATATGGGAGCTGACATCACGTGTGTAACTCACAGGACCAGTGTGTGGTCTGTCCATGATTGCATCCCAATGGGTGGCGAAGAGGAGATATTTGTGGGTGAAAAACAGATGGCTCTGTTCTTTCATTCACCAGAAAGCAACAGATAAAAGCCCCACACACGACCCTCAAGCCAGTTCTGTCACTGTACTGTCTCACCAGCAGAAAGGACCCACTGGTTTAGACAGTACAATTCGAGGCTAAGCTCACGTCTGCAAGGGGGAAGCACTACTCAGTACTAGCTCCATGCAGACGAGCCAGTGGCTGCTTCCTGTCACTTACACTTGCAGACCTGGTCATCCCACGAGCAAGCACAAATCCTCTCAGTGGGAGAATAAAAAATCTGAACTAGGGAAACCCAAGCACTTTTTGTTTGGTTGCTTATTTCAGAGAAAGATTTCAAATCCAGAGCTTAGTACATTACATGCTGGACACTCAAATGTTTGTGAAAGGAAGAGATACAAGTAATTGATGTTAGCGGCCTTTCCTCTAAATCAAGCAAGATGCTCTGGGACCTATTATTTCTATTAGAAGTTAGGTATCTTATTTTGTGTCTAATTAGTATTTTTGGCCCATTATCTAATGTTCCCACTGGTGAACACAGTCTCCAACCATAGCAGAGAATAGACACAGAGAAATTACACAGAAGATTTCAAAGCACTTTGAAGACAAGGAGGATCAGATTCAGTGTGGATGCCAGCAAAACTTACTCTCAGACATGCTGGGAGATAAGTACAAAACTACATAGCATATTATATCACCTTAGCCAATTGATAACTTGGTTCCAGGTAGTGAGACTACTGCAGAGTATTGGTTAGTGTCCAGCAAAAGATGGGGAAGAAAGATGTGCATGCAGCCCTGCTGAGCCCAGGGATGTCCTATGGAGTCATCTGAGAGAAGCGGACTGAGACATCCTGGGGAAGGGGCCTGGCCGTCAACATATGGGGCCAGCATGTGAGTGGCAGCACTTCTGAATGGACTTGTTTGTTTCTAGACAACGTCCTGCCCTTGGAGAATGCCTGGCTTCCCTGGCAGCTGCCATTCCGGTGGCATTCCTGGAGCCCACCCTTAACCGCTACAATCCGCTCTCGGTCTTCAACACCAAAACACCCAGGGAGAGATCTAGTAAGTATCTTCCCACAGGTCATTAGCCCGTGTACTGGGAAGAGAGCCCAGGAAGGAACGCTGTGCAGGCAGGGAGCGGTGGCCCGTAGCACTGCGGCTTGACATGCTCTGAGGGACCAGAGGTCAGGGCTGGATATGTTGCATGTCTCCAGCTTGCTGGGTAAATGAGCATGGGCAAGTCCTTTGTTACTGTTAGACTTTGGTTTCCTCTGTAAAATGAGGAACCTGAAACCTCAGGTTCTCTTGTCTGCCCTGGGCCTTCTCCTCTTGCCCCCTGGGGATGTGATGACTTGTTCCGGTGTCTCTCCAGCGTCAGCAGAAGGGCAGATCTATACTAATAACCTAATTACACTCTTCATGTCCAAGGAGAGACTGTTTCCAAGAACGATGACCACACATTCTCCATCTGCATGGAGAATAAAACAAGAAAACACCAGAGGGAAGTGCAATTACACAAGAACAGAGCACTGTTCTAAGTTCTAAGACAGCAGTCCGAAAACTGTGATGATGAGCCCACTGCCTGTTTTTGTAAATAACCTTTTATTGGAGCAGGTCACACCCACTTGTTTAGATGTTGCTGTGGCTGCTTTAGCACTATGTTGGGAAGGAAAAATAATTTTCTCTCTACCCTGCATTATTCTTGGCTAAAACCCCTGTAAAAACAGAAATATTAACAAGAGAAAAATAAAACTATTTTAATTACATACATATGTACCTGTACCCCACAGAGATATGAGATTGGAAAGGTAGCCCGATGGCAAAGGCGTAGGGTGTGGTAGGGAAGGAGGCAGTCAGGAAGGGGAGAAGAGGAACTGTTTGTAAACAAAAGTTGCCAGGCCATTCAGGAGTCTCTCAGATGAAACAGTCCTGCTTGGTAAGAGCTCTCTTCCTGGTAGACTGCCTTTTTAATGTAAATCCCTTTTATAAATGTGGAGTTCTTTGACAAAAGGGTAACTTCTAATCCTTCTTCAGAAATTCTGTGTGCTGTTTCTTAAAAATAATCAGCTCACAATAATCCTTATGCCAAAGAGGCATATTTGCTGTGGCACATTCTGCTCCCCTTCCACTCCAGCGGCGGACCTGAGTCATGGCAGCGGAGACTATCTGGCCTGTAATGCCTAAAATATTTACTCTCTGGTCCCTTACAGAAAAGTTTTTCCACCCCCTATCCTAGAAGAACTTAGAACTGGAATGCAAGGCAGGTTGTAAACCTGCTCCTGGAGGGTGGGAGGGAGAGTCTTCACATCTGGATGAATTATGATCCCACTGAAGGACAATGGAATAGAGGAGCTTCACACAGAAACTTTGAATCAACTAGAAAAAACTACAGTAATTCGGTGTAACATGAAACAAAAAGTAACATGAAGTAAAAATTACCACACCATGGGCCTAATCAATATCAAGAAAAACCATGTCTGGCCAGAGTGGTTTAGTTAGTTGGGAGTTATCCCATGCACCAAAGGGTCACCTGTTCTTTTTCCTAGCAGGGCACATACCCTCGTTGTAGGCTCGATCCCTCGTAGGGGTGTGCAGGAGGCAACTGATCAATGTTTCTCTCTATCTCCCTCTGCCTTCCTCTCACTCTAAAATCAATAAAAACATAATTTAAAAAAAAGTAACCCATTTCAAAGCAGAACCAATATTTCCTTAAAATATTGATATACCAATAAGTGATGGACAGCATAGCAATTCTATTTCATTCAGGGCCTCTTCAAAAGCTGCTATGAGATCATAAGGGAGGGAGTGCTAAAAGAGCACAGGTTCATGCTCCACTCTTTATCACCAGGCTCCCCATCTGAAAATGCAGAGTGCTCAGCCAAGGTGGGCTTATCCCCATTTGCTTTTTCTACTTCATATTAAAAAAAAAAACTCCTTGCCCTCAGAAATGATCAGGATGCTTTAGATAAGGCGGCTTTATAAAACTCTTTTCCTGAGCAAGAATACAACAGAGACTGGTGTCCTCAGGGCTGGTGAAGAAAGAAACACTGCTGAAATGCCTCAACTTTCCAAAGTCTCTGATGAAATTTCTAAGTTAATTCCCTTCAGCCTCAGCTCACCCTTTCTCTCCTTTCTTGGACTAGCAAGAATATGTTTCGACCTTGGGTTTTATTCTACCCTCTCATGATTCAAAATGAGTCACATCTTGCAGCTGAGTGGGAGCTGAGTAACTGAATGGCTTTAGTAATGTTAAGAAGGGCTGTGACATCTGTAGGCAAATGTCAGACCAAGCATTACTCCCCAGTTCCAAAGAGATATGGGCCCAGTCACGATCCTGCTAGACATTTATACATTCATTCTGCTCCATCTTTGATTCAAGAAATAGTGCACTTTTGTCTCAGTATCACCAATATGTTGGGAAAGAGAGAGATCTACTCTGCTCTTAAGCTCATAGTGGCACAGCAGCAGAAAAGTGAGAGCTTGACAAATAGATGGAGGAAACCTAGATTGGCTTTGGGAGAGAGGGGATCAGCTCTGTCCCATTGTTCTCCTTTTCAAGAGCTATTTGAAAAATGTTGCTTCTTATTTTACATACCACTACATTGATTTGATAAGACATGCTCATAAATAAAAAATAAGTACCCGTCATTGCTTACTCACATAGAAGAAAAGGGACAAGGTTGTGATTAGAGATGACATAGTTCTTCATCCATCAGTGACATACTGTGGGACTCAGTACCCAAGTCCCCTGAGCCCATGTTTTTCAGCATTCAATTAATCAAAGAGTGAATGCTGATCATGTGTATGGCTCTTGAAAAGTAGACTGTGCATGAATATGTATTGTGGGGTAACCAGGTTTGCCTGAAGTCAGAGAATGAGTGATAATCCTAACAGACTTTATTAAAGTATACTTCATTCATTACATAAAGTGGACAGCTGAAGGGAACAAGAAGGGGCAAGAATGTATAAGGTGACAAATGAGGTGAGTCTTTAGTTTAGAAATACAATATGAACTGATTTATCAAGCCTTCAGTCAAATGGACATCTCTATTAATTGACAGTGTTCTGCCAGCAGTTACTCATATTAGTAACTCTTCTACCTTATAAGATCCTGGCACATTTTCTGACTCATGCAAAAATTATAAAGAGATGCCTAGAAAAGGTTTAATACTGTTATATGCCAGTTATTTAAAACTAGATAAAATCTTTGGTTTTGTGAGACAGTGATCTATTAATCAGAACATTACATTGGCCAAAACATCCTAATCACCAGCCAGTTTACTTTGCATACTCTAACTGAGATAATCAACCAGAGGAAGGAGGTCCAGTTTCCATGGAAGCTCTGCCTCCACTCCAAAGAGGTGAAGCTCTCTGCTGCCCTCTTCTTGAGGGAAGAGCTGCTCAGTGAAGAATATACAACTTTAGAATCTAACTCAGTGGTTCTCAAACTCCAGTATACATCAGAATCCCTTAAAGGGCTGGTTAAAAAGGAGCTTGCTGAGTCCAACCCATGGAGTTTCTAATCCAGCGGGTCTGGACTCAGAAGGTCCTATCACTACTTTGCTGTTGCTGCTGGTGGGAGGACTTCACTTTGAGAACCATTGATGTAAAACAGTGATTTTCAACTGGTGTTTTACAAGAATTTTTTAAAAATGCAATACCTGACTACTTAATCAGAGGCACTGACCTCTTTTATTTTAGATTTTCAAATAAAAAAAAAGATAACAATAGCCAACACAACAATAGCCATCTGGTGTGAATGAATCAAAATTAAACCTATGTTTTGTCAGACCAGCAAAGAATAAATATTTTTGGTGTGCTGCAGAATTTTAGTAATCAGTTTATGTGTGCCATGAGATAAGAAAGGTTTAAAAATTATTTATCTAGAAGATGAAAGGGCAATGGTTCAAATGATCCCCCCTAACAGTCTTATGTCTGATTCTGACAAGACCCAGCTAAGGCTGTTTTTCAGGTAGATAACTCAGCAGCATTCATTCTGTGGTTTTATATGGCATTTGAAGTAGAAAACATCATCTGAATCTCAAATGTTTCCTTTACTCAAGAGCCAATTAAACATAAATAACTTTTAAAGGTCATTATAAAAAATGAATCCAGTGCAGAAACCTCAAGCAACTCTGTGTTTTTCTTAAAGAAAAAAAAAAGTATTCCTGATGAGGTATTGTCTACATGCCATTTAAACATATGCATGCATATAAGTCTAACCAATAGACACAGGCAAGAGGGGAGTAAGAGCATGAATGAGGGGTTTGGGGAATATTGGGGGAATAAGGACACATATATAAATACCACAATCAATCGCGTGCACACGCACACACACATGAGCCTTATTTTTTTATTTTCATTTTATTTTATTTTATTTCTTTATTGATTGTGGTATTATATATGTGTCCTTATTCCTCCCAAATCCCCCAAACCCCTCATTCATGCTCTTACTCCCCTCTTGCCTGTGTCTATTGGTTAGACTTATATGCATATAAGTCCTTTCGTTGGTCTCTCCCCATTACCTCCACCTTCCCCTACCCTTCCCTGAGGTTTGAGGTTCTGATTAATGTTTCTCTGCCTCTGGATCTATTTTTGTTCATCAGTTTATGTTGTTCATTACATTCCATAAATGAGTGAGATCATGTGATATTTATCTTTCTCTACCTAGCTTATTTCACTTAGCATAATGCTCTCCAGCTCCATCCATGTTCTTGCAAATGGTAAGAACTCCTTTTTTCTGCAGCATAGTATTCCATTGTATAGATGTACCACAGTTTTTTAATCTACTCATCTGCTGATGGGTACTTAAGCTGCTTCCAAATCTTAGCTATGGTGAATTGTGCTGCTATGAACATAGGGGTGCATAAATCCTTTCTGATTCATGTTTCTGGTTTCAGGGTCAAATGGGAGTTCCATTTTTAGTTTTTTGAGGAAACTCCATACTGTTCTCCACAGTGGCTGCACCAGTCTGCATTCCCACCAGCAGTCCACAAGGATTACTTTTTCTCTGAATCCTCACCAGCACTTGTTGTTTGCTGATTTGTTGATGATAGCCATTCTGATAAGTGTGAGATGTTATCTCATGATTGTTTTGATTTGCATCTCTCAGATGATTAGTGACTTTGAGCAGGTTTTCATATGTCTCTTGGCCTTCCTTCTGTCTTCTTCACAGGAGCCTTCTTATTTACAACTAGAGGCCCAGTGCATGAAATTGGTGCATGGCGGGGGAGTGGGGGGTGGGGTGCTGTCCTTCAGCCCAGCCTGCAACCTCTCCAATCTGGGACCCCTTGAGGGATGTCTGATTGCCCATTTAGACCCGATCCCACCAGGCAGTGGGGATGGGGCCTAAACGGGCAGTCGGTCATCCCTTTCATAATCCAGGACTGCTGGATCCCAACTGCTCACCTCCTGTCTGCCTTCCTGATTGACCCTAAACACTTCTGCCTGCCAGCCTGATCACCCCCTAACTGCCCTCCCCTGCAGGCCATCTTATGATAGCCATCTTGCGTCCACATGGGGGCAGTCATCTTGTGTGTTGGAGTGATGGTCAATCTACATATTACTCTTTTATTAGATAGGATAGAGGCCTGGTGCACAGGTAGGGGCCAGCTGGTTTGCCCTGAAGGGTGTCCTGGATCAGGGTGGGGATGCCCTTGGAGCATGGGGCGGCCTGGGCGAGGGGCCTGTGGTGGTTTGCAAGCCAGTCACAGCCCCAGGAGACCCAAGCAAAGGCCCTTGTATCTGGGATTTATTTATCTTCTACAACTGAAACTTTGTAGCCTGGAGTGGAATTAAGCCTTCTGCTTGCTCTGTGGTGGCAGCCATTTCTGTTGGAATTTATTTATCTTGAAATTTTGTAGCCTTACGTGGAGGCCTAGACCCACCAGGGTGTGTGGAAAGCTTGGCTTCCTCCATCGCCAGGGCAACTCAAGCCTTCTCCTGCTCTCTCTCTGGCCATAGCCATCTTGGTTGGGTTAATTTGCATACTTGCTCCTGATTGGCTTGTGGGTGTGGCTTGTGGGTGTAGTGGAGGTATGGTCAATTTGCATATTACTCTTTTATTAGATAGGATTTTATAGCAAACAACTGTAAGCTTCAGTTGCACTATGGTGGTTGGCATCGATCTGTGTGCAGAACTGGAGGTAGACAATTTAACTCCTCTTTCTTTACCTCTTTATTCTGACACTGTGTAAAATTATTTTTTTTGTGAGAGTCACTCAGGTCCCCATATTGAGGTCATCCCTGATTGTTGCTGTTCTGCTAAAAGACAGAGGCTAAACTTGTTCTCTGCAAAAGCCTGGGTGGGCAGGAAACCATGTCTGGCCCAAAGAATTCCCTCCCACTGTAAATCACAGGAGTCCAGAGGTATTTGGCTTTCATGCTGTGAATCCTTTTGAATGGTCTGGGTTTTAAAGAATATTGATGCACTCCTAACTTCCAAGGCAGAGATCCTTTGGCCTGATACTTACCAAAGGCCGTAGTGATAACACAGAAAGTCATCCTAGGGAAAGTGTGTTGGGACCTCATGGGACTGCTCCTTAGCAAGGAGCTCCCCGGGGCCCACTGCATTGCCACATGCCATCCAGCGGAACCACCTGTCTCAGCTACAGATTTATTCACTCCATAGTAGCCAGGGTTATTTTGTATGTCTGCTCTAGGCAATATGATCATGAGGGAAATCAAAACAGTCCCTTTCAATCAGCCATATTTCTAAAGGCCAAAGAATTTGTGTTGGCCTCTTACTCATTAACCCTTCAACTCCTGTAGACTCAAAGTCTGAAGCATACTCCCAACCAGCAGCAACACCAATAGCAGAGGGCCTGCTGGCATAACCCACTTCACTGAACACAAACTTCTATTTGAAGGCTTCTGCTTTGTCCTGAGAAATTCATGAGAACTGTACTTCTAGTATCAAAAATCATTTCCTCAAATCCTCTAGTGCAAACCGCGGCTCGCGAGCCACATGCGGCTCTTTGGCCCCTTGAATGTGGCTCTTCCACAAAATACCACAGCCTGAGTGAGTCTATTTTGAAGAAGTGGCATAGAAGAAGTTTAAGTTTAAAATATTTGGCTCTCAAAAAAAATTTTAATCATTGTATTGTTGATATTTGGCTCTGTTGACTAATGAGTTTGCCGACCACTGTTCTAGTGGAACTGATGCTCTGGAAAAATATTCCACATTTCCCCATGCCTTCTCAGACCCCCTAGCCACTGTGGTGCCTGATGCTTTGGCCCAGTGTGAGAAGTTTGGCCTTTGGGTGGCGTGTACTCACCCCCAAGCCCAAGTGGACTCTGTGGGGAACAGTAAGATAAAGGGATGCACCTATAGAGTTTTGAACTTGTGCTTCTTTCTCAACTTGCCCTGTCCCTCACTCAGTACCCTTTTTATCTTCTCACCTATCACAAACCTCAGGATGCTTTTAGTCTCTCTTCCAAGCTTTGGGGGCAGGGGGAGTCGGGGAGTGTCCTTTTCCCCTTTTCCTTACCGAGAACAGGACAGCTAGCCTCTTGCCTCTTCTGTTGGCTCCTCTTGTATCTCATAACCTTTCATGTGGAACTCTGTTGCCACTTTATCCCATCTGTCCTTGTTCAGTGAAATGATTGTAGTCATTCAGTGTGAAGAAAGGGCAGGGGTATTCATTATTCCTTACACATATGCCTGCAGGAACAAAAAGGCTTAAGTGATTGACAGCTCACCGCAGGTCGGTTGTAAATGTAGAAATCAACTCATGTTCAATGTTTCTTTCCCAAATTTTTCAACTGGATGGAATATATTGTGGTCTTTGGTCCAGCTCAGGCAATATGTGATGAGGTTTCCTTTCCCTTTCTAAGCAACGCAGCTGCCATCCCAGTGATTGAATCACAAGTTGGCAACCAAACACCCATTAGTGGCTTTTCTCTAACTAGACCCGTCTCCCCTGCAGTGCAGGGAAAGACAGGAGGGAGAAGCCCAGAGACCAGCTTGGTCACAGAGAGGTCTTGGGAAATGCCCCTCAGCTGGGTCCCTGTCATGCTCTTTTAACCTTATGTTTAAGTGCTTCAAGCTGAGTGTGACATTTGGGAGGGTAACCCAGCCTCTGGAAGCTGCAGTGTTTAGCTGACAGAAGCTCCACATCTAGGGTGAGACAGAGGAGAGAAGGTTGCACCATTATGCTTTTGAATTGTCCCTTTGTTCTTCCTGTATGCTCTTGGCCAGTTCTGGGGATGCCCAACACAGTGGAAGAGATGTGTCCTGACATTCCCCCGCTGGAACGCCTCATGAAGGAAATCCACCACCTAGCCGAGTCCGGAGCCCGGTACACAGAAATGCCCCATGTCATCGAGGTGATACTGCCCATGCTATGCAACTACCTATCCTACTGGTGGGAACAGGGGCCTGAGCACCTGCCCCCCAGCACAGGGCCCTGGTGCACCAAAGTCACCTCGGAACACCTCAGCGTCATCCTGGGCAACATCCTGAAAATCATCAACAACAACCTGGGCATCGATGAGGCCTCCTGGATGAAGCGCATCGCAGGTACCACAGATGCCTTTCTCCCCAGCCCAGCTCGGGGACCAAGATGCCTAGACCCTCTTTTCACCTCTTAGACTATCTTTAAACTGTTCTCCCTCCCCACCTCCCTTACTTAACAGTACAAAGAATCGACTTATTCCTCTGTAGAGTTTCTTGGAGCAGATGCTCATGCCCATTCCCCAGCTAGTCCAGGCCTCTGAGACCTTCTTGATAAACTCTACCTGATGCACATGATCTAGGCTTTATTTGCTTTTAGTACTTAAGAATCCCCTTTGCTCTTCTGATAATAATTGTCCCTATTTTCTTGATAAGTGATCCTTTATGTTTTCCACATCTATAAAAGTCACTGCCATCTGAGCTGTGCTGTAAGTTTCTGGCAGTTGTATCTTACTTTATGCTTTCTTGGACACTATTTGAGGTTCATAGTCATATCACTTTGTTTTGGGATGATTTTTTTAGAGGGGAGGGTTGTGTACTTCTGGAACTCCTTGCATGCAAAAGGCTCTTGGTAATGTTGTTAGCTGATTTTCTGTTCCTACAGTAACCTCAAAGAAAGGAAAGACTTAAAAAACAAATAACCATACTTTCCACAGTCAGGAATCCATGAGTATTTAGTGTCCTCTGTGTCAGAGTAGAGTCTGAGGAGATAGAAAAGTCCTTGTTTTGGATGGACCCATAGTTTAGATAGAAGAGTCCACTAGAACAGCTTCACCCATATCAGTGGTCAGCAAACTCATTAGTCAGCAGAGCCAAATATCAACAGTACAATGATTGAAATTTCTTTTGAGAGCCAAATTTTTTACTTAAACTTCTTCTAACACCACTTTTTCAAAATAGACTCGCCCAGGTCTTGGTATTTGGTGGAAGAGCCACACTTAAGGGGCCAAAGAGCCACATGTGGCTCATGAGCCAGTTTGCCAACCACTGACCCATATAGTATCCTGGACCATGACATACTGTGGCTGAGTCCCAGAGAGTATCAGCCCAACTCTGGGTATTCCCCTTCCCAGATAAATTAGTAGGCATTCTTCTGCATGACCAAGAAAGAAAAGTTCCTACCTCCTTCTTTTCTCAGAAATGAATTGAGATCAAAATTATAAATATTTGAGTGCTAATGGCTACTAGATAGTAGAGATAGGCTTCTGTGGACATGAATAAATAAAGTTGGCATTCCTTACTTACCTGTTAGCCCAAGAATAATGTTGACCTTAAGGTATTTGTTGATGAGCTCTCATTTGTAAATCTGGATTAAGGGAAGGAAGGATATAAAGGAACAACTCCCTTAGCCCCTAGGGAATAGAGAGAAAAGATGTCATAGCAAAAGAGGCACTAATGGTAATGGAACTTGGCCTTTTATTCCACCAATGAATTAATTCTACCATCAGGCCACTTAATTCCTGGTACCTGAGCAAAATCAATTTTAAATAGTAACCCCAAATCACCCACATCTGGAATAGCCATTCTAATTATAGCTCCAAGGCAGAGAAGCACCTCCATGAGGGGTGAGGGGTGAAGGATGAGAGGTGAGGGGTGAGGAGTGAGGGGTGAGGTATAGGGTGAAATCCAAGCCATCATGGCTCTGAGTTTTGACTTCCTGGTTAACGCATCTCAGCAGAGAGTTACTGTCACTTTCTCTTTCTAAAACAGTCTTTATGAAATAAAAAAATAAAAATAAGATTTTTTAAATGCTGAAAGTAGGTTATTTTCAGTTAAGATGCCTAAGCTAAAGAAACTTTGACATATACATTAACATTGTCAACAGTTCATGACTCATTCATTTCATTCCACTTTTTTAATATAAGCACTCAGGTTCTGCTCTTTATTATGAATTGAATCAATAAGATATTCCATTTAAGATATAGGGTGATACATAAAGTTTTTATCTTTCTCCTTACGAAGGTCAGGATGATAGTCCCAAGTCCCACTGAGGCTTGTTTCTATTCTTTGACTTCTAGTGGCCACCTCTTCCTCTCAGCTCATTATTGCTGATAATAGTTTGTCTGCCTTCCTCGGGGTCCCAGAGAGCCTCTAGGCATTGGGCTGATAGTTCTCAAGTGTTAGGTGCTGGGAACTGTGGTTGGGTTACCGTATTTTTAGCAACAAGTTTTTTTAATAAAATAACCAGAAAGCATAAAGTTCAATGCCTACTCTTGTCTTGGCACAGTACTGGTTATTATGAACAAAAGGCTTCCTTCGGGAAGTTTATAATCTAGCTAGTGAGCCAAAACCAGCATGAACATACTATAAAATGATTTAAGATACCTATTAGGAAGAACTAGGAGGTGTGAACAGGGGCCACCCTGAGTTGATGGATTTTCAGAGCCTGAACTTCTCAGTAGCACTTCTTTCCTTTCATCAATTGTCATACTATGTGAAATGAGGGGGAGACCCTTTGTTTGCAAACGCAGTGTACGCCCAGCCAATCATCAGCAAAGCCAAGCCTGACCTGCTCAGAACCCACTTCATCCCAACTCTGGAGAAGCTGAAGAAAAAGGCTGTCAAGACTGTGCAGGAGGAAGAGCAGCTGAAAGCTGACAGCAAAGGGGACACTCAGGAAGCAGAGCTCCTCATCCTGGATGAGTTTGCAGTCCTCTGTAGAGATCTCTATGCCTTCTACCCCATGCTCATCCGCTATGTGGACAACAACAGGTACGGAGGAGGCCTGGGGAGCATATCTACAGGGAGGAAAGTGGTGTTTCATTGTGTTAAAGTAATAGAGGGAGGTCACAGTGGCCCCATCAGTTCCCTCCCCCAATAATCCCTAATGTGAGACCTCCAAGCTATGCTTTCCTTGACCACTGTTTCTATATGGTCAGTGGTGTGGCCACCTCTTCCATCCTCAAATACCACAGGTGAGAGGGAATTGGTTGAATAAAGACAGCAGTGACCCACTCCTGTCCTTCTGCTGTTCTGTCACACATTCATTCAGTAGATATTACTGACTGTCAGGCATTGGGGAACAGGATGAACAAAACAAATGAAGATGTCTACTATAGGGAGTTTTCATTCTGGGAGGGGATTGGGGTATGAAGACAATAAAATAAGTACTTATATAATTATATATACTTATATATTTAAATATACACTTATCAAAGTAATCTGTGCAAAGCAGGATAAGGGAAATTAGGAGTGCCAGGGTTATAAACAGAACATTACTGAGAAAGTGACATTTGAGCAAAGACCTAAGGAGATGAAGTTAGGAACCCTGCAGGTCTGGGAAGTGTGTTCCAGGAAAATAGAACATCTGGTACAGGCCCTGAAGAAGGAGTGTGTTTGGGATGTTCAAAGGAATCACAAGGATACTAGTGTAACTGAGGAAGAATGAGGGGTGCTAAGAGTGTAGATGTCAGAGAGGCAACATGAGTCAGGGCCTTGGAGACCACTTAAATACTGACTTTTACTCAGAATGAAAGAAGTTGGTGGAGGTTTTGAGCTCATCTGTGATCTGACTCATTCCTTGAACACTATGGTGAGGGATTGAGGCAAATAAGGAAGTGAGGAGACCAGTTGGGAGGCTCACGATGATCCAGTCAAGAGCTAATTGAGACAGAGCAGACTAGAGGTTGCCAAACTAGAGGGGGACTGGTGGGGTCTACAATGGGGAACAACTTCTTAATGTGATCAGAGTTTCCTTTTAGAGTCCTGAAAATATTTTAGAAATAGTTGCCCAACATTGTGAATGTACTAAATATCAGTAATGGCCAATTATATGTTTTATGAATTTTACCACAATTAAAAAGAGGTGGGCTATAAGGAGTTAAGGCAGGGAGGGGGAGGTGAGGCAATACTTTCAACAATAAAAATTTAAAAAATGAAAAAGAAAAAGAAAAAAAGTTGATGTTGGCTGAGACCAGCATGGTAATAATGAAAGCTGACAGAATATATCAGATTCTGGGTCTACTATGAAATAAAGCCCTCGGGACTTCCAGATTGGGAATGAAAGAGAAAAAGGAGAGTCAACTCAAAAATGATTCTGGCAAATGGAAGGATGTGGTTTTTATCAGCTGAGTTGAGGAAGATTGTATTTTATCCAAGATTGTATTTTGGATAAAATACAAAAGATTTTTAGAGGAAGATCAGGACCTTGCTTTTGGACATGTTAAATCTGAGTTGTTTCAATCAATCCTTTCTAATAAAAGAGTAATATGCAAATTGACCATCACTCCAACACACAAGATGGCTGCTCCTATGTGGTCAAAGATGGCTCCCTCCATGTGGACATAAGATGACCACCACAAGATGGCCAGCAGGGGAGGGCAGTTAGGGGCAATCAGGCTGGCAGGGGAGTGGTTAGGGGGTGATCAGGCTGGCAGGAAGAAGCGGTTAGGGGCAATCAGCCAGGCAGAAGGGCGAATGGTTGGGAGCCAGCAGTCCTAGATTGTGAGAGGGATGTTTAAATAGGCAGTTAGACATCCTTTGAGGGGTCCTAGATTGGAGAGGGTTCAGGCTGGGCTGAGGGACCCTCCTCCCCTCCCCCATGCATGAATTTCATGCACAGGGCCTCTACTATAGAAATAACAGTGTTGAGTGGGCAGTTGAATATGAATGCAGAGTTCAGGAGAGGGGTCTGATGTAGATATAGGAATTTAGGAGTCATCAACATATTGGCATGCAGTCTTTAAGAACCATGAGACTGGATGAGATAAAGAATTGAAGGGGAGCGAGAGTTCTAAGGACTCAGCCTTTCTACTCTCCAACATGAAGAAGTCTGAAGAGGAGGAACCAGTGCCTGAAACTAAAATGAAGTAACCAATGAGACAAGAGAAAACCAAGAGAATGATATGTCCTGGATGCCAACTTTATAAGGCACTTTCAGTAGGAAAGAATGATGAATGAAGTTTATTGGTGACCTTGACCCGAGCAGTTTCAGTGGAGCAATGGCAGAGCTGAAAGCCTCTTTGGAGTGGACTAGAAGAGAATGGAAGGAAAGGATTTAGAGACAGCAATACAGACAACTTGTTTAAGGAGTTTTATTATAAAGGAGGACAGAGAAATAGGATGATAGCTGGAGACAGAAGCAGAGTCAAGAGAAGAATTTTTAAGATGAGAGACTTGTCAGCTTGCTTCTTTACTAATGGGAATAATCCAGTAGAGAAGAGAAAATTGATCAGAGTAAGAGAGGATTTCTTTTTATTTTATTTTATTAAATTGTTTGGGGTAATTTTGGTCAACATGAACATATAGGTTTCATGTATGGGTTTCTATGTTACAACATCTGTTTCTAAAGCAATGCCCTTAAACAGGCAAAGGTCAGCCTCAAATAGTTCATTCACAACAGCAGGTAGGAAGGCAGAATTTTCAAACAGCTATCAGGTATTAAACTATATATACATTTTGGGAGGGACATCCTGTATATGGATGAGTAGAATCTGTAGGAATCCCTTCCTAATTGCTTCCATCATCAGAGAAGTAGGAAGCAAGATGATCAGCTACGAGAGAGGAGGGGGAGAGGTTGCTTAGAGATTTGAGAAATAAGAAGAAGATATGAGGCAGTGGTCAGGGAGAGATGGAAGAGCAATGGACCAAAGGAGTGTGGTGTGATGCCAAGTAGCATTAAGGGCTCCACTTGAGATCCATAATCACGAATTTAAAGTCTTTTTCTCTGGTCAATTCTGCTGCCAGGTTTTGGCCCAGAGTAGGAAGAGAGGTTGATTTGACCAGGGTTGGAAGTTTGTAAAGTGAGTATGACAAAGAAAAAATGGGTTAGGAAGTCAAGGGTATATGTAAACTGGTGATTATAAAAATTGACTATGGAATTTAAACTGAATGATGAGGAAAATTAGCACATAGGAGACTAATGACCATAAACAGGAAAGGAACAAAGTATTGTTGGTCCTTGTAGGAGTCAAAGACCAAATAGATCTTGTTTATTATACCATACCCTTTAACACTTGCAGGCCTAAAATACAAATTGGGGAAAGCTTGATTTTAAAATACCTCATTGTAGGTAGTCAAAAACCTCAAGAATATTTGAGGGAACATTCCTAACATATAGAGTGTTATGCCATTGTGTCATGGACAGAAAATAGGTCTGAATATGCCCATTTTAGAATTTATTTTATAAGGCAAATTGTATGTACTATTTAAAATAATTTAAGATTACTTATATTTAGCATCTCACAATAAATACCTTACAAAGACACACTGTGTATTTGTGTACATATAACCCCTTACCTATCTATGAGACATTTGACACACTTTCTCAAAAGAAATCCTGCTTTGAGAGTCATCATTTTAGTCATTTCTGATTAACATATTATGTTAACAGTTTAGGGAAGGAATTTGTCAGAATTTGAGGTGAAAACAAAAATGAAAGTAGAGTAAGGTTGCTCCGAGAATAGCTCTTTAATGTCATTTGTCACTATTGACGATCAAGACTCAAGAGAGAATGTGTTCCACCTGCACTGTGTTTGACAGTGCTAAAAATGGCAATGTCAGAAAGTTTTTGAGATCATCATTAATTCATTCATCCCTGCTTTCAACCTGTTCTTCCCTGAACACCAGGGAGCATCATGGCCATCTGAGCCTGGCTTGGAAATGCCTCCTTCTATGTGTGTGCCTTTACCTTTTTCAAGTTCTTTCTTCACTCAAAAGAATTAGCTGACTTGGATTCTAGAATGGTGGAGGTGGCAGGAATATTTGAGGTCACTTCACCCACCCTCTAACTGGATAAATAAATACCCCCTTTCTTTTTCCTGCCTCTGATTATCCTTTATAGCTATAAACAACAGGTACACCTCTCCCTGCGTACAACTCCCATTCTAATCTCAGACAATTTAAACCACTGGTCAGGCAAACTCATTAGCCAATGGAATGGCAAATTGTGGCTTGTGATTTAAACCATTTGAGCTCAATCTGTAATTCCTACCATTGGTTCTGATCTTGCTCTTTGGAGGCACACAAAACTAATGCCAATCTGTCTTATGGCAGCTCTTTAAATATTGAAGGGTGCCATCTCCTCATGTCCTCCTCCCTGTGTTTCCTCGTTACATTAGACCTTTGTACTTCCTTCAGTCCGGGCATGGCAGTGTTTCAAGTTTCTTTACCATCTGCAACACTCTTCTGAAGAGAAGCTTCTGTGCATCAGTGTTCAGCCTGAGGCTGACCCAGAACAAGCAGGAATTCCAAATGTTGTGTGGGGCAGCCAGGGCAGGGCAAATCAGCTCTCCATCTCCTCATCCAGAAGATATTAGGTCACCATAGGTCCAGGACAATCTCTATACAAGACACACTGGCTTGACTCACTTTCTCAAAAAGTGCAACTCCCTGGAAATCAAAAACAATCAGAACATGGAAGTAAACAACTTTAAATAGTATGATTTTGGAGAAAACCCATCTCTCAGCCTGTTGAAGGGAACCCTGTGTGGTGACTGTTTCAGGCTGTGTCTTCTGCTGAAGGCTCAGGAATAATACTGAGAGATGCTCCTACTTCTGAGTCAGACAACCTGACCATGAACATGGGAGCATGGCTTTACTTTTTTTCAAAATCTGATAACTTACCTTTTTGAGAATGGAAGTCAAACTCTCTTTACTCTTGCCATCATCCAAGAGTCTATTATTGTGCTTCTTTTCTCCATTCATAAGCTATTAATTTTATCCACTTGGGTTGCTTCAGCCATCACCACCACTGATCATTACCTCTAAATCCAACCTTTTTCCTACCTACAGCCTTGCATTTTTCCCACAGCCCTTTGGCAGAATGCAGTGCAGATGAAAAGAAACTTGGGAATCAGTTTAGTGCCTCCCAAAGAATCAAGTGTCTGAATATTAAGAGAGGTCATGAATTCTGAGGGAGACTGAGAGCAGAAGATGAGCCTGGTACATCATGTTAAGGGAAGAAAGGCTTTGGGGAAATAGGAAAGGTGAGGTCAGGATCTTCTCACCTGCAAATACCATCTTAATCTGGGTTGAGAGAGGTGCAGTGAGTTTGTGATCATGGGGGGAAGACATTTAATTAGATATTCTTCATGTACACTCACCACTCTGAATCTGACGAAAGGCATTCACCAGAAATAAAGAGTAAAGATTTGCCTCTTAGAATAAAAACAAAATTCATTCAGCAGAAACTGTCTTCCCATGTGAAGGCAAAGGGATCAAAATTGTCTTCTTTCTCCTGGGATGAAATGTTGACCTAAGGTTGTTTTCAGTGCTGCTACTACTCACACTGCCTGTGGCTGTGCTTTTCCTTGGATGGAAAGAATATGGCTCTCATTCCTTCCCACTCAAGGCACAGTGCAAACCTATAAGGCTTATTTAAACCGAAACATTAAAGAATGAATAGCTGCCAGTTCAGATCAAACTTGACACTTGACCATGAAAAAGTGTTCCTGAAAAATCAATATGAAAGAAATCAAAAAGCTTTATTGATCTCAAGCCTCAAGTTTGGATTGCATTTGGCTTCCGCTAATGGATACATGATTACAGTGGCCTAAACAAAGTAGAAGTTAACTCACATATAAAAGAAGGCCAGGACTAGTGTGGTGCTGCTCAGAGACCCTCAGTGCTTTGCCTTTTTATCCTTAATATTGGCTTCCATCTTTAAAGTTACTTTATACTGCAAAATGCCAACTAGAACCATCATATTATCATTCCAGACAGGAAGCAGGAAGGCAAAAAGGCACCTTCAGCTATCTGATCCCTTTTTAGAAAGCTTTTCTAGAAGACTCATCCAACAACTACCACTTCCAGCTCATTGATCAGAACTTAGTCACATGGTTATCCCTCAGGGGAAGCTGAGTAATGTGACCTTCAGTGGGACACAGTGCCACCCTGAATAAAATGGGGTTTTGTTCTATGAAGGGAAGAGACTGAGTAAACAACCTATGGTGTCTGCCACATAAAGAAGAGAATGGTTGGAAAAGTAAATAAGAAGGATTAGATAAGAACATCTGTGAGGCTGGAACTCAGACCAGTAAGGAATTCAGGAGATGAGAGAGGGACCCAAAAGTGGTCTTGGCCTCATAGTTTTCACCTTTCTTCCTTAGCCTGGTGCATGCTTTCTGTGAATGGGAAGAATGTGAGGCTGCTCAGGGCAATTTATTCTGATGTCCCAGGACTTAGGGAACTGGCTTTTGATAGCTATTACCCTACATGCACCAAGGGACATTGGGTTTTTCAGGCCATCCATGAAAACCAAAGTTTTCTTTAAGGAAGGTGATAGACAATTTAATTTCTACATCACTCTTTATAGATATTTGAAAATGCCAGTTCACCCTGCCCTTTGAAAATATAATTTAACGCAAATATATAAGATACTTAGGGGAAAGAGAACTTTTAGAACTTGCCTGAATTATACTGCAATTTACCCTTCTTGCTGCTACTGTGTTTGTTTTTTAAATAAATGCAGCTGGTTTTGTTAAGCCTGTTTTGTGTATGTGTATGTTTTTTAAAAAATAGATAATGCCCATTTATGGGGAGTTTCCAAACAATTTCAGAGAGCATAGGAGGTATTTGGTCTCTGCCAAGCACTTCAGTCAACAGTGAAAAAGATATTGTCTTACAAATTTTATTCATAAAACTGGCTTTGTAAGGAAAAGGGATGAAGCCTGAACGGTTTGTAAAGTGCTGAGCATTTCAGAGGCTTGACAATGACAAGTGTAAATGACAAGGCTAGATGGCATAATGACCAAGACTTTCCTGGTTTTGCCTGCTTTAGGTATTAAAGGGCATTTGTCCCAAAACTTACAGTATAACCTTAATCACTTCATCAGTTTAAAGGGAAAAAAAATTATCTTTGACAGTTTTGAAATGTTGACTTCTGACATCTGTTTGCTAAAATAATCCTTGAATCCTTTGGAAACAATGAAAATGATTATTCTAAGTCCTCTAAAATATCTACAATACCTGTCTATATCTAAGCATGGAAAGAATATATTGATGATAGCCTTCTTATAGGAATATAGTTTTATCTAGATAAATGGGTACACCCAATATCCAATGAGTGTGATTATTTTAATTAGTACTGAATTTCATATGCATATTCCTTTACTTTTCAACTCAGATCCAACTGGCTCAAAAGCCCCGATGCTGATTCTGACCAGCTCTTCCGCATGGTGGCTGAGGTCTTCATCCTGTGGTGCAAGTCTCACGTAAGGACTCCTGGGCCCTGGGCTTAGAAACAGTGTAAAAGGTACAGACCTCAGGGAACTGTCTTGTAATGTTTGCTTTTTATTCCCCCACCCTCCACTTAGAACTTCAAGAGGGAAGAGCAAAATTTTGTGATTCAGAATGAAATTAATAATTTGGCATTTTTAACTGGAGACAGCAAAAGCAAGATGTCAAAAGTAAGTTCTCAGATATCAGTTCCAAAGACTTTTCAACCTTCACCTAAGCTATGTATCTCTGATATAGGAAATAATCCACTCTGTGCAACATTTAAGTCAAACCAAAAATCTCCATTGTTGTTTCTTTGAGAATGAGCAGAAGAAACTGTTCTCAAATAAGCATGGTCATCACATTTTTATGAATAAATAGCTGCTTGTATGTCCAAAAGTTTATGTTTCAAGGCTTGCCTAAGGCATTTGGGAGACCTCTAAAACAAACCTACTGTCAGTAGTTTTAAAATAGAATGACTTCCTGTATGGTGACATTGCAAAAATACAGGTGCTTAGAGTCACCTTCTGATTAGAAAATTACTTTGCTTTGAGGCTTTTATGAGTTCATGTTCTTACAGTATACTTGTTTTCCTCCTATCTGGAATATCCAGTAGCTGTTGCTTCAATTGTGCTTACCTCTTAATGCCTTCTGTTTATTTTCCACATGAGTTGCATTCAGAAACTGAGACATTTGTCCATCTCCCTGCAGGAAATGTTTAAAAGAGGGCATACCAGGTATCTATCTGACAAAAAAAAAAGTTACATCTAAGGAGGACTATAGTAGGAATATGGGAAGCGGAACTGGCCTCCAGGTCCTTCTAGGTCAGCTCTACACAGAAAGGCTTTGCTGTTTTAATTGGAGAGAATTCTGAGACACACTCCTTCAGGTGTATATACAAAAGCCAGGCTTACTTAAATGGGATATTTTGTTACAAACTATTATGGCTTACCTTTGACTCTCTTCCCTTGAGAAGCATGCCTCAATGAGTATTGACTATATATGTCAAGTATAAGTGACATGCAATACCTGGGATATGTGTCTTTCTTGTTGTTGGTACAATGCTGACTTAGAGGAATATGAAGGTGGAGTATACATGGGGTTCCCTCAAAAGTGAAAATCTGTTCTGGAAAGATGGGTTTGTAGTGTAGTTCTTAGGGAATCATTCCAAATGATCTTTTTATATGGAAGACCTATGTATGTGGAGGTGCAGAAAAGGGGCTGATAGGACCCCAAATATCAACATTCATCTCCACTATGTCTGGCTAGCTCTAATCAGCCAGTCACTCTGAACTTCCTGCCCTTCCATCATTTAGCTATGTTGACACTAATACTTCTTCCAGCATCCAAAAAAAAAAAGTAGTTCTTGAAGTTTTGAATCTGATATACACTTTCCTATAAAGTTTTATAAATAAAATTGTGTACATGCAAAGTGGAGCAATCAGGAGTGCATATTCATATTCAAGAAGAATCTTAGGAACTTTACCTATGGTGGATCCTTTTGAGCTTTATATTATTTATTTGATTTTCAAAAAATTATTTTGCATTCAACTTTTAGCAAACATATCTGCTGCTCATGTCAGGTATATGGGATATTTCAGACTTCTGATCCCTGACATTTATTTTAAGTTCCCTCTGAAGAGTCTTCTTACAGCCACACAGGCTCTCCTTTGACCCTGCCTACCTAAATAAATCCCAGGCAGATTCCATGCTACCTTCAACTTGGAGTACATATATCCATTGGCTCAGGACTGAACCAGCTAGAATTCATTGTCATTGTCAGCGATGACAGCAAAGCAGTGGAAATGACTCTGATACAAGGATTCAGATCACAGAAAAGCAGAAATGGCAACGATATCTCAACCTTCTGGTGCTGAGTAGATACTTGGGGTCTTTGGGTTTACACTTGGAAAGAGATGAAGTAAAAAGAATTGACATTTCACAACTAACCTACTAACAAACTAACCTGAAATCATGCTCATTCACATCACTGAATGAGGAAAAAGGTATGTTTGTCTTGTCAGAGGATTATCATATTCAGAATCTTTGCATCTCCCCTGTTGATAAGGTTAGTCTATAGGAGCAAACACTTTCACTTCATTCCCATTGACATTGTATACAATTTTTTTCTGAGCCACATGGGATAAAGTCAAAGTTATAGTGTAATGGATATGAGGATCCTTCCTAGATATTAAATAATGTTTGCCATGTTCCTCGGGGCAACAAATACTAATATTGTTCCTTTTACATCTGTTGAGATACCAAATGTGATAGTAAATAGGACTAGAGACTAAAATTAAGCTAAGTCTTACCTTTGGCCCCACTCTTGACTGGAGGTATGGCCTTGCCTCATTCACTTACCTCCTCTTGGCCCCAATTTACCTGACTCCCCACAGCTCTACCCAGATGTTTTGTTTAAAAGACAATATCAAATTGCATCTCTAGAGAAAAAAATAATATTACATATGTGCATGGCACTATTTCAGAGAGATACATGCCTCCAAAACAGCAACTCATAGTCATTACTGCTGTTTTTTGATGTAGAATTACATATAAAGAAGCCAAAAGGGGGGGATATTCTTTCAATTATCAATTGAATTCTCACTGCCTTTGCCTCCCTGAAATGAGAGGTTCTCCCTACCACCTAATCTGAATGGTCACTTGTCACCCGTGCTTGCTTTTATCTCCACTCATAATTGAATTCTGGTGTGTAAGTGGACTTGGCTGCAGTGCACATGGCAGCTGTTATACTGGAATGCTGCCTGTCCACACACTGCACTCACTATTGTGAATGAAAGGGAAGCAGAGGAAAATGTACAGTGGGTCATCCTTCTCAGACTTGGTTAACTGAGGTCAGTTCAAAGATGTGTGAGTTCTCTGGAGGCTAAAGCAGATTGGTCTTTGAGAGCTCATTGTATATTTTGTTAATATAACACCAGTTTGCAAATGTATGTTAAGCTAAACATAAAAAAGCTGAGCACATGTTTTTTGTTTTGTTTTGTTTTTAAACTGGTTTTGTTTTCTGGAAAAATGGCAGCAGCTTCCTCGGAGGGCAATGGTAAGTTAGAATACATTTAGCCCAAGAAATGCCAGTTCCTTGACCAAGATTATAAACAATGAAAGAATTGTGATGCAGGAAATATTGGAGTAACTCATTATTTAAAACCACTCCATCCCATGAGTGGTTTCAGTGTACTGTAAAAGGAGAAGGAATAGTTTAGAAGATGTCTATTTTATAAGGGTGTTCAGAATTGTATGTGTTTCTTCTTACTCCCAATATCCTCTATTATTCACTCTTCCCTTCTCTCCTCTATTCTTCTCTCTCTCAATCTCTCTCTCTCATCCTTCCAGCCCCCCACTTTTTTGTTTTTATTTTTATTTCTTTTGTTCTTGTATACCTGCAGCTTCAGTGCTCTCTATCTCCTCGCCTTCTCTCCCTTTCTTTTCTCCTTCTCCTTTTGCCTTCTCTCTTCCCCCGTTCCTTCTTCACCTCCTTCATGCCTTAAAAGTCTGTGTTTTTTCCTTAAGTTCACATATAAAATCATCTTAAACTACTGAGGAAAATGAAACAATTTTGAAGTGATAGGAATTCATAAATTTTTGTTTAGAAAATAAAAAGTTTTAGGCAACTTTAAAAAAAACCTATTTCTAGTATTAGCAAAAATGCATTGAGTTAACTAATCTTAGCAACATGTAAAGAAAAGAATAAAATGAGAACCTGTAGAATGTGGGAGGCTTTGACCTAAAGCACATACAGGTCACAACACAAGAAGGGAGGTGCTCCATCCTTCAGGCTGTGGAGTGATTCTGAACCACCTAAGATACTTCTAGAGTCCTTTCTTTAAAAGCAAATTTTTAGCAGAAGCACACTCATCACCCTTGAATACAGGTCTGCCCTCTCTTTTTCTTCTTCTGTTTTTAATTTTTTTTAACTGTAGTCGACATATAATATTAGTTTTGGGTATACAACATAGTAATTAGACATTTACATATTTTGGTAACCACAGGTCTTCTAGAGGTTATAATGTGGGTGGAAGGAAAAAAAACAAAATAGAGTCTTTAGTTACATGACAGATTGTCTGCAGCTCACCCAGGTGAAAGAAAGGGGGAACAAGAAAGAGTTTAGGTCTAAAGCATTTATCTGAAGATGTGGGTGTGAATGTCACACACTCTGGAAGGCTGATCTCTGAGATGATCTTGGCCCACGGGTGCATTGCCTGGTCTGGGTATAAGTCTTTGTGGCCAAATTAATCTCCATCCTAATCTCCCATTCATTCTACATGCCATTTTCAACTGGCTCCCAGAGCGGTTGAGTTTCTGTTGTGTTGGCTGAGGAACTGGGGCTCAGAGCTATGACTAATATGTGGTACCTTATACCTTGGACCCTTGCTTTTGCTGACTGACTCTTCTCCTTGTTTCTTTTCTTTTGTCTTTCCACACAGGCCATGCAAGTAAAGGTACAGGTCAAATGCATGATGTGTCTTTTCTGTTCTAATAGTAGAGGTCTCAGGCTCTGGCCACCCTCTGCCTTGTGATCACCAGCAGGGGGTGGTACATGATGGATGTTCTCACCTGGATGTCCCCAGGCCTGCTCCAGGGAAGACAACTGCCTGTCAAAGAGTAAATGTAGGCCTACCCACCCTGGAATGGGAAAGCCGGGGAAGCCAGCCAAGCCTTGCCATAACCTATCCAAGTCTCCTTGCTAGCTCTGCTCCCTTCCTAAGCTGCCACTCTGTGGCCAGCATGCTAACAAAGATAGGGATACTGACAGGGCTTGAGACCTGGGAGATGCTCCCCTGCTGTGCCCTGCAGATCAGAATCCCACTTACTATCAGTGGTCCCAGCCCTTCACACTGTACATTCCTGTCTCTAGTACAAGGTTCCCATGATTCAAAGAGGATTTTCCAAGGACTAAAGTCCAAGATTTGAAATCAGCAGATAACCATGAATTTTTGCATAAAATGTATATATGGTGTAATAAACCTTAAGACAATTTCCCAGTGATCCATACATGTTCTTGCTTGGAAATATTTATCTATCTCTTCATTAACGTGTATCTGCTGCCATTGTCCCAAGCACTCTCTTCAGGAATGTGGAGAGAGAGGGGGTGTACAGAAACTGAGCCCCAGGTAGCCCTTGGTTAGAAAGGGGAAAGGGAACCATGGACAGAGAGCTGGGGGTCTACATATTGACTCAGATGCTACTTGTTTTGTGACCTTGCAAGAACCACTTAACGTTCTGAGCATCATGTTCTCATCAATAAAACCGACTTGTTTCTATTTTAGAGTTGGTGGGAGGATTAGAAATGTCTTATTTCAGTAGCAGGCACATGGAGTCACAGCATATAAGCAGTATTTGGTCATAAACTGCTGAGACGTGAGATAAAATAGAGAATGAGCAATGAACTATTTAAATTGTGAATTAAATCCACATGGTTACATTTTGCACATTTACTGTTTGTAAACAGCATACTGCAAGTTATCTTTTAAATTTATAAGATGTACAGGGTATCTCATAGTTTATATACTTAAAATGAATGATTTGAAGCATTTTAAAGGGTAATTTAGACTATAAATGAGTTTAGCCTCAGCTGCAACCTTTAGAATTCTGCACTGGAAGTAGAACATGATGGAACCTTGCAAGCGCTTGGGAAGTGATAGTGTGGACTACTGTGGTCCTGTGTGAGCCAGCTTTCTTACCGTGTTCTGGAACACAAGAAGCTGCTGCTTCTTAGCCTCATTTCTTCCTCCCGCTCATATTTCTCACTGCCGCCTCCCACTACAGTCCATGTCTGACCTGCTGTTTTGGAGCACCTGGCCCACGGTGTTCCTGCAGCCCATAGAATTCCCTTGCTGAGGTTTCTGTGATATAGCCACCTGAAGGTGCAGCTGCCACAGCTGGGTGACAGAAATCGCATCGTTTTAAGAGTGTCTATTAATAATTATGAATCTTTCACACTTTGGAAAGTAATTTAAAGAGATCCTCCCAAGGCCTTGTTCATTCTGACCCCCCTCTTCTCTCTGAAAGGCAACCCTGTATGAAATGAACTCTGCTCCAACCCAGGGTCCCAGGTCTTAGACGCCAGTTCTAGGGTTGGCATCTGGTCTCTGCCCTGCTCCCAGGGCCCTGGAGCTCAGTGCACATTGCAGGGCTGCCACCTCATGGCTGCACATACTCTTGGGCACTTCAGGAAGCAAAGCTTTGGTGAGCACCAGTTTGCTCTTCCTCAGCATCCCTAACTTCATTTTCTGCTTCTGGCTCTGCAGCCTCCTCCTGTCTCCCACCCACTCCTTCACCCCCTCCCCCCCCCCACACACACACATACGTACTTACACTTTCAGCAGGTGCCGATTAGCTGGGGCAGAGTCCTGCTAGTAAGGTTCCACCTGGGAAGCTTTGCTCTTGCAGAGCCTGACATCATGAAAAATGAGGTCAGTGCAGTGTGTTGTCTGATTAAGCCCCCCTCCCCCATCACCATGTGTTGTAGACACTGAGGGTCCTGGGTTGGTTGCCTCAGCCAGTGCACTGAACTCTTCTCTGAAACTCACTGCTTCTCTGAACTCTCCCTGTGAGGGATGAGAAAGTGTGAGCCAGAGTCATTTGGCCAGTTCTCAAATCATTTTTTAAAAACACCAGTTTATCTTGTTTTCGTTCTTTTTTGGTGTTTTTAAAAAATGATTTGAGAACTGGTCAAATGATTCTGGCTCACACTTTCTCATCCCTCAGCCCAAAAGTGAGTGAGCAGAGACCGTTGATGTTCGTGGTGTGTGTGTGTGTGTGTATGTGTGTGTTCATGTGGTCCTGTGAGCATGCGCACAAGGAAGGGGTTGGGGTTTTACAGCCACCTGGTTGGCTGTAGAACACAATCCTTTTACTGTCCTTTGAAATGTACTGAGGCCCTGCTTGTACTGACAGGACCACAAGGAGGCAGGCTGCCCCTGAGGTGAGGCAGTTCCTTTCAGAATCACTGAGCCCCTCTGTTTATGTCACTCTCCTCTCCTAGTCTGGAGGGCAGGACCAGGAGCGGAAGAAGACCAAGCGGAGAGGAGACTTGTATTCCATCCAGACCTCCCTCATCGTGGCTGCCCTCAAGAAAATGTTGCCTATCGGTTTGAATATGTGCACCCCGGGTGATCAGGAGCTGATCTCCCTTGCAAAATCACGATACAGCTGCGTAAGTGCCCGTCTACCGTGGCTGAGCATGTAAGACAGGTGGTAGGGACAGGCACTCCATCCTCCTCTGGGTGAAGGGTGGGAGCAGATGGACAGAATCCAAGGTGCACAAAGGCAACACGCCCTCATTGTTGGATCTGGTTCAGGAGTTAGCATGTTCCCTTTGGAACATGCCTGTCATTTCTCTTCTTCCATTCTTATAATAAAGATCCCAGCAAAACTTTCCCTTGGCTGTCTGTACGTCCTGCACCCTACCTTGCATTTGCATAGTGACCTCTGGGAATAAAATGGAACATCTTTTTCCACAGAGGGACACCGATGAAGAGGTGAAGGAACACCTGCGGAATAACTTGCACTTGCAGGAAAAGGTGATGCACACAGGTCTCCCTCGGGCTTCCCAGTGCCATCTTCATGCTTAATTTACTCATGTTTTTCTAGAAACAGTCTCAGAGTACTTGTGTTAAATTGGTAGGACTAGCTCTCTGCCCTTAATTTTTATATTTTGGTTCTTTCCTTTGCTGTTGCAAAGAAGCATCCAGTAAAGCATTCTCCCCACTCCCATTCAACCCGGGAGTGAGTGAGCAGAGACCATAGGTGTCTGTGGTGTGTGTGTTCATGCGGTCCTGTGAACATGCATATAAGAAGGGGACTCTGGATTGGGTCAGGCCTCAGCTTTACTGACAGTGGTGCTTGCTAAACTGTGAAGCAGGACACCTGGGGGGAATTTTGGCACCTCCTGCTCTAGAGATTTGGAAACTATTTTTGTATCTGAGTTAGTATAATCAGAAAAATCAAGATCATTATTTTTTTTTTGTAAAGGCTATCTGATATTTTCCTAGGCCTGTGAATCTGAACAGCTCTTTCCTCAGATACATTATTCTCTGAGATGGAGAACTAGGTTGACACAAATAGCCTCTTTTTTTCATCCCAAACATATAGGAATGATAGGGGAGTGGGACATACTCCCCAAAAAAAGGGCAGTAAAAAAAATCCCAAGTGCCAGAGAAAAGAAGACATACTAAATCATAGTATTGAGGAGAGGTTGATGCAGTTGGGAAAACTTGTAGAGTTCTCTGTATTAGATAGTATTTTAGGGGCTGATGTTTTTAATAACCTTAAAGGAAGATAGCTGTGGGATTTAATTACTCATACTGTGCATAATTTCAGAGCAAGAAACTTACATAAAATTAGCCTTGAACCAGTGAAATATATGAATCTCCTGCAAAGACAACCATGAAACCACTTGTAGAGACTCCACCCCCTAGGATATGGGCTGAGATGCCAATTAATAGAACTCCTCCTAAAGACAAGCTCATATTTAAAAAATATAAAATGTGAAAGAAAACACACTACTATTAGCCAGAAAATGCAACAAAAAGAAGAATTCAAGCCTGAGAAACTACAGAAAGGGGTTTAAAGTGTGGTTAAAATATTTAAAGAGATAAAAGTAGCAATAGAATCCATAAATCAAGACTTGGACATGATTTTTGTTAGGAAGAGGGGAGATGTTATTGAAAAAGACCTCATAGTGACTGAAGAAATCAAAAATAGTCATTGAAACTAAAAACCCAATTTATGTGTAAAAAGAATATACTAGACACAGCTGAAAAACAATTTATGAATTGGAAGTTTGCCTTAAGGAATTAGAATTCAGTACAAAGAAATAGAAGAGTTAAAAGACATATGGGCTAGAATGAGAAGTTCTTACACAGCATCTATGGTATTCCAAAAGAAGATAATAGAGAAAATAAGAAAGGGTCAATAATAGAGTACCGTCTTGATTAACATGAAACCGTGCTAGACATGAAAGTCTATTTCAGTACAGGAGGTATCAGAGATTCCTCATCTCATGTATGAGCTTTAATTTTCAGTCTGATGATCCAGCTGTAAAGTGGCAACTGAATCTCTACAAGGATGTTTTGAAGAGTGAAGAACCTTCCAATCCAGAAAAGACCGTGGAGCGTGTACAGAGAATTTCAGCAGCTGTCTTCCACCTGGAGCAGGTTAGGAGCATCTGCTGAGGACTGGGGAAACAAGACTACCTTGGATAATACAAAGCTCCTGTCTACACTCAGCTCTTAGTCAATAATGTTCTTGTAAGACAGAAAACAAGACAAAGATCATTCCAGCTCACACCCAAGTGTCATATTGGTGCTTCATGGTAGCAGACTCCTCAATTCTTTCCCCTTCCAGTGTTTTACAAATGTTTGCCATTAGCTCAAATGACTAGTTGAAGTCCCCTACCCATTTGTAAAGCTTCTGTTAATCAATAAGTAACCTACCACAGTTAGGAAAAGAAAGCAAACTTAGTACCTCCACAAATTGAATCATCTACTAATGGGTATATCTTACTTTTGAGAAATCAAAATTCTTGCAGGGTTACGAAGTCTGGGCTGAAGATGACCATCTTTGCCACCCTGTCAGCCTGTGCTCCCCTGCCCATGTGATTTCTCCTCAGGTAGAGCAGCCTTTGAGGTCCAAGAAGGCAGTCTGGCACAAGCTATTGTCTAAGCAGCGGAAACGGGCTGTAGTGGCCTGTTTCAGGATGGCCCCTCTCTACAACCTGCCCAGGCAAGTATTCTGTCATCTTCTGTATTGTGAGCCATTGGTTGGAGTTAAGATAACCTCCCACAGCCGGGTTCTCTTCTGGCTCTGACACTCATGATCCAAGAGGTAGAAATTGGAGTCCTTTACCCATGGAGCCATTACAGTCTTCATGTGGTGTAATGGCCTGCTAAGGCAATCAAGGTAAGCATAAAAAACTGAAACCAGATGAGATACCCTAGTACCCCATGCTTTCTTCAGCTCACTGATTTGCACATGAAGTCAGTCACATAAGCATATGGAAACTCTCTAGTTTTACCTATGTGTGATTCTTTGTAAGGACATAAAGGTACCTTGGAGTAAAGGAACTATTTTGTCAACTACTTTCTTCTAAATTTCATCAATAGATCAAACAATATTTCTCTGCTCAGGCACTTGGATGACACCAAAATCACTGTGTTTCCTCAGCAGGTACAGAAATGTAACTTGAGAATCCTTTGCACAGTGTATGTGCCTTCAAGGTGAAGAAGGGACATTGTCCCAAGAGGCTAGTCATGGCCATGATGCCTTTATCCTGGTATTTATTCCATACTCTGAGTTTAAAATTATGTGAAGTCTTGTCTGGAATGTGTGTGAACACACGTGCTGAGTACCGATACAGATTTGGCCAGCACTGACTCCTTGAACCCACTGTAATTGGTGATATGATCACATTCCATCCTCAGAGTAATTTCAGAATTAGTGAGGTCAGGTCTGTGATGACTAAACAAAGCTGATAATTACGCATCAGCCTCTGCTTTATCAGAGTTCAAATCAATAGGAACATCCTCACCTGGTTGGGAAAAATAAAGTGACTTGGACAAGTACATTCTGAATCCCAGGTAGGTTTTTGGGTTTTTGGGGGGAAATCAGATAAAGTACTGTTTTTATGTTTGACATTTTACTTTTATCAAATTGTGCATCTTGGCCATCATTTGTCCAGTGTCCTGTAACCCCCTCCTGAGTCAATTGGCCAATTGAGCTTCCCTAGTTGGGGTCTTTGAAGATGGTGGAGAATCAGGGCCTCTGAGACACACCTGCTTCTCCAAGTCTCTTGAGAAAACAGACTAGTGTCTTTGGAAGAGGATCAGACACCAAAGAATCAAATAGAATTCATTAATAAAAAGCTGAAAATTAAGTCAAGTTGTCATGGGAATGAAGGCTCACTGAAGTCCTGGCCAAAAAAACAACAGTGAACTTTATAAACCAGTAGAAAAAGCAAAAAGCATACGGTTTTGTCTGTTTTCAAGAAGTGGTGAAACATCAGAAAGCTTGAACACTCCTCTGTGGTGAGGATTCATGCCTGACGTTGTACTAATTTGGCCTCCAGAAGAGCTCAGCTGTAAGCACATATCCCTAGGACCAGCTAGGCAGAAATTTTACCTCTCAAAAGCAAGCTTTTATAAAAATGCACTGAGGATGCTACTACAATCCTTTGGTATTTTGGTTGCTCCTTCAGCAGCTCTACCCTTGTGTAACAAACAGTAAGTTCAGAAATTTACTGTGTCCTTGATGAAATGTAGCCATCCCACCCTTAACCCAGTTGTTTTGGGGGGTTGCCCTGGATTTCCTCTTAGGGTGGAGAAATGTAAGGAGATTTCATAACAGCAACAATAAAAACTGTCTAAGGAGCTAATGGGGGAGACCACACCTCTTATTCATTTTGTGATGTAGACTGCATGGAACCTTCCAAACTAAAGGGCTAAATGATTGCTTTTATTATGTGGAAACTGTTTCTCTGATGTTAGTTTTTAAAAGAAAACCTGTGTGCTTTTCTCCAGACACAAAATTAACAATTTCTTCATGAGCACCTTTCAACGGGTTTGGCTGGAAAAGGTTAATGAAAAAACTCAGTATGACAGGCTTATACCCATTTTAATGGTAATGTAACCTGTGAAGGGACCTGCTCATTCTCTGCACACTCCTCCTTCCTTGACCATGATTTAACATTACCATAAAGACACAAAGTTGTACAATTTTTTTACATAATTCTGATTGGTCAGATTTTAAAGAAAGCTAGCAATGGGTCTTGATGACTCTGGTCTTGACCTTCACCTTCCTTTTCTCTCCTTCCCTTCTCACTGCTATCCTCACATTTGGTAACCCCCTTGACTGCTACTCAGTGGCTAATTTTCCAAGAAGTCAAACCTGGCTTTTAGGGAGCAAGTGGCTTGTGCCAGTTATTAAGCATTTTCAGCAACCAGGGCCACAGCCAGACCCGAAAGGCCACATTGGAGTCATGTTAATGAGCGCAGCTCACCCAAGTCTTGCCTTCCTAAGTAAAAGCTGGAGTGCCTTGCAGGCTTGGCTCCTTGGAGGCTCTGTAAAGTATATCTGAGACTAACCCACTCACCATCAGCATGAATCAGATGGGATCATCTGGAGAGGTGGTCGGCCAAAAAGGAAGAACCAAATTGCTGTATTAAACAAATACTTCTGGATTATTCCTAGACAGGAAATGTGATAAAGACCTTTTGAGACCAGGTTTATAGTTACCTCCTGGCCTTCCACTAACCATTGTTAGTTCATTCAGAAGATGCCCCAGACATCCAGGAAGCACTATGTTAGAGGGTTCTGATTTCTTTGAAATAAATGCTATGGTGGTATGCTACTGGCTACTCTGACCAATCAGAAGATAAGAATTGTACAAAAGTCTGTTCTGCTTACTAACTGTTAACCTCCCAAACTAACGTAAGGTGTCCCAGGGATCCCTCTTGACTTCACTCTCACCCCTTCCGCTCAGGCACCGCTCTATTAACCTCTTCCTCCATGGCTATCAGAGATTTTGGATAGAAACAGAGGAGTATTCCTTTGAAGAGAGACTAGTACAGGATTTGGCTGTAAGTACTGACTCAACTGGGAAAAGATATGAGTGTGAATGAATTTGATTTCTATATTCGTGTATGTGTTATAACCATTTAAGATTTACAAAAATCAGTGTGTAATTTGAAAGGAACTAATGGCATAAATTATCAGGGGGAAGCCCTGCGAATGGCCATAAGAACCAGAGAATGAATTTCACTTGGAGTCGCTAATCACTGTTGTCCTGTTCATCGTCATTATTAACAACTAATATTTCCTGAGATGCACGGCCATGCCATGGGTAATTCTCCCTAAGTTTTGAGCACCACTGGTTGCAGGAGGCCACCAGCCTGAGCCTAGGCCCTGCATCCATGTTAGGAAGGCACATCTAAATCCCCTTCCTACATTCTACATTTCTGCAGTTGGCCCTCAGAAAATGTCTCATGCCTCATCTCTAACAGACGTCACACTGTAAAACTACTTACAATTATACTCAAAGGGGAAGGCAGGGAGCTGTAGCAGACCACAGAGCTTCATCCTGATCCAGGAAGAAAATAAACCCTCCTATCCTTTAGTTGAACCATGGATGATTATTTTTTACTTTTTCTTATTTCTCTCACTTATCCTTTTCTCTTATCCCTTATTATCTCTGTTAATCTTGCCCTATGTTTCTCATATTCACTGTTTCCCACATTTCTTCTTTTTACATCTACCATTCTCTTTATTTTTCCTTCTGCCCCTCTTTTTTTCCCTTTCATATTTTCTCCCCTATTTTCCTTCCATTTGTCTTTTATGACCCTCATTGTTTTTATATGTGCCCTTCAGTCTCAATTAGTGTGAAGTTGACAGTAAGCATCATTTTGGCTGTCTACTTCTTCTAAGCCAGTTTGCAATTCTCACCAGTTTGCAGAATATGGTCCACCCTGCTGGCTGTGCTAGAGAGGTCACTTTTACCTCTGGCATCAGCTGCTATAGTCCTTTCTATAAAAGGAGATAGAAACTGGACAAGAGGAGAAATTATAAGGCTTGCAGTTCCAGGATGGCATCTCTCAGGAACAAGAATTTTAGAATCAGGAGTGAGGTTAGGAAAGAGAAATGTTGAACCAGATTGAGTCTAGAGTAGTATTAGCCCCCAAATGGCCCCAGGGCAGTGTCACTCTTGCCTCATCCCTTTTCCAACTGAGTTCTCCAAGAGCAAGTTCAGGTGAGAGGTCCAGCCTCTCAGTGACTGTCCAGGGCTGCCCTCCTGAGCTCAGGTGCCCAGAGCTTGCATGAGTCCTGCTGATTGGGGTGTGGAGGGCCTTGGCTGTAGTCAGGCTTTAGCTTTTCCTTTCATCTTGTCTTAACCCAAAATTGGAATGTTTCTTTGATTGAAAAAAAAAACACATATCCATTTATATGCCAAACCCTGCACCCTTAGGGCTACTATCCTGAAATAAATATGTGACATAGTGTATTCTCTTTGTGCTTGTAGTCTGACACACACTGTGCCTTGCGCTTTGCCTTCTCTCTGCTCGCATGCAGTTGTATGGTACGTGCTGAAACCCACGCCTAAAACCTGTCTGCATTGGTCTGTGTAGAAATCCCCCAGGGCGGAAGAGGAGGAGGAGGCAGAAACCGAAAAGCAACCAGACCCACTGCACCAGATCGTTCTCCACTTCAGCCGAAATGCTCTCACAGAGAGGAGGTCAGCACCATCAGGGTACCCACTCCTCCCACACCCTCCTCTTATGGATGGCAGTGCCTGCAGAGAGGCTGCCAGATTTGAGCTGCCCTCCTTGCTGCCCTCATGTTGTCCATCAGGAAACATCTAGGGAAGCCCATAAGCCACGGCCCTCTCATCATAATGCCAGACACTCACTGGTCTAATAGATTAAGCAGCCTCACACTGTAAGCTTCCTCCCTGAATTCCATGGCAAGCCAGTGCCCAATCAAGATTTCCAGAGTCGTTTCTCAGAATTGGGGTGGGAGAGGAGGGTTCTAATTAATTCACTAGTACATATATCATTCAAGATTTATGTGGCTCTTAGTCTTTTCCACTGGGCTTTGAAGATAGCCTGCTAAATATTTCCTTTATTCTTTCCAGCAAATTGGAAGACGACCCTTTGTACACTTCCTATTCCAGCATGATGGCCAAGGTACTCCTGGTTCCTGCCCACTGTCTAGGTCATTCTCTTTCCTTAGACCTCTTCATCACACAATCTGTCATGCTGAGCAGCAGGCCTGGGACTTGGTCATGACGAGAGCTCCAGGCAGAGCACAGTTCATGTGCCATATGGGTGACAAGTAAACCACTTACTATCCTCCTAAGAAACCTTGAGGCCTTGCAGAAGCAGTGAGCACTAGAAGCTAGGATCACATGACAGATCTAAACCAGCTAAACAGGACTTAGACATACAGACAGCCCTGGCATTTTCACTCAATGTTCAGATGCATCCAACTGTTCAAACACATCTGTAGACAAAGTTCAGTGCGTTTGGAAATAGGCTCAGAAACTAGAAGGAGATCCTAGTTTTCTAAAGGAGGCAGCAGGGCCAGAGATGTTATTTTTATGTTGCATGGAGGGATTGTGACATCTGAAATGCTGCTCCTTCTCAAATGGGAAACCTTCATGTCAGGCAGAAAAGGAGATGTGTTGGGGTTTAGAGCACCTTTTCCTTGACTAGATATCCCACATGGCCACGAAGGGAAGGGGAACTTTGGAATTTACATTCTAGGTGTCTCTGATCTTCTTCCCAAGCCTCTTTTTCTTGTTCAGAAAGGGACAGCTCCCCGTCCTTCTATTTCTTGATTTATACTAGAACTTGACTAGTTAAGAGAATTCAGGTCTCTGTTTAACCAGATGGGTCCTCATTAATTGTATGGCCTTGGTATCCCCATTCTCATTTCTGAACTTCTTTGTAACTGCAAAGGTGGCATTTAGAGTAGAAATTTGCCCTGCAGTAGTCAGAATGTTCTTGGTTTTACAACATGTGTGAAGTCCTGTGAATTGTGTCCTGTCCCCTGCCACACAGAGGGACAGTCTTGATTTTCACATCCACCTGTAATGTGATTGTCTGTCTCCTTTCTCTGTTCCACGGAATCCAGAGTTGTCAGAATGGGGAGGATGAAGAAGAAGAGGAAGACAAGGAAAAAACATTTGAAGTAAGTTTTCACTAAGATTGAAGACAGGGCCACCCTCCAAAGCCAACCTTCCTTAGGCAGGTAAAGGTTCTCTCTCAACTTACCTCCCAACAGGGAATTCCCTGGGGGTAAGCAAACTGTGTCCCTGTGTACCTTTTCCAGGAAAAAGAAATGGAAAAGCAGAAAACCCTCTATCAGCAAGCTCGGCTGCATGAGCGCGGGGCTGCCGAGATGGTCCTTCAGATGATAAGCGCCAGCAAAGGTGGTTCCCGGGGCTTCTGGATGGGCCCATGTCACTTCCACCAAGAACTCATACTGTGAAATGAAGTCATTATGAAAGAGTCCTGCTAAAGCCCAGTTAGTGGGATTTAGGTGGGCTTTACCCTCTCTTTCCTTGGCAATTCAACCGAATCTTCACCACAACAGGTGAGCGGAGCCCCATGGTCGTTGAGACTCTCAAGCTGGGTATTGCCATACTGAATGGAGGCAACGCCGGTGTGCAACAGGTAATGGGGACTCTCAGAAGGAGTCAGGCTTCCTGGGGTATTCCCATCAACCGCCATCACAATTCAGGGAAGAGGCATTGACTCAGCTATAGGGGCCACCACCCAGAATCATATCTGCTGGTATTTGTCCTTAGTGGCCAATTAGATCAGAGTAGCTGGAGACACCGATCAAACCAGGCTGAAAGTTAACAGGCAAATGTGTACTTAATGGAGAGGGTTTACACAGGGTTCAAACAGAAAAACATTTTGTTTTGTCAACATTAAATGTTTTTTTCTCTCAATTATGCTCTAGAAGACATCTTCTAAACCTTAAATTTTTACTTCAACCTTTTTATTGAAGTAAATAGCTGCCCTATTGTGAGCAAGGAGCCTGCTCAGTTAATCCCACTTACCTGTTGTTTGCTCATTCACTCACTCAACAACTATTTAGTGATTGTTGGTGATGCCCTGAAGTCAGGCTCTGCTCTAAGGGTACACGGTGCAGCAGTGAGTGATGCACATAAAATCCCCTTTCAGCAGGCATTAAATGAGAATACATAAGCATAGAGTGCCTGGAAGAGGGAATTCATTCAACAATCTGAATTGGAATGACTGCAGAAGACAGGCATGCACCAGTGTCACTGGTGCTCTGGCTCAAAGCATCTGTGTGCAGATGTCTGTGTGACATTACAGATATTTCTGGCATTCATGAGGCTTAGATCCCGGGCTTTTGAGAATCCAAACTCATAACTACCAGTAGGAATATCATTTTTCCCAGCCTTTATTAATCCCAAACAAATGTCTTATTAATGTCTCATTTTCTGCCCCACCAGTGTGACTCAGTGATTGAGCGTCAACCCATGAACCAGGAGGTCACAGTTCAATTCCCAGTCATGGCACATGTGTCCAGTTTACAAGCTCGATCCCCAGTAGGGGGTATGCAAGAGGCAGCTGACAGATGATTCTCTCTCATCCATGATGTTTCTCTCTCTCCCTCCCCCTTCCTCTCTGAAATCAATAAAAAAAAATTTTTTTAAGAGAACTACCATTTTCTAAGACACCCCTCTCCATCACCACCTCATCAGTTGATTTTCTTGAAGAGCCCTTTTTAAAAACAAAGAAATATTATTATGCCAGACAAAGTTCCTGTCTTCCCAATAACAGAAAAGAGGAGTCAAAGTCTGATTGTGAAAGAAATGCTAAGCTCTCAGAGAGGCTCATTACTGCTAAGTTCCTTGCTTCAGTGTGTCATACTCATTGTCAGAGCTGTTTAGATTATACCTCATAACCACAAACATGAATAAATCATGGTCTCAGTGCTTATTCCCAAATAGGAGAGACTTCAACCTATAAGTCTATGAATGTGAAAGATCTGCTATGCTGCCCTAGCAGAAATTCCAGTGGATTTTATAGAAATGTCCTCCTTAATGATTCAGGTTCTGTTAAGTAGAGGGTGTGGAGGGCAGACACATGACAGGTTTAAATTCACAGGGTAACAACCCACCACTGTAGATTTGACTCAGTGTGCCTACTTGACTAGGACTTTGCCATTTCTCCATTACAATTAGGAGGGTGAGTACTTATGGTATAATTTGCATTGTTTTTCCTTTTAAAATGTGTCTCCCTTGCAGAAAATGTTAGATTACCTAAAGGAGAAAAAGGATGCTGGATTCTTTCAAAGCCTTTCTGGTCTTATGCAGTCTTGCAGGTAAATATGGGAAAACCACCCACATCAGTTTTTAAACTCTTCACTATTCAAGGGAAGGGGAAATAATATGGAGAGAGCCATAAAATAAGCTGGCTTATTGAGAAAGAAGTCATCTACTGGAGAAAGTAAAGAGGATGGATGGGTATTATTCCTCCAGCCTTCAGGATGATATTCAAATAGTATTCAGAGGGGAAAATGTAATGTCCATTAGCGACACACACACACACACACACACACACCCCTATACCTGTTTGTTGGTTTGTTAATCACCCTCACCTCCTTTTTTGTTATGTTGTTATCCTCAGAATTAAGTGTGAGTTTCTCCTAAACATATCCTATCTAATAAAAGAGTAATATGCAAATTGACTGATACCCCAACACACAAGATGGCCACCCCCATGTGGACACAAGATATCTGGCAGGGGAGGGCAATTGGGAGGGACCAGGCCTGCAAGGGAGGGCAGTTAGGGGCAATCAGGCCTGGAGGAGAGGGAAGTTGGGAGGGACGAGGCCAGAAGAGGAGGGCAATTGGGGGGGACTCAGGCCTACAGGGAAGGGCAGTTAAGGGGGGTCTAGGCCTACAGGGAAGGGCAGTTGGGGAGGGACTAAGCCTGCAGGGGAGGGAAGTTAGGGGGGACTAGGCCTGCAGGGGAAGGCAGTTGGAGGGAACCAGTTGTGCAGGAAAGGGCAGTTAGGGGCAACCAGGATGGCAGGGGAGGGTACTTAGGGGTAATTGGGCCAGCAGGGGAGCAGTTAGGTGTTGGTCAGGCTGGCAGGGAACTAACTGGTTAGGGAGTGATCCAGTTGTCAGGCAGAAGTGATTAAGGGCAATCAGGCAGGCAGGCCAGCAGTTGGGAGCCAGTAGTCCTGGATTGTGAGAGGGATGTCCAACTACCTGTTTAGGCCCGATCCCACCGAGATCAGGCCTAAACGGACAGTCGGACATCCCTTGAGGGGTCTCAGATTGGAGAGGGGGCAGGCTGAGCTGAGGGACACACACCTCCAGCCCCCCTACATGAATTTTGTACACTGGGCCTCTAGTATGCTCATAAAAATCAAATCAGAAAAGAATGGGAAAGAAGATAATGCCTCATTATGACTCAAGGCTATGTTTTCATTAAGTACTTTGTTAATCTTTAGTCTTAACTGGCCTTGGAGCCTGAATAGATATTTGGTGGGTACATATTTTGACAGAGGTACATGCTAACATGAGGACATTTTGTCATAATCTAAAAAACAAAGCATTAAACTTTCCATGCATATTACAAAGTGTGTAAGCCTACCCTCATGGCAAAACCTACTGACAAATGAACAGTTCATAACCTAAAATCAGGTTACCATACCTGCTCATTTCAGAAATGAACCAGAAATCTAAGAAAAGTGTCAGCTTATTCTCTAATTTTCACATATATTTCTGAAAAGTCTGCAACTTATTCTAAAAATAATTCAAAGTTATAATTATCTGGCTTATTTGCCTCCAGTTAATATCCTTTAAGACAGAACATTACATTTTTCATTTTCCATGGTGGACTTCATAATTTTACTAACCTTACTTAATTGGATAAGTATTGTAGTCTGGGGCTGGAGGGAGTATATTTGAGATGCAATACAGACCCTTGTTCTTACCTCCCCCACCCACACTGAGAGCCAATTTATTTATTACCACTCTTAGAAAAAGAAAATGTAATATTGCCAGACCTGACTCACTGAGGGTAAAATTGTGCATGTGCACTCGGGTGGCAAAAATCAAGGCAGTTCAGTTCCACATTGGTTATGAAAATATCAATTAAATTCCTAAGATTTCCCTTGGTGGTCAGCAATACATAATATTGTTAAACTCATTTATAAGGCTGACTTGGAGGGACAGGTGACATACCCTTATAGTCCAAATGAGTTCTAATAGAAGTTTGAAGGTATGTTAGTCATCTTAGGGTGATTATAAACTTAATATATATTTGTAAAACATTTAAGCATTAGAGAAATTTAAACATATGAAATGGGTGTTTTGTGATAGAGTAAGGGTCAGAAATGTCTGTTGCTTAGATTGCCTCCTGAATCAGAACTGCCGCTTCAAAGCAGTCATGTCCAAATATTCTGTTCTGTGTTATCCTCTTGGACAACAAAACCAAAATGGAAGGGGTCATTTGTGTTATTGAACTGACTCTTTTGAAAGTATGATCTGGGAAGAACCAACAAGATGGCAACAGGAATTTTCACTGTTTTCTATTTCAAATTCATCTAAATTGAATGATGACTCCCTAAAAGGGAAAAAGAGGTTCTGGGTTTTCCAATAATATCTCTCCAAGCTGATGGCCATTTCCGTTGTCCAATGGTAAAAGGCAGGGTAGGTTTTGCAGAATCTTAATGGGTTCTTCCCTAAGAGCTCTATAGTCTTGTGAAACCTTACATTCTATGAAACCTTTCAGATTGGGGAAGGAGCTGGAGTGTTAGAGAAATAGAATGAGCCCTAATTGGAAATAATATGATCACACAGTGTGATCATTATTAAGCTTGGGATTGTACTAGAGGCTCCTGACTGAGTAGAATTTGATGGTGGCTGTGACTAGGAAGGCTGGGGAAAGTAGGAACAAAAATGAAGGCCAACTTGCTAGAAGTTCAGAAACTCCTAGGGACCCATTGCCTCCATAAAGCTTAATCTCACCTACTAAATGGCTTCTGAATGATACAGAAACCTAAAAGAGTCTGACCTTTGAAATCTAGAAATTTGTTGTACCCTCCATCAGTATTCATCCTAAGCACTAAAAGCTCCAATTCCTTGCGATTCTCAGAGAGAGTAGGGAATTGAACATAAATTAATGCAGTTTACTGTAAATTTCCCTTGAAAGATCTCAGAAACAAATCGTTCCTCTTTATTTGGAAAGCCTTTTTAAATCTTCATAAGAAAGGACTCCAACTGGACAAAACGACAGCCACCGCAAGGTTTTCTGCCCCTCTTCACGGATGTGACAAGATCTGTGAGCACTAGGCTTCCTTGGGAAACACTGGTGGCACAAAACCTGACTCTCAAACACACTGTGATGTGTTAGTGTACTTGTGAAAAACCAAGGACAGGATCTTAGTCAATAGAGGCATTGACGTTAGAAATCTATTTTCCCAGTGTGCTCAGCCCTGAAACTTGCTTTCCTTTGTCTATTACAAGTGTCCTTGATTTGAATGCATTTGAGAGGCAGAATAAAGCTGAAGGCCTGGGGATGGTTACTGAGGAAGGAACACGTAAGTAACTAATGAATATGAAGGCCACTCTCTTCCTGAAAAAAAATCTTAACTATTTCCCGTTAGAGCCCCTGCTCCTTGATCTTTGAGGACTTGCTCCATTTCAGCAAAATATTTCCATCAGTAACTTTGATAAAACCATCATCCAGGCTGGATGTGTTCATAGAGCCAGTGCTAGCTAAAGACAGTTTATCATGGTGTTTATGGTTTTCTTACTTTGTATTCTTCTCTTTTTCTCTTATCATCAGTCATTGTTCGTGAGCGTGGTAAGTGTGAGTTTCTGGCTTGAGTTTCTACTATATGTGCATCCTAAGGGGTCGATTTAATTGCCTCAGTTCCAACATATTTTAGACTTGGTGGTTGCATGACTTATTTAACTCAACATTTTGATGCTTAATTAATAAAGGGTTTTCCATCTAGCAAGAAAGGGTTATGGTCTGTGAACCATTCCTGCCACTAGCCAGGTTATTTTCCTTAAAAATGCATCCTGGGACTAAATATTTTAGCTTTGCCGATCATTGTGTTGTTCAGCCTCAGTTCTGGGTTAATCGGATTGACCAGCATTCATCCAAAGTTCCCTTTCCAAAGCATTCTGACATAGCTCCTGAAGCATTTTTGCAGTCATTTGTATTAGAAGGTGTTCTGGATTGAGAAGCAAGCAAATTCTCACCAGTGTCCTCTGTTTTCAAGGTGAAAAGGTACTCCAGAATGACGAGTTCACACGAGATCTCTTTAGATTCCTACAGTTACTTTGTGAAGGACATAACAATGGTAAGTGGAACAGAGAGATTTTTCAAGGGAAAACAGCATTCAGGTGCAAAATTCTGATTCCATTCTGGAGGCCACATTCAAAACCAGCAGTAGCTAACTTAAGGACAACAGCTCATTCACTCCTAAATAAAAAACCCTATGTAAAATGACCTTGAACTCATGGCTAAAGTTATTTAGTACTATCCAGTCTAAGCTGCTTCCAGGATCTGCAGATGTGAAACTCACAGCCATTTCTATCAAGGCCTTCAAGGCTCAATAAGTCTGATTTCTGGTATCACTGGGATAGGAGGGTTCATGTCAGAGCTCTGTCCTGTAAGATCCACCAAGACCTAAACAGGATGCCCTTGTAAGGTTTTTCATATAGTGTGCTTCTGCTGAGTTTAGCAAAGAAAGCACAACCGGCTCTCTAGGTAAGACAGAGACAGATTCTGATCCAACCCTGCTGTCATCAGACTTTCAGAACTTCCTGCGGACTCAGATGGGTAACACCACCACCGTAAACATCATCATCAGCACTGTGGACTACCTTCTGCGTCTTCAGGTAAGTGGGCCTCGAATGGTGGCATGTCTCAGATGTACTTCCAAAAGCTAAAGACAGCTAATTACATGAGGTCAGGGAGGCCCAAAATATAGTAAAACCCCAGTAAGAAGAAGTAAAGTACAGTAAGTCCTCAACACCATCAATAGGTTCTTCAACTTTAAGTGAAACAACATATAATGAAACCAATTTTGCCGTAGGCTAACCGATTTAAACAACAGTTAAGTTCCCACAGCATCTCATCAATAGTGTAACCTAACAGCATTCAACAAGACAATTACTCGAGAACCTGCTGTGCCTAAAATGTGTATTTGAATGTTCGAAGACTGGGGGAAGTAGTCTAAAACCCTATCAACTATTATGAAATGCTGGTTTATTTTAGTTTTTCCAGTGAAAACTTAGCCATGATGTCTTGGAGCTATCAAACAACCTATGACTGAGAAAGATTCTTCACTAGAAAAAGGGTACAGAAAGTGGTTCAAATAAGATGAGTCTACAAGTTCTTAGTGTTGAGAAGTCACTTGGTTTAATTGTTTGAAGGAAAATCCAAATAATATCAAGAAAATCTATACAAACATAAAAAGGATTCTCTTTTCTCTCTGCTGATTCTTCATGCACTTCTGCCATTTAACAGAGCGATCTATGTGACTTCCCTGTGTTCCAGTTTTTTGTCTGTAAAATGGGTCCTAAAGGGTGATGGTCAAGATTGAGAGATTTAATATATATAATAAGCTCAGAACAATGCCTGGTACTTACAGTATTAGTTATTGTTTTGTTGTTATCATGATGATTTAGATGATAATCATTATCTTTATCTTTAGAATACATTTTTCCTATGAGTAAATTGTCCTATATCATAGTCACCCAGGTCCAGCTGTCCTCTCTCCTATCTGTTCTTTCCTACAGAGGGACATCTGTCCTTCAGAGATGCCAGGGATCAGCTATCTCTGTGCTTCTTCCCAACGTGCCAGGCTCCTGTCTTAATGAAAAGGTTTTAGAAATATGGATTGTCTTGTATTCTTACTGAATGTTGCGTTCAGCTACACCAACTGAAGCCAGAGAAATACTAAACTTTATTTGTCTGTTCTTAGGAATCAATCAGTGATTTCTACTGGTATTATTCAGGGAAAGACATCATTGATGAATCTGGACAGCACAATTTTTCCAAAGCTCTAGTGGTCACAAAGCAGATTTTCAATTCTCTTACAGAATACATCCAGGTATGTACACAGAATGCATGTTCAAATACAAGGAGAACATTTTCAACATCCCCATGCTCTACATTCCCTACAGGATATGTGGATCCCTGGATGGACTGTGTATTTAGCCGTATTGCTGACATTTCTTTTCTGTAAATAGGAACCAATAGTACCTATATTCTGTGAGAAGCTATGGTTTATGGGTCCCCACTGTGACTCATTCATAGCATTGTCACACTTGCATTTATCTAGTTATATTTTGCTTTCCCTCCTTAACTGAAAACTTTTTGCAGACAAAAAAGTTCTCATTCAATTTAAAATTCCTCATTTCTAGCACAATGTCTACATCATAGGTGTTCCATAGTGTGGACAGTAGTTAAGAAATGTTTGCTAGAATGAAGGAATAAAGTCATAAATGTCACCTTGAGTCTTGAGATTAAAAACAATTAATGAAATCCTATGAATTTGTCAGAAATGAACTCTATGGATAAGGTAACTTCAGAAGTACATAAGCTATGTGAATGCCAGTTAAGTCCACAAGTGAACTTCAGGTTGAATGTCTAGAACTTGCAGCATTCTTTTTCTGTTCACAGTATTCTCTGTTCATTGCCTACAGCAGTCTAGCTACCATGAAAAGAGGACATACTGGGGCATAATTTGCTATAAAATCAGTAGCCATGTCACAGTCCTCAGTGATGTTACATATGTTTCTTAAAGATCCGTAGGAGGAATTACCTGGCACAGTCAGATCATATTTACTTACTAAGATAAACATAAAACTAACACTATTAAATTTAAAGGAAGATTTTAAGGGAGAGATTGATCATTGTCACCCAACGATGATAAAAATGTGAAGAGATAAACCTAGGAACAGGTGACTCATCTGAAGTGTCACAGAATGTGAGATGCCTTCGAAAACCATTGAACAGATTTGACAAACATCTGATTCACTCTCTGTAGAACGCATCCCAATTTTCAGAATGCCCCATGCAGCACTTCACCCTAACATAGAGCAGATACCTTGTGCATTTTTTGTACAAAAGGTTTTGTTCCAAAAAGAATCTAGAGGTTTCTAGGGATCAGATACCAAATGTACATGAACAGTGAATTTTAAATAAGGCTACATGATAAGGAAGCAGGCAATATTTCTCCTGCTCACCTCCTCCCTGGAAATTCTGTCAAGATTCTTCCAGAACAAACCAAGACTGGTTTGGCTCAGTGGATAGAGCATCAGCCTGCGGACTGAAAGGTCCCAGGTTCGATTCTGGTCAAGGGCATGTTTTGGGCACATCTCCAGTAGGGGGTGTGCAGAAGACAGCTGATTGATGTTTCTCTCTCATCAATGTTTCTAGCTCTCTGTCCCTCTCCCTTCCTCTCTGTAAAAAATCAATAAGAAAATATATTTTTAAAAAAATTCTCCCAGAACATGATATAGTAACAGTGTTCTTTTTGAAAATTTCTTACTGAAGGGTGATTTGGGAATTGATTAAAAGGTAGAAAAAACAAACTATAAGGAACAGTTTACAATAAGAAATATCAAATCAATAATGATCTGCAAAAATTGGAAAGGATATTAACATGAAGAATGCAAACTGGTCATTGTCTTCCATCTGTGTTTGGCTTTCAGAAAAGATAGAGATGGTATTATACCTGAAGTTCAGGTTAATGGTAAGAAAATCCTAAAAGTAATTGACCAGGAATATTATTCAGTGTTGTGGGTTTGTTTTGTTTTTTTATTTAAACAGATAACCATGTGGTCATAGCATTCTCCAGGCAGCTTTGCCAGATAACACTAGATGTACTAGGGCTTGATTTTTACACTGGGCTCCATGGAACCCTTGAGTTCCTCAGACCTCTTGTATGCCAAAATGTGGATGAAAGTGGGCAGGAGTACCCTTCAGTCTTGTTCAACCAGAGTACTGAGCTTTTTAAAATGATGTTCTTCAGTGTAAAATTTTCTTTGAAGAAAATATTGTAAGGCTAAAAGAAAATCTCTGGACATTGCTGAGCTATGAAATTCCTAGTGGCTTTTGTTAGACATAGGATCCTATGATGAGGGTGCTAATATCTTGGGGAAATATTATGCACAAAATATGTGACTTTGGGAAGAAGCTATCTGTTCATATAAGCTAATGTCACGGGCCCTTGCTAAGCCCTTCAAAGCAGCTCCTAATATTGCAGTGAAATAGGATTCCTCCTCTCCACAGGGCCCTTGCATTGGGAACCAGCAGAGCCTGGCTCACAGCAGACTGTGGGATGCAGTGGTCGGCTTCCTCCATGTGTTTGCTAACATGCAGATGAAACTCTCTCAGGTACTGTGGCTGGTCCCCAGTGAGTTGTTGGTGTGAAATGCTAAATTAATCCTCACCCTCTTGGTATTCCCATTGTAGATGTGGCTGCTTGATCAAATGGCTGAAATAGTCAATCAGATTAGGTCTCATTTTTAAAACCCTGGGTCTAAATGGGAGACGGGAGTGAATGTCCCAGACAGGCTTTTGCATGGATCAAGTTTCCTTCCTTATGTCCCACCAACCTACCCTTTTCATAATTGCCTCAACATTTGCTTTTTATTTTGCTAATCCTTTTGCCTCCTTGTCACTGCTTTGTCAGTTTATAATAATTGATGATCCTTCTGTCCACTATCTGCATGTCTCTTTAATTCACCTATGCTTTCTCTCTCACCTTTGCTTCCCCCTCCCTACCCACCTCCGCCTTTCCTTTCCACTCCCCATCTCTCTGGCAAGATGATTCAGACTCGCTCAGAGCATTTATTATGAACAAATAAATGTAGCGTATGTAGTAGATGATCATCTCTCTCCATGGCAACACATGAGGGAGAACTTCAGAATGTTTCAGGTTGATTAGAATAACATTTGTACCATCAATTTAAATAATGTATACCTACAATGTTCAAGGCTGTCACATCTGCCTCCTCCCTGCTGGAATGTGCTATCTAACCCCTTCATTTTTTTTCCCCTTTTGACTCTGGCCTTATGGGAGGAGAGAGTTCTTGGGAGGGCTGCTAATTTGGCAATAACATGTCAGCTAATTGACTCCTATGTCAACCCGGCTGGGGCAACATGGTGAGGGGCTCCAGAGACAGGAGCGTGGTCCTGCCACCTCCTCATTGGTAAATTTCAGAAAGTCGGGTCCCTTTTCTGGGTTTTTTGTTTGTTTGTTTGTTTGGTTTGGGTTTTTTTGCTTCATCAACTGTAAAATATTGGGAGTTAGATTAGCTAACCTCTGAGGTCTCTTTCAGCTCAAATATTCTCACATCTATTTAGCATAAAGCTGTGACATATACCAGAGCTGGGGGATGTCCCTCTGAAATTTAAAGAGCTAGACAAATAACTTTCTTTACAAAGAGAGTCTGTAAAAGGAGTGTGGCCCAGATGCATTTTTTAATCTCACCCTTTGATTGCCCACCTCAGATCCTCCAAGGATTGTTTTCCCTCTGTGATGTAGGGTGCAAAGCACAGTGCTAACTTGGCAATGTCCTGTCTGCAATGCTGAAATTAAAACCAAACAGACTAGTATCAAAACCATCCAGAGGAATAGCCTCAATTATATAACATTTTAAGGGACCACTGGCACCCAAATCACCACCAACTAGAATCAGGAGAACCTAAATTAATCCATTAAAAAAGGAGAATCCACCTAGTGATTTTAATCTCAATGCCTTACTTGGATTGCAATAGTATTCCCAAAAAGCTCACTTGCATTTCTCTGTATCAAGAACAACAACATAAACTATAGAGATACCTAACAGCTCTTTGGTGGATTGGGTTGTTCAGTAGTTTTGGACAATGAGTGGTATATCTGCCACATTGTGCTAATAAAAGGAAAGCTGTAAAGGAATGCTATTGGCTATGCCCTGCTGCAAGCAGCTTTCCGATGCTACAAACAGTGGATGGTAAGACGTCCACGTTCACAATGAGAAGGGAATCATTCCTGAGATTGACGCAACCCTCATCTAGCATTTCCAGAGCAGGCTCTTCTTGCTCACTGCCCTGTACTTTGCTGAGGGATCAGATAGCTCAGGGGTATCTCCTGTTTCTGTTCTAGGATTCCAGTCAGATCGAGCTGCTGAAGGAACTCTTGGATCTCCTTCAGGACATGGTGGTGATGCTTCTGTCCCTCCTGGAAGGTTGGGCTGTTTGGTATAACTAGGCATTCACACAACTGTAATTGATCCAAGCACTAACCATACTAATCATGCAGATTATCCTCCTGCCAGGTCATTCATGCCATATAACAAAGCCAAGTGTTCATCAACAAAACATGAGTGAGAGGAACATGGTCTGATGGACAAAGCCTGAAACTAACTCTATTTTATGACAATAGGAAAGCCAGAATGAACTGGGGAAAACCTCTAAGCTTTGCTCTTCCCTATTCTCTCCTTCTCCCCATTGCTTTTCAATACATCTGGCTGCCAGTGTGTATGCCAGCCATCTAGTTGATCACTCTCCTAGGTCTAAGGGGATGAGAGGGGCACCACTTATTCCTATGTGTCCCCAATAATCTAATAACAAAATCAATTCTCAGGCCCCAAGCCAGAAAAAAGGCACTGGGATAGCCATCTCCTTCTCCCTCTGTTTCTATCCCCCTTGGCTCCTAGTGATGTAGTCTTTATGGCTTGCTGCTTCCTCATGCCCATTTCCAAATTATCACAGACAGAAAAGAGCTGACTGATTTCGTACATCTTCTAGAAATAGCTACCTGACCAGTTACAGAATGGCTTAGATTTATTGATATATTTGTATGTCTTTTTGAACCTGCCTCACAGGGAATGTGGTAAATGGAACTATTGGCAAGCAGATGGTTGACACACTGGTAGAGTCATCTACCAATGTAGAAATGATCTTGAAATTCTTTGACATGTTCTTGAAACTTAAAGACTTAACCAGCTCAGACACCTTCAAAGAATATGACCCAGATGGTAAAGGGATTATCTCCAAAAAAGAATTCCAGAAGGCCATGGAAGGGCAAAAACAGTACACACAGTCAGAGATTGACTTTCTTCTTTCTTGTGCAGAAGCTGATGAGAATGACATGTTTAATTACATTGATTTTGTCGACCGGTTCCATGAGCCGGCCAAGGACATAGGATTTAATGTGGCGGTGTTATTAACAAATCTCTCAGAGCATATGCCAAATGATTCTCGCCTTAAATGTCTGTTGGACCCAGCAGAAAGTGTGCTAAACTACTTTGAACCATATCTAGGACGCATTGAGATTATGGGTGGTGCCAAGAAAATTGAGCGTGTTTATTTTGAGATCAGTGAATCCAGTCGAACTCAATGGGAAAAACCCCAAGTGAAGGAATCTAAGCGACAGTTCATCTTTGATGTTGTCAATGAAGGTGGGGAGCAGGAAAAGATGGAATTATTTGTGAACTTCTGTGAGGATACCATCTTTGAAATGCAGTTAGCATCTCAGATCTCTGAATCTGACTCGACTGACAGACCAGAAGAGGAGGAGGAGGAAGATGAAGACTCTTCTTACACATTAGAGACTGAGGGGGAAGAAGAGGATGACAAATCCTTTGAGTCTGCCTCTGCATTTGCCATGGCCTGTGCCTCAGTGAAGAGAAATGTTGCCAACTTTCTAAAGAGGATAACCCTGAAGAACCTCAGGAAGCAATACAGGAAGGTAAAAAAGATGACTATAAAGGAGCTGGTAAAGGTGTTCTTCTCATTCTTCTGGATGTTGTTTGTGGGGCTGTTCCAGTTGTTCTTCGCCATCTTGGGGGGAATCTTTCAGATCCTATGGAACACAGTATTTGGAGGGGGCCTGGTAGAAGGGGCAAAGAACATCAGGGTGACCAAGATCCTGGGGGACATGCCTGATCCAACCCAATTTGGTATCCATGATGATGTTTTGGAGGCTGAGAGGGCAGAAGTGACTGAGCCAGGTATCACCACTGAACTAGTGCACTTTTTAAAGGGTGATAAAGGAGATGCGGATATTATGTCAGATCTTTTTGGATTCCACTCCAAGAAAGAAGGTGGCTCAAAGCATGGGCCAGAAGTGGGTTTGGGTGACCTCTCTGAGATTATTGGCAAAGATGAACCCCCTACACTAGAGAGTACTGTACGGAAGAAAAGGAAAATACAGGTAAGCATAATTTGTTTCCATCATCTTCCTTTATGCCCAGAAAAATACTTGCTACTATATTTTGCAACTAGTATTGACACCAACTCTCTGAGAGCCAACAATGTATTAGACATCAGCTCTCCTATGATTACCCTGACTTCATCATTCTAGCTCTACCGTGTCTGCAGAGTGCAAGGCATAAATGGATGTCTCTGTGTCTAATTGCTAGGTGGTCTTCATTTTACATTGTAGAATTCAAACATGATGATCTATGATGCTCACCTTACTTCCACACTTTTATTAGAAGGTTAGTTCTCATGGTAGGCAGGTTCATTCAGTAAACTAAAAGCATAGAAAACCAAGTATAACATAAGAGGAGGTTTTTCTGGTGAGACAATAATCCTGTAGTGTCCTAAAAGGTTCAGATGGTATCATATAATTTAGCAGTGTCCTAGTGAGCCTTATCTGCTGGGGCATTTCATTATTATGATGCAGCCACTATTAAATTTGGACTTTGAGTCAATTGGCTAGTTTAAGAGAATAAGATAATAGTAATTCAGAGCCTCTTAGTCATGGATGTTGACTCTTGGTCAACCCTCAGTCATGGTGTTTCCCTTGTTGCAGCATCCAACTCACAGCATCATTCTAGCACTAAAAGAGGTATGGAGAGAAGTGTAAAGAGTTCAGAACCCAAAGACAACATTTATTCATTCATTACATTAATATTTATTAACTAGCTAATATTTTTTTTGACTCTGAAGATATAGGGGTAAGTGAAAAATGATTGTCCCTATATTCAGTGAAAAAGAGAGATATTGGATAAATCTGTAAAGGCATGAAGAATGTTAGGAAGGACAAATGCCAGGTGCTAAGGATATGTATAGGAGAGAACTCTCACCTGGCTTTGCGAATCAGAGAAGAAAGCATCAGAATCATAGGCATTCTTACAATATTAATTGCTTTACTTCATTTGCCTCCCTCATGTAGCCCTAGGGCATAAACATAATTGGATTCATTCAAGGCCTGTTACATGCCAAGCTGTGTTCTGAGGCTATGTAAACTCAGTTAACAGGAAAGACATTTTTGCTTTAATAGAGCTTAACTTCTAATAGAAGAAGACAATAAATAAATAAGATAATTACCATTTGTGACACATGTTAAAATAAATGAACAAGGACATGTGTTACAGAGTGAATGTGGGCCCTACTTTAAATAGGATGGATAAGGAGTCTTCTGACAAGGTATCCTATGAACCATGTCCTGAAGGATATCAGGCATATGCACAGCAGTCACACTCCAGGCAGAAGATATGCTTGGTGCAAAGGTCCTGGTGCAGGGAAGGATTTGGAATGTCCCAGGAAAGAAAATGAGGTCCTGGTGTTTGGGTGTAGGAAGTAAGAAATCAAGAGGTGCAAGATGAGGATGGAATGAAAGACCATCATCCTGTATACTTGTAGGGCTTGGTAAGGAGCTTAAATTTTCTTCAAAGTGCAGTGGTCATCAAGCAGAAGTTGTGGGGGAGTGGTTGCTAAGAGGATTAAAGACAAGGCAGGAATCCTTCCTAATGGAAGCAGGTTCTGATTTGGACCATCTCTCCCTGACCCGATCAGGTAGTGGGACCACTGTTGTGGGGCTCTGACAATATCCAATCACAAGTTTTCTCTTTGAAAATAATAAGAGGGCAGTGGAGTTTTCAGGTTTGAAATCTTTGCCTTGGCATCTCTCCAGAGCACGTAGATATGTAGCAGGATACTCACCTTCCATGACCCTGAAAGAAGCAGAAGCAGGAGAAGAGAAAGCCATTGGTACTTCTGACCAAGGAAATGAAAATGGCCAACGATATGGCTCTTCACCATGAATGCACTGATTCTGGGAGAACTTGACTGACTGTTGTTTTTATCTAGGCAGCAGAGATGAAAGCAGCACATAACTCAGAAGGAAAAGTGGAACCCGAGAAGGCAGAGTAAGTTCTTGGTAGCTTTGAGGACTCAAACTCATGTTAGACAGTTCTTGATAGCATCTACTATTTTATTGCTGTGGTAAATAGCTATAATAATGCTTTCATATATAAGAAAAGCCTAATATGCAAATTGTCCCCTCCGGTGGTTGTTAAACGGGGAAACCAGGAGTTCGACTGCTTGCTATGTTGTGGTCTGACCACCAGGGGGTGACACAGAACATGGCAGGTGTCAGCGATGCACTGCGACCTCTTGCCAGCTACCTGGGGGCAGGAGTGACAAGGACAGAGGTGTGGTAAGAATGTGGAGTGTCCACTGAGCTCACTCTTACTGTCCCTGGTACCCTTCCCTGGGATACCAGGGCTCGCACACCAGAGAAGTCCCCTCCCTACCCCTTGCATTCAGGTGCTGGGTGCCCACAAGGCATCTTCCAGGTGAATCAGGCTGCAGCCTCTGGAACTATAGGGGCTGGTCAGGCTCCCTGTGGGTTTGCACAGGAACTGGTCTGCAAGGTCGGCCGGGAGAGAGTACCCTGCCGGCCCAGCTTCCATGCAGTGCCGCTGGGTGGCCCAAAGGCCCATGCTGCACCCCGGCCCATGACATTCGGCCACACTCACTGCATCTCCATGTGGGAACTTGGGCACCATGACTCAGGTGAGGAGGGCATGCAGGGGCCCAGGGACCCAAGGCCCAGAGGTCAGCTGGGACGTGTCCTTCCACACCAGATACTTGTGCTTCATTTACCAGCCAGTTCTAGGGACTGCCATCTGTGCACAAATTTCATGTGCCAGATCTCTAGTAGTAATATAAGAAACTAGAGGCCTGGAACACAAATTTGTGCATGGGTGGAATCCCTCATCCTGGCTGGCCATCAAGGTCTATCAGGGGGCCTGGCCAGCTGGTGGGGAGGGGCTACAGGAGATTAGCAGGCCAAGGAGGAGGAGCCACCAGAGGTTGGCTGGCCAGCTGGCCTGGGGGCAAGGAGGTAGGAGGAGTTGTGGGAGGTTGGTGGGCCAGGGGGTGAAGGGGCCACAGGAGGTTGGCTGGCTGTGGGGAGGGGCTGTAAGAGATTGGCTATGGGAGTGCACTAATCACCAGGGGGCAGCTCCTGTGTTGAGCGTCTCCTTCCTGTTGGTCAGTGCATGTCTTAGGTCATTCTGTTTGTTCCAGTCAATTGGTTGTAGTGGTCCCTTAGGTTTTTAAATATAGATAAGTATTTTTCAAGCTCTGGGTACATTTACTTTTACCCCAGCTATACAATAAACACATTTTATTAATCTTGTTAATTTTATCTCACTAGTAAGTCAGAATTTCACCATCTGGCCAAATTATCCAACACCAACATTTCATAACTTTGTATAATATTGATGATGATGGTATCTAATATATTCAATACCTATTACATGCCAGGGCCTATGCTAAGGTCTTTTACACAATATCTCATTTAATTCCTGCCACAAATTTGGAGAATGGGTACTATTGCTAATTCAAATGAAGTCTTAAAAAATAAATAATAAAGGACTTTTCTGAAGAAGAAAAGTTAAGCCAAATTTCAGAAAAAGACTACAAACTTATTGATAGCTATCATATACCTATGACCATGACTCATCAAAGTGGACACCACTCATTAAGTGCACAGTTGATGTCCAGGCACTGTGGGTGATAAATAGCTGAGGTTTCCACCTCCCAAGAAAGAATTACCAGATTTGAATTCAGTCTCCCTGTCTGGGCCAGGCCTCGCCCTGGTTTCCATGCTAAGTGGGTTTCTTGCTCCTGCAGCATGGAAGATGGGGAGAAGGAGGAGACAGCCAGAGAAGAAGAAGCCAAGGTCCTGTGGGCAGAGGCAACAAAAAAGAAGCGGAGGCGTGGGCAGAAAGTTGAGAAGCCTGAAGCCTTTATGGCTAATTTCTTTAAAGGGCTGGAAATCTATCAGACCAAGTTACTGGTAAGCGCTCCAACCCAGGCCCCACCTCTGGTGCAGGAGTGGGCCAGAGGAAAACCTCAGAGAAAAGGCCACAATTTTGTTTCAAAATTTGGTTAGTTATGCTTCCTCACTTTCTCATTCCTCTTCTCCTATTCTCATTTATCTGCCTGCTCCTTTTGTGCTGGAGGAAAAGCAAAAGAAGTTAATCTGGCAAAAGCCAAGTACTCCAGATCCCCTGCCCAACTGTGGGTACCCTCTCTGCCCTCTCTTGGCTCCTTGAAGGACAAACTGGGCCAGGTTTCATTCAGACAGAATGGGAATTCCTCTTCCTAGCTGTGTCATGTGGGGACTTAGCTGCTCCTTGGCCAAAGTTCACGAGTAGTTGGATAATTCGGGATGCAGAAAGAATCTACCTATGTCAGGTGGGTTCTCACAACAGACCCCACAAGCTGTTCTTCCACATGCAATCAGCCCTCAGCCTAGCTTCTGCAGTTCTCAGATGATTTGCCTCCTGAGGTACAACTGCTGATGCCAAGACAACCCCTTCCCCAGCACCTGCAGTGAGAGCCCTCAACAGAGAGATTGAGCGCTTTCCCCATGCAGCTGCCATCCTAGTCCTCAAATGCTGATCTTCCCAGGAAGGTGGCAGTGAGGATGGGAATGGTGCCCCTGAGAAGGGAAAGGCAGGAGCTCTGGGACTATGACTTACAAAGGGACAAGCACCCAAGGTCAGTCTGGTTGCATGCAGGGTAGGAACTGCAGAGAGGTTTTTTGTGAACTTAGATCACCCATAATGTCCCAAAAGACTAATTTCTGTGTGAAGTGCTCAGTATATGCACACATGTGTGCACACACATACACATACATACACATGCACCATACACACATGTATGCCTTCATAGCAGCATTTGAGTCTGCTTGTGGCATGTCTGGCATTTGGCTCCCGGAAGGACAAGCTGGGCCAGGTTTCATTTGAGCATCATTTAAGCATTTTTTTTTAATCATCATTTTTGGTTTCTTTCTCAAAGTCCCAAGAAGGCCAGAATTGTCCTGGAATACTGGTTTCCAAAGAGTAGAACTAGTCCTGTGTAAACTTCTAATGAGAATCGACCTTCTGTGTGAGAGAAGGAAGCCTCCTTTTCCTTGCAAAGCTCCTCACTTCTGCCTGTCCTTTCCTTTTCAGCATTACCTGGCCAGGAATTTCTACAACCTGAGGTTCCTCGCTCTGTTTGTAGCCTTCGCTATCAACTTCATCCTGCTCTTTTACAAGGTGATACTTCATTCAAAGGTCATTTACTAAATGTACTTCATTAAATGTACTTCATTTTTTTAAAAAATAATAGGAATTATAGCTAAGATTCTGATATATAAAGACATTTCTAAGACACTGGCTTCTAAAAAGGGTGTCATCTTCAGCAAGGGGAAAAATGGAGAGACTGCCTGCAAGGATGCTATTCCAGTAGTTCACGGTTCTATTCATTACCTAATAAATTCTTCAGATATTTTTTGGGAATCTGCTATATCCTTGAGCCTTTATTAGGAACTGAAAGGCATTTCAAAATGCAATTATTTCCTTGAGAAATAAGGTAACAGAAAGAGCCATTATAATTGGTCTCCATGTTAGAACCCTTATGATGGGAGAATTAACAGTTGTTTTCTGAATGATGAAAAGGAAGGAATAATCAAGAGAAATGAAGATGTGGAGCATTGGTAAATGGGTCTTGCACACTGTGGGTACATAATAAATGTTCATGGAATGAATTCATGAATGATAGGCCTTTACTAATTTTTAGTAAAAACTTCCCTAATTTTTAAATATCTTTGCTTTTTCTTAGAAGATACATATTGTCTCTTTAAAATGTTGTTTAAGATTATTAGAGCTACTGGGGATGCCTAGGAATAAGTTGCCCCAAAATCTCACACTCAGCAAGTAATGCTGAGTCACCGCTATTTGCACAGCCACATAAAGTCCATAGGGAGACCCAATGGCGGATGCTCTTCCTGGTGTTTGTAAGAGTGTGTGTCTTGGCCAGGTCACTGAAGAGCCTTTAGAAGAGGAGACAGAAGATGTGGTGAACCTGTGGCATTCCTTTAGTGATGATGAGGAGGAAGAAGCGATGGTATTCTTTGTCCTTCAGGAAAGCACTGGGTACATGGCCCCAACGTTGCGGGCGCTGGCCGTTATCCACACCATCATCTCTTTAGTCTGTGTGGTGGGCTATTACTGCCTCAAGGTGAGTTGCTGTCCACTCTGCATCTAATCTGACTCTTTGGGGAGGAAGCATCATTTCTGAACCTAGCCCTTTGTTCTCTAAGACTTTGCTAATAGACTCAAATTTGTGGGGCAGCATCCTGAGTATCACTTAGGAACTGGTTAGACCCATACAATTGTGGGCCCCGCCTCAGACCTTTTAAATTGGAATCTGCACTGTGACATGGTCCCCAAAAGATCTGCATCCACATTCTTTGAAAAGCCTTGCTGAGTCCGATTTTAGGCACCACTTGTAGAATTTCATAAAATTAGAAGCATCAGTCTAAATCACACATGAATCTTGTCATGTGAGATTCTTCTGATCTTTGCATTTATATTGGAGTTTTTACAAAAATGCTTTTCACCTTTCAAAAATTATTGTTTTAACTCTTTGAGACATCAGAAGAAAATAATGAGTTACAGTTTCAGTTATTGTTTATTGCTAATAACAAATCAACCCTAAACTTGGTGGCTGAAAATTGTGTTTGATCTCTCTGATTCTGTGAACTGGCTGGGCCAGTTGAACAGCTTCTCTGCTCTATGTGAATGCAGCTACATCAGCAAGCATGTGGAAGTTCATCTGGGCTAGACTGTCCATGTGGCACTGGTTCACGCCTGCACAGTGGAGAAGTAGCAGCTGTCAAGCTGGCATAGCTGGCCCTCTCCATGCAGACTCGGGGCACTGCCCTGTCCATGTGCCTCTCCACATTCTCTCCCTAGCCAGGTAGCTGGACTTCTTGCATTTGGTGTCTTGGAGTTTCCAAAAAGAGCACAGAAGTGAAAGCTGCTAACCTTTCTTAAGGACCAGGCACAGGCCCAGAACTGTCAGTGTCATTTCTATTGCATTCTTCTGAGTAAAGCAAGTCACAGGGCCGGCCCAGCTTCACTGTGGTTCAGGGATTAGGAGGGCTGCACAGGGCATTAATACTAGGAAACCAGGTTCGCTGGGGCCACGGTTATGCCTTCAGACACTACCACAGTTACTTAAGTCTTCAGTCATTCTGTGTTTGATGTTCTAAGTCCAGTTCTTTTTCTACTGTGCCACATATTTTTCTCTTTACATTTTTTTTTTTTACTTCTTTTTCGTAGGATATCTCCTTGGCTCTTTATCAAGCCATCTCTTCCCAGGGAAAAACCCAGGAAATATATTTCTATCTGTGTGGCTCTCACTTCCCAGTGAACTATGGTATCATGTAGGAAGTTCAGTTACTCTGCTGAAGAGAGCATGTGCCCTAAACCAGTGGTCGCCAACTGGTGGTCTGTGGACCACTGGTGGTCCGTAAGGTCCGAAAGGTTGGCAACCGCTGCCCTAAACCACACAGAGGACTCCCCCACATACATACTGTAACAATAAAAGCACAGATTTGATAGCCGGGCTACCTGAGTTGGATTCTCAGTTCAACAATGGCCATCTCTCTGTTTCCTCCTCTGTAAAAATGAGAATCATATTACCACTGATCCCTGAACATTGCTGGAGGATTAAATGAACTGCTATGCATAAAAGCCCTCAGAACACCAGAGAGTAACTAAGAGTGCTAGCTGCTCCTCCTTAGGTCACCATCCCAGAGCTCACCCATTGTGTAAAGTGCAGATACACTGCTGCCCTAGAGAAACACTCTCTAGGGAATAAAATGTGCAGATCCCACTTACAAAGCCATACAAACTCCTAGAAGACTGAAGGGGAATGTTTTGAATCCCCGAGATCAGAATGGCTCTAAAACTTAATATTATTATTGTTATTCAGTTATTTCAAAAACAGCAGAAATTAGTCAGCGTAGCTTTATCTTTGTTTCCCTCCCACATCATCCATTAGCTGACAGCAGTCATTGATTCCTCCCAGTGTGCGATGCCTATTATTAGCCTTTGCCATCTTCCTAGCATTAGTCTTTTCTTTCCTCAGTGTTGTTTCATTGTTTTAAAGAAGAAAGAACAAGAGGTAACTCTTTACAAATCATTATCTAAATTTTGTCTTTTTGTCTTGGAAATAAAGGGGCAGTGTGAGGCATTTGAATGTCAGTAGCTTTAAAGAAGAGTTATTGGAAGAAACTGTTTGGAGACCAAGGTCTCAATGATGTTGCTAAATAACCAGTGGCTTTCTGGCCAATGAGAAAGCCTGTTCTGTCTTGAGTTAAGCTTTTCTGGCTAGAGGTGCTCTGGCTCTTCTGATTTCCCCTGGGATTTCAGCAGTAGCCTCTGACCTCACTAAACTCTGCCCCATATTTGAAGTGTGTGTGTGTTGGTGATGGTTGAGGTGTTGGGTTATTTCCCCACCCTTCTGTGTGGTAGATCTCTATAGCCACCCCACCACTTGGCATCTAAAATCAGACTTAGAACAAGACAACAGGGAGTGATCGTTGAGAGCAAGTAAGAGCACTCCTACCTGGCAGACACTCTCCTGGGAAAGCCTCTGAGGAAGAAAACCTCAATCCAGAAAGACTGTGTACGGGGCCCAGTGAGCCCTCTTATTCTGTCCATCAAACCATATCTCATTTGCCAAATTTCAAAGCCATGAGATGAATATGACCATAACCACTGGGAGTGGAACATTTCATGCTATTCCCATGGCTGACTAATAAACTCTAGAATAGTCTATCATCTCTTCTTAGTTCAACTCTAGGAGTCTGAGGAGACCTAACTCATTCTGCCCAGGGACCTATCTGCATATGACCTTCTCACTAGGATGGCTCAGGCATCCAGTTTGCATTAATATCAGCTGTTTAACCCAAACCTTAAAAGGTGGCCCAAGTAAGATCAGCTTTTGGAAAGGAAACTGTACTAGCCCAAGGAGTGATAAGAGGTTTAACTCTGGACACATAATTAGGCACCCTAAGAATCCCACTAAAAAGAGATTGTTGCCCTGAAGGTGGAAGGACAGTTTATTGAAATGCTTAGGAGAGAGTGCTTTAATTAGGAAACCTTCACTGAGGAACAGTGTCCTCCCTCCTAGGTCCCTTTGGTGGTATTCAAAAGAGAAAAGGAAATTGCCAGGAAACTGGAATTTGATGGCCTGTATATCACCGAACAGCCATCTGAAGATGACATCAAGGGGCAATGGGACCGCTTGGTAATCAACACACCGTAAGTTATCTGCTCCCCCCTCTTCCCCAACACACAACCAGGTCTTCAAAGCTTGAGTTCCCTCTTCAGTAATAAAAGGATGAGAATACCACCTTCTATAGCCCGGAGATATTAATGCTTGGCCCAGTGCCTGGCACATGGTGGCATCAAGCTATTAGTCATTCCCTTTCCCTAACTATTCAAAAAAGGGCCATCATTCATGAAGGTAATGCTCTAATGTTAGTGTGTTCACTGTGAAAGTGAGAGCTGAAAGATAAACTAATGTCCTGAAAGCAAAGTAAAGAAATAGAGCTGAATAGGTGAACAAAGGTGACTATGTTGAAACTCTTAGCTGGGACAATTAAAACAGGCAAATCTAGAAATAACAGCTCTGATCCCTAGAAGAAGGAAATTGCTTCTTCCCCAAAGATGGTCAGCAGACAGAGAGGGACAGCTTTATAAAGGTACAACTGAGCTTTGTAGATAGTTTCTAGAAAGGAAAGACTCTTCTCACAGGGGAAAAGTGAGTGTGTAAACCAAAAGTCTGTGCCTGCCAATCTCTTCAAATAAGGAAGAGGGTCAAGCTCCATTTCGGATCCTTGGACATTACAGCAAGAAATATTGGGCACTAGGAAATAATTTAATTCTTTGCTAAGCTTTCTGCAATTATCAGTAATGTTGGTGGCACAAAATAATATGGCCCCAAAATACTAGTAAAAAGGCAGTTCAGTTTCAAGAAATTTATCCTAAGGAAATAGGCAAGAACATTAAAATGTCCCAACAAGGATAGCTGCTAAAATTTATTTGAAGTTGCATAAGTGTCCACAAGGAGGATAATGCATAAATAAATAGATGTTTTAAAAAATTTTTTGATAAATGAATCTTTACTTTATTCATAATAACAGTATTGCAGTATGTATAATACTTTGTAACCTGTTGTTTTCAGTTAACTATATATCATGAAGGGCTTTCATTTTTAATATTATTTATAACTTGTTCAACACACATATAGAAGATATAAAATGTATATGTATATTTTGAAGTATAATAATAAATTGAACTACCAACATTAAAAAATGGAACATTGCTAAAAGCTCTGTGGTCCCAGATGTTATGATCCTTCTTTATTCTATCTCCCCAACCCTTACCTAACTACTCTCCTGACTTAAGTGATAATAATTTCTTATTTTGTAGTTTTAGCACTTAGGTGTGTGTCCTTAGATATTGGCTCATTGTGACTATTTTTGAACTGTATATAAAATATTACATATGAACTGTATATAAAATATTACAAGGGTTCATTGTGACTATTTTTGAACTGTATATAAAATATTACATATATCCCTTTTTTTCCCCACATTAACTCCCTCCAGCCTGTCCCCGCCCCTGGGGCCCACCATCCCCCCGCTTTGACCAGCTAATTGTCTATATCAGTGGTTCTCTCCTAAGGCCGAGACCCTTGCATACAGTTCCTCATGTGGTATTGACCCCCAACCATGAAATTTTGCTACTGTTATGCATCGTGATGTAAATATCTGCATTTTCCGATGGTCTTAGGCGACCCCTGTGAAAGGGTTGTTCGACTCCCAAAGGGGTCGCGACCCACAGGTTGAGAACCACTGGTCTATATCCATGGGTTATGCATATAAGGTCTTTAGTTGATTACCTCCCACCCACCCACCCTCTCCCGCCTTCCCTCTGAGATTCCACACTCTGTTCCATGCTTCCATGTCTCTGGATCTTCTCTGTTTATCTGTTTATTTTGTTAATTAGATTCCATATGAGCGAGATCATATGATACTTGTCTTTCTCTGACTAACTTATTTCACTTAGCATGATACTCTCCAGGTCCCTCCATGCTTTCTCAAAGGGTAAGAGATCCTTCTTTTTTGCATAGTATAAGATGGAATAAATGTACCACAACTTTTCTACTCACTCATCTACTGATGGGCTCTTGGGCTGTTTCCAGATCTTAGCTATTGTAAATTGTGCTGCTATGAACATAGGGGTGCATACATTCTTTCTGATTGGTATTTCTGGTTTCTTAGGATATATTCTTAGAAGTGGGATCACTGGGTCAAATAGCAGAATTCACCTTTGCTGATGTGTGTACCCATAGTTTTGTCATTTGCAAAATTGAAATGTTTCAAAACAGATAGGAGAATATTATCAGATATTACAGGCAGTTGGTATTTCAAGTGTTTTCATTTCTGGCTATTACAAACAGTGCCACAATGAATATTTTTATAACTCATGCACAAGTAAAAGAGTTCCTGTAGAACAGAGACCCAGAAGAAACATTTGCTGACTAGAGTATGCAAATGTCTGTCCCAATTTACCTGCTCACCAGCACTGTCGGAAAGTTCCTGCTCCTCTGCCTCCTTGCCAGCACTTGCCATCAGTTTTGCTAAGCTGGTAGGTGAGCAGTGGCATTTCATTGCGAATTCTAAAGAGGATGAGCATCTTATTTTTCTTGACCATTCATATATTGATGTATCATTTATTTATGTACTTCCTTTCTAAAGTTTCTTTATCTCACTTTCCAAGGAATATTACCAAGTAAAAATGTTTTCTATCTCCAAGGAGCTTACATTCCTAGTCAGGGAACAAAAAAATACTCAGACCAAAGGAAGATCATCTGCAAAAGGGTCTTGCCGAGAGCCTTTGGTCAGTAGCCCTGAACCAATTGTGTAATTTTCCACTTACAACAAAATGTGGCCACGGCTGAGTTGTATGTTATGGACTATTTTTATAATGGATTTAAGAGAAAGGGGATATCAATGTGGACAGAGAAAGCATGGTTTGATTTTTGTTTGTTTTATTGTAGATTCTAAATGCAATACATAAAAAAATCAGGTAGCAGAAAAATATACGAAGGGGAAAGTCAACATAATTTTTTCTGTCCCCCTATTAGCAATTTACTCTATAAAGCCAGCGTTTGTTCTTGCTTTTAGGTGGCATTTGGATGTTTAAGACAAAGAAGCTGCTTTAACTATATAAAAAAATTTTTTTTAATTATAACCTGCTGGGGAGAGGTGGCATTTGCTCAGGGTTATTCTGAGAGGTCCATGCAGAACAGGAGGCCCCATATCCTCCCCACCAACTTGGGTGATTTCTAGGAGAGGATACTATGTGTTATACATCCAACAAGAACGACTCAAAGGAGAGCAGAAGGAAGAAGGTATGTGCCAAGGGCCAGCAATTCCTTGGCTGCAATCTAGCCTCACGAGGAACCCTCCCAGGAAGAATCAATCATTCTGTAGAAGAGCAAAATATTTTAAACGGTTTTGCCGACATACCTGAAAGTGACTTGAACAATAGAAAATCATTTGCAGTGGAGCTAGCAAAAGCTACCAGGCTGCAGAAAGAAGTTCCCCCTGCAGGGTAGGGTTGGGATGTTTTAGGGAACCACCTCCAAAAGAGAGATCTAAATCCCCGAGGAAAGTAGACCCCACAGGACTATATGGGAATGGAGAAGGGAATGGAAGATTATTCTGTTTAAGCCACCTGCTATGGAAATTAACTAAAGATGATTCCCAGACTGGAAACTTTATGTAGTTAGGGACCTTGTCTATGTTTTGCCCCACTGATCCCCAGCACCTACTTCAGCTACTGACAACACTAGGCGCTCAATGAATTAAGGTTAAAAACTGCTGTTTCCTACAGCGTTCTGTTTCTATTCAATACTGAGATCAATAAACATATATCTGCTTCTGTCTAATCCTGTCATAACAGTCCATGGCTCTTAACCATAATTTTAAATAGAAAATGCAGAGTGGATTTCCAAGTGCTTAGAAGTCAGTTCAAAGTAGTGGAACCATAAGTCAGTCCTGTGGAGATTCTGAAGTTCAATCAAGTTTTGAATCCTTCAGTGAGCAGGACAAACACCACGGGATCAGAGATCCAGACACGCTAACTACAAAGGCTCTTGATGTGCTTGGCCTTGATGTTAAGAGCCCCCCTTTTTCATTTTCTTTTTTTCAGATCTTTCCCTAATAACTACTGGGACAAGTTTGTAAAGAGAAAGGTATGCCTTGTCAGTGGGGTGAGTTCCATGCCTATCAAAGAAATGTAGGCTTTAAGTTCTCCATAGACAAACATGGGTAAAATTGATGTTACTTTTATGATGGGGAAGAGTAAGTCACAGAAGGGGTGTATATGAACACATGTGGGTGTTTGGCTTCATTCCTCTCCTTATCTGCCTTTAACAGCTTAACAGTCATTGTTTTCTGCACATGAGTTTTTTCTGCCCTCCAAAAAGCTAGCAGTTCAAAAAGCAATTTTCTTTTGATTGCCTTTATCATTTCTGTTTTCTTTGGAGGTTATTTTTTCTCTTTATTTTCCTGTTGCATTTTGAATCATGTCTTTATGAACCCCTTGGAAGAGCCCGGAGTACGGCAGACCTCCGCGGACACTGGGCTAGAGAAAGATGGCTAGTAACGTGGCCCAACTCACCCCCATCCTCCTTTCTGCTCTAGGTGATAAACAAGTACGGTGATCTCTACGGAGCGGAACGCATTGCTGAACTCCTGGGTTTGGACAAAAACGCCCTGGACTTTAGCCCCGTAGAAGAGACCAAAGCAGAGGCGGCCTCACTGGTGTCATGGTACAGAGCTTAGGCGTTAAAATCCAGTCTGGCTAAAGTAGAACCTTTGATTTCTCCAGCCCTTTCAAGGTCTAAAGGGGAAAATCTCAATCAGATCTTTGTTCTCCCAGGCTCTGGTCTGGCTTAGATGTTTCCTCTGGATTCTAACATATTGGGAGAGCACTGCTTTAAAAAAAAAATGTAAGGACCTATCAGCCTTTTCTCAAAGAGAAAAACTAAAATTTTAGGATGGGTGATTCTACCTTTCTCAGTCTCACAAGGAACACCTACAACTTGATAAAGAAGCTCAAAGTTATATTTAGATTATTAAACCTGAGAGAGAGAAAACTTAATTTTCCCCATATTAAACACTTTACTAAAGTCTGATGTTTACATGTTTTTAAATTTTTATTCCCCTTTAGGCTAAGTTCCATTGACATGAAGTACCACATTTGGAAGCTGGGAGTTGTTTTTACTGACAACGTAAGTATGGCATCTGGATAAACAAGATTCTGTGCCCCAGGTTCAGGGATGTCATTAGATGCCACAAGGAAAAAGCTAGAGAGCATGTGCAGAAAGCTTGAGGGCCTGACGATGCTGGGACATGCCTCTCTTATTCAGTCATGGAAGGCAGATGTGGTTCCACTTGGCAATTCTTAGGCCAGATCACAGCACCTCAGCATCTAAAAAACCTCTATTCTCACTCTGTCTCCAAAGATGAGAAAAAATGATTCAGTGAGCATTAGGAGGCATGGATGCCAGAAAAGCCTCTAAATTTTTTCCATCCTCACAGTCCTTTCTCTACCTGGCCTGGTATACAACCATGTCCATCCTGGGCCACTACAACAACTTCTTCTTTGCCGCTCACCTGCTGGATATCGCCATGGGCTTCAAGACACTAAGGACCATCCTATCATCTGTAACTCATAATGGCAAACAGGTACTGAGTTTATACTAGCACAGGACAGAATGGACCTAGATGTGGAAAATTAACCAAAACAAGTGGCACAACTAGTGTGTAACAGGAAGGTACATGTACAGTGTATTAAACCCCTTTCTGGTGATTATTTTATATAATAAAATAATATATTTTATCCTATATAATAAAAGGTTAATATGCAAATTGACTTAACAGTGAACAACCAGTAGCTATGACATGCATTGACCACTGGGGGATAGATGCTCAATGCAGGAGCTGCCCTCTGGTGATCAGTGCACTTCCACAGCAGGAGTGTCATTCAGCCAGAATCCCTGAGCAGGGCTCATGGCTGGCAATTGCAGCAGCAGCAAGAGCTTCTCCCACCTCTGGGGCAGTGCTAAGGATGTCCAACTGGTGGCTTAGACTCATGGGCCTACGCCATCAGTAAGACATCCTCCAAGAGCTCTCAGACTGCAAGAGGGTGCAGGCCAGACTGAGAGATACCCCCCTCCCAACCAGTGCACAAATTTCATGCACTGGGTTTCTAGTTAAAAATAAAATTGTGTCAGAAACCCCTAACATTTAGGTCAAGTAGGGAAGAGTGGGAGGGAAGAATGTGATTGACATATTTGGAGATCCCTCCCCCTTCCTCAATGGATCTGATATACTCATTGGAGGTTTGCAAGTGTCATTGTAATTTAAAAACTCCCCAGGTACTTCTGATATATGTGTCCAACCAAGAACTAATGATTCAGACATGTATATATACACATACATTAACAGCTATACATATATGTGTATGTTTATCTATAAAAAGCTGAGTTAATATAGATGTATTAGTATAGTGGTCAGCAAACTCACTAGTCAACAGAGTCAATTATCAACAGTACAACGATTGAAATTTCTTTTGAGAGTCAAATTTTTTTAACGTAAACTTCTTGTAACACCACTTCTTCAAAATAGACTTGACCAGGCCATGGTATTATGTGGAAGAGCCATACTTAAGGAGCCAAAGAGCTGCATGTGGCTCGCGAGCCGCAGTTTGCTGACCATTGTACTAGTATTTCTATATACAGATTAGTATAGTAAATGTTAAAAGACATGTATCTATATCACCATTGCTATATCCACTCTCACCAATCAATATCTAGTCTGTCTTGGACAATATTGTCAGAATAAACCCTTGATTAAAATCCTCTAATGGCTGTTTTTGTCAACAAACTCAGACCCTTTAACATTCCGTCTGCATTAAGTGCAATTCTTTGAATGATATTTGTCCCCTCACACCTGTAAACCTTTGTAGGAGGAGAAAAGAAGGAAGTCAAACTGTGCCCTGTTTGGTGCAGCCATTTTGGAAAAAGTATGGCAGTTCTTTACAAAATTAAGTCTAGAACTGCCATGTGATCCAGCAATACCACTTCTGGGTATATATGCAAAGAAAATGAAATCAATAATACCTTGAAAGAAAGCTACACCCCCACATTCACTACAGCACTATTCTAAATAGTCAAGATATGGAAACAACCTAAGTGTCCATCAATGGGAGAACATAAAATTTCGTATATACATGCATGCAATAAAATATTATTCAGCCATAAAAAAGGAAATGCTGCCATTTGTAATAGCGTGGATGAGCCTTGAGAACATTATGTTAAATTAAATAAGCCAGACACATAAAGACAAATACTGTATGATCTCACTTATATGTGGAATCTGAAAAAAGTTGAGCTCATAGAACCAAAGAGTAAAATAGTGTTTACCAGGAGCTGGGGAGGGGGCGGTGGTCAGGGAAATGGGGAGATGTTGGTCAAAGGGTATGAACTTCCAGTTATAAGAGGAATAAGTTCTTGGCATCTAATGTAAAGCTAGGGGATTTATAGTTAAAAATACCATATATTTAAAATTTGCTGAGAGTAAATCTTAGTGTTCTTATCACACACACAGAAAGAAATGCTAACTATATGAGGTGATGGATATATTAATTACCTTGATTTGGCCATCATTTTACAATGTATAAATATATTAAATCATCAGGTTGCACACCTGAATACATGAAGACTCCAAGCAGAAAAAAAACAAGTTGACCTTTGTTCCAAAATGAAAAGTGCTAGGTCATCCGGTATTAATTAGGGTATATTTGATCATTCAGTATTTCTTCTAAGCTTCTGATAGTCACAACAGTCAATGTGTCTACTTTGGGTTGGTGATAAAGAAGAATGGAGAAAGCTAGAGATAGAAATTTGCTGCCACATACAAGAAGCTGAAGTTTGGGGAGGTAATAACAGAAACTATGATAGAGAAGTTGGCTTAGAGTTGAATACTTACAGGTTCCTGGGGGAAGGCATTATGTATTTTAATATGGGCATCTTGGGAAGTTTGATCCTATAAAGGTGGTGTTTCCCAGTGTGGCCTGTGGAATGCCAGTTCAGTATGTTCTTTTAGAATTACTCAGATATTGAACTTCAGATTTTATTGATTTGACTTACTGGCATTAAGACTGTAACTTAAATGGAAAGTTTAAACAGTGAATTTTTTATATTGCCTTGCTGAATACACTCTGGCGAGATTTTCTGTTTTAATGTGCCCATCTTGTACCATGGGCAAGTACTGCGACAGGCTCACAACTACTTTGTAATGTATGCTCACATGGCAGGTAAGAGAATTGAGGCTCAGAGAAGCTGAGTCTCTCCCAAGACCGCGCAGCTGCTAAGTGGCACAATTAGCTTCTTTCTTCATTAGTGCAGTGGTCGGCAAACTCATTAGTCAACAGAGCCAAATATCAACAGTAAAACGTCTGAAATTTCTTTTGAGAGCCAAATTTTTTAAACTTCTTCTAAATAGACTTGCCCAGGCTGTGGTATTTTGTGAAAGAGCCACACTCCAGGGGCCAAAGAGCTGCATGTGGCTCGAGAGCTACAGTTTGCCGACCACAGCCTTAGTACAAAGCTCGGGCTCTTTCTGTTTTTCTAAAACCATTTGGTTCTGTAAAGCCTGCTTATCAGAGTTAAGTAGCTTATTGTCCATTGCTCAAGAAATTCCTGTAGAGGTCTCTTCTGCTACTTATCATAGCGCTCATGTCCACCCATTATGTAGCTCCTTCAGGACAGAGACATTAACTTATTGATTCTCAGAGTTCCTGCTCAGCACCTAGTCCCTCGTGTAGGCCAGATGGGCAGGTCCTGTGTGCTCCTTGTTTGTAGAACCTCCTAACACCAGGAAATGAACATGCCCTGTGACCCCTGTAGAGGTCCTGGGCAGATATCTTGGTTATGAAAAATGTCACTTCACTCAACCATCATAAATAATTCACATAGTAACTTCAAAGCTGTGACAATTATCCAGTCCATGGTTACTTATGAAACAGTGTAATGTAGGGCCACCTGCCAGTCCAAAGAACCTTTCGTTTCTCCAGAGGCAGCGTTAAAGTAGAAGCTGTATGATGAAGCTTCAGGTTTCTGCTCTTGCTGTAATTAAACTAGGTAACCCTCTTCCTGGCACCTTCGCTGTTCGATCCTGACATCCCTAGTTTACACCTGCCCCAGGTATTAGCCTGCACGGGCATAGGGGGCTTAACCAACAGACATGTCCTCTGTTTTGGAGGCAGGAAGTCCAAGTCAAGGTGGGGTGGGTTTGGCTTTCTCTGAGGCCTCGGGGGCTCTCACCTGGCTGCCCTCTTGCTGCTCTTCCACTTGCTCATCCCCTATGTGCATGTAGACATCTGCTGCCTCCATGTCCTAATCTCTTCTTCCCATATGGGCACCAGAGAGATTGGAGGAGGGCCACTCTGCCAGGTTCATTTAAATGCAATTACCTCTTTAAAGGCCCTACCTCCACAGTCACATTCTGAGGTATTGTAGGTAAAGGGTTCAACATATGAATTGGGGGAGACAATTTAGTCCATAATACTCCATTACTCTTTTCTCCCACTTGCTTGTTTCCATCTACGATCTCCTCTGTCCCCTGCTCGGCCTCACCCTCCTGTTTCCTTGGCCTCACCTGGGAACATCTCAAGGTGAAGACCCACCTCCTTTCCTTCTCTCTCCCTGGCAGCTGGTTCTGACCGTAGGTCTCCTGGCTGTGGTGGTTTACCTCTACACCGTGGTGGCTTTCAACTTCTTCCGCAAGTTCTACAACAAGAGTGAGGATGACGACGAGCCCGACATGAAGTGTGATGACATGATGACAGTGAGCCCACTCAGGCCCCTGGTCACCTGTTGCATTAGGAAAGGGCTGTGGGTGGTCTGGGGAACTATAAGCGGGAGAGGTACAGAGCAGAAGATAGATGTCGCATTCCCAGGGGAAAGTGTCCCAGAGAGACAGTAGTGTTTCCTGAGCACTCACCTGAGGCTTGTGGAAGAGCAGCTCAGCTAGGAGCAGGTCACTGTTCACCTGTATTTGTTTGTGGCAATGTTCTGAATACTTGTATCTAATCCATAGAAAGCAAGCTTTTGATTCTGTCTCTGAGAGCAGAGTCCTATGGATCTGGTGCCCAATTTATTTCCCCAAGCCAGAGAGGGTTCTTTTTAAAATACATATATTTTTATTGAGTTCAGAGAGGGAGAGGGAGAGATAGAAACATCAATGGTAAGAGAGAATCCTTGATCAGCTGCATCCTGCATGCCCCCTACTGGGGACCAAGTCCGCAACCCAGGCATGTGTCCTTAGATGGAATCTAACCTAGGACCCATCAGTCCACAGGCCGACATTCTATCTACTGAACCAAACCAGCATGGGTTCTTTCACCACCATAGTCTGAAAAAAAACTAACAGCAGTAGGATCAGGTAGGTGGGCATTCCCAGTGAGAGCCCCTTGTGGGCAAGAAGGGCATGGATCGGGGTGAGCAAGCACAGCTGCAGTAGCAATTCTAGAAGTTCCTGGTGACCAGATGTCCAGTTAGGAACGTGAGGCAGGGTTGGGTGACAGTGAACTTCCCCAGCCTTTGGTCATTTCTCTAGAAAATGGGTCAGACTTCTTGGCTATAAATTATCCTATGCTTTCTTTGAGGCGGGGGGAAGGGGGTAGTCATGTGACAGCAACACTACAGTTGCCAGAGCACCAGTGTGACCAATCTCTGTGCTGCCTATGGCTTTTTATTTACCAGTTGTAAGTCTGCCTTTTCCTCTGGCCCTAGCCCATCCAGGCAGGAGGAGGGGCAGGAGGCAAGATGAAGGGCACCCTGCTCTGAGAGCTGGAGCCCAGAGAGAGGGAAAGTCTATTCTCTCAGATGCCATGGAAATCCCTCCCTCCTAGGTGTAAGCGGGATGCAGAAGAATTAGAAGGGGTCTTTTTCCAGAGGCTGAAGCCCAGCACCCTTACAATTAAATGAGGGGAAACTCATATCTGGTATATGCCATACTCATTGGGTTTAAAGGCCTTTTAATTTACACGTCTTAAATGAATTCTCTTGTATCAAAAAGTTCAAAACTTTTAAAAATATGAGTAAAAACTGTCATTTAAAGGCTACATGTAACAACACTCTTACCAAACTGGCTGGAGGGTGCAGTGGAGAGCAGTAAGCAGCAGAAATACTGTTATCGTTGACGGGCACCCTTTCCCTGGCTCAGGACTGACATACTTTGATCTAATTAAATGATCTGATCATCTTGCTAAAAACAACTCTGGAACTTGTATTTGAATTGACATTATTTTTCTTGCCTAGTGTTACCTATTCCACATGTACGTGGGAGTGAGAGCTGGAGGTGGCATTGGCGATGAGATTGAAGACCCTGCTGGGGATCCTTATGAAATGTACCGCATTGTCTTCGACATCACCTTTTTCTTCTTTGTCATTGTCATCTTGCTGGCCATAATTCAAGGTATGCTTGCCAGTTACGTTAAGTATGAACAGGGCTTAATCTAGTCCGCTCTACCATCCTGCATCTACAGTCTCATTTTACAGAGAAAGGCTCATGTACTCATTTGTTAATTCAACATTTATTGAGCATCTACTATGTATGAGGCCTTGCCCACAGAGAAAGCCAAAGGTCCACCCAGGCACTGATAATAGGTTTACCTCCTTTTATTGGGAATGTTGCATTTACTTTTACAAATTGAAGTCAAGACCTCCTACACTTTATTACGGCTCACCGTACTCTGGCGCTCTGAAACAAAACCCGTAAATCTCCGAGGCTTGCCTATACGAGAAACTTGAGAATCCTTAGAGAGGGCCACTCTTGCCACTCCCCACTCTACAGTGACCATTACCTACTTGTCCTGCTTCCTAGAAGTCCTGGGTTGAGCCGTGGCCCACAACCTCCTGACTTCCTGGGGGCTGGGAGCGGAGCTATGAAAGTGTGACAGGTTTTCTCTTCTTTTGGGGAAGGGATACTGAGATTTAGCCAATGCTTGTCAGGAATTAGAGGAATGAGATGACTTTAGTTGAAGTCATGGTGCATTATGGTACCTGCAACACATGCAAGTGTTGGGGCTGATAAGTAGTCAGCTAGCTGTAATAGGTCTTTCAAGGAACAAGTCAAGAACAAAATGACATGAGTCATGTAAAATAATGAAAACAACAGAAATGAGGCCCATCGTGGTGGTCAAAGATGTTGGTGCAGAAGTTTCCCAGCAAGAGAAGCAAAGAAACTGAGGAGAAACCCTACGTCAGGTGCTAGGAGAAGTCAGAGCTCCAGAGGAGACAGAAAAGAGAGGAGCCAAACAGGGAGGAGGGGCTGGCGGAGAGGAAAGTGTTTCTAGGAGGAGGGAGTAGTTAGCACATATTGCAGAAAGGTGAGGTGAGAGAAAGAATGTTTAGCCAGGATGCAGCATTTAAAAACAAGCACTGTTTTTTTTCTGAGTATGTTTTCTCTGAATAAGCTTGATGATTTACTTTACAAAACAGAGTGGCCTGTGCCATTTCCTCTATCATTCCTCTACTCTGAACAAGTTATTTAAAACACTTTATCTGCCTTTATATTTCAAATTCCAGGTCTTATTATTGATGCTTTTGGAGAGTTGAGAGACCAGCAGGAACAAGTACGAGAAGATATGGAGGTAATGTTCTTCTAAGTATTCATTCCAACTCTAGTTCTGTATCTCACAGCCAGCCATAGGCAGAATTACCAATAAAATTTGTCTTCCATTCCTGTCCTCTTCCGGGTGCCTACCTACCAGCTCTGGGTAGTCAGTGCACTACCCTCTGTGTTCTACACTATCCCATCCGCTCCATCTGCTGTCTTCACCATGTCCCATGCTTGGGACAGGAGCAAGTATCCTCAGCTAGCTAGGAACTAAGTGTGTGGCACTAGGGCAGTGGTCAGCAAACTCATTAGTCAACAGAGCGGCAAACTGCGGTTCCCAAGCCACGGTTTGCAGACCACTGCACTAGGGAGTGAATGACTAAGCGTCTGAAGCATCTGAGAAATGTCTTTCAGTGTCTCAATTCAAAGCAGGTGAGATCGCCCTTTTTCTACCTGCCTGTAATGTCACTCCTGCTAATAAATACCTTTACTGCCTCTGTTATTTTTCTAGACTAAATGTTTCATCTGTGGGATTGGCAATGACTACTTTGACACAACCCCTCATGGTTTTGAAACACACACATTACAAGAGCACAACTTAGCCAACTACTTGTGAGTACTCTTGGTCAATAGGGGCGATGGGGTGGGAGAGAAATGGTAGAGTAATGCCATCAGTCATTTAGTTCAGTCTCTGTTGATGCCATTTCCTCCTGTTTCTCTGAGAAATAGTGGCAATTAGGCAAGAAGGCCCCATGTCCTTGTGCATACACACTGCCTCCCATGTTTCATAGACTGTTATGGACTGTTCTTGCTCTGAGTGGAGGTCAATCCCACAACCCATCTCAAGGTCACATAACTCCAGCAATGTTTTCCCTTTGCTGGAATTTTCCTATCCCAATATAAACTTTTAAAATCCTAGACAAAGACAAAAGTCTGTGGCTGCATTTTTACTTACAGCCATTGCCCCACTTCTTCCCCTCTCTCCCACCCCTCACATCTGCTCTCATCAAGGTGGCCTTAGGTCCACATAGTGCTGGATTCCGTAGTGAGTTTTCAGTCCTCACCATGTCCTCCTCTCCTGGTGACACATGGGCTCCATGAGTTTTGTGGACATTTTCACACTGCTGTATCCCAGCACCTGAAGTAAAGCATTCACTCCAGAACAAGTTATTCAGAGCCTATGATGTTCTGTGAACTGCCTGTGAAACTTATAACTTACAGAATTTATAGAGAATGCAGATTTCCTGATCATTCAGATTCTCTAAGTGCTCATTTGCAAGAAAAGAAAAAAACAACAACACTGCTGGGGTTGGCTCCCTGGCCTAGCCCTTCCCCTCTGAGTCCATATTGTATTTATAAAATCCTAAACTTGCTTTAAGATGGAACAGGTATAGACTTTGGGAAAGGTGTTATTATCAAAGAGACAACAGTTTAAGAATTTCTTAAGACAAAAACACAGATTTTTTAAACATTAACTTTGGCATGCCTTCCCTCAAGTCTGGGTAGTCATTCTTTTTCGTTCTCATTAAGAGAGTTTGTATCTTATTGGAGGGTGTCCGGTGGATGTCCTTCTATGAAAGGTGAGCGCACGGCCACATGTCAGGACCAGTGAAGAGAGGAAGTGCATTATGGTGCTTGGGTTGGGACCTCTTCTACCTCTTACACTTGCTTTCTATATGATAATAGTCTGCTTCTGTGTGCCTTTCTAGCAGAGAGCTTGAGGGGAAAGAACCCATCTTATTCATGTTTAAACTCCACCCCCCACCCCCACCCAAATGGTGCTTTCACAAATAAAAGTGCCTAAGTCTCCAACAAGGTAGGATACTGGCCATCCCTTGTTTCTTAGTGTGATAAACAAAGGAGGAAACTAATATATGTTTACAGCCTCTACTGTGGGCCACAGTCTGAAACTATAAACTCAGGGGACTCTGAGAGAACTCAAAATCTGGGTTCAGCTCTCCCCACCCTCTGAAGAGAGTTATTTCTACTTTCTTTTTCCCACTGAGAGCTCAGTCTTTTACCTGAAGGGCACGAGACCGGCTCCTCTGGCAGCTGTCTCTGAGGCCGTGTAATGCAAGCTGAGTGCCCGGCCTCCCGGGATGCTTGTGTGTTCCAGACAGACCCAAACCTCAGACACTCACAGCTGAGCAAGTGAAACCACTTTGGCATTGCTCAGTTGTCTATAACAAAAACAAAACTGTATTTCTGAAAGAATTGGAGCAACTTAAATATTTTCCAAAAATCCCGTATCCTTGAGACACCATATACTGGTAACTTTAATTCTACATTCTTTTTTTAAAAAATATATTTTGATTTTTTACAGAGAGGGAGAAAGATAGAAACATTGATGAGAAAGAACCATCAATCAGCTGCCTCCTGCATACCTCCTACTGGGAATGTGTCCACAACCAAGGTACATACCCTTGACCAGAATTGAACCTGGGACCCCTCAGTCCACAGGCTGACACTCTATCCACTGAGCCAACTGTCTAGAGCATCTACATTCTTATGTCATGATGAAGATGAATGGGTGTACTGAAAATTATGCTGGCAGAGTTTGGATACTACTTCATTGTTTGAATTAGGATATTTTTAAAAAATAAAATGGTAGTGAAATGCTTCCTCAAAAGGAATCTTAGCTTAAGCTCATGAAAAGGCTAATTTTAACATTATCATCAGAAAATGACTGTTTGAGTCTATGCCACATTTGACCAATTCAGAAAGGACTTGTGGACAGCATCATACTAAAAAGCATATTTGAACCTGTCCTCTGGTTCCTTTAATGAAGTAAATGAAACTATGCTTCCTAACATTGTCTTTTCCTCATTTATTATACTTTTTTTCTTTATTCCAGGTTCTTCCTGATGTATTTGATTAACAAAGATGAAACAGAGCACACGGGTCAGGTGAGGGGAAAAGTCTAATTAAGCATCCCACCCTCCACAGCAGCACTTCCTTTGCCTAAGTGTCAAGAATAGGCTGAGCACAAGCTCTTTGACAGAGAGGTGATCCCATCAGCATCCAAGCTGTTCCCCACTGCTTTCTGTGTCACTCTACCATGACTTAAGCCAGAATTCTAAAGCAATTCCATTCTATTCCAAAAAAGCCCTGGTTATCCTTCCAACAGACACTGACATTTTCCACACCCTTCAGAGTTAAGGAGCTGGAGGTTGGGAGCATTACAGAGCAAAAGACAATGAGGAGCTGAGTGGGTGGTGAGAACAAAGAGCTGGGGGAGCAGAAACAAATGCTGTGAAGATGGCATAAGAAAGATTATCTTGAGTGGGGGAAGGGGAGGGGTGGGTGTGAGAGTATGAATGAAGGTGTGTGTCAAAGGGATTCTATGGTTGAATATGAGAAGTAAAGACAGAGAACACAGGCAAGTTTTCAACCATCCTTGGGTTTGTAGGAATTCTTCACAGCTCAAACATTTACGAGAGGGCAGCTGGTTTCCGGAGCTGGCTTTAATCTACCTAAGCCAGCTCTCCATGGTCCCCATCGTACGTTCTTCTACCAATTACAAATTACATGGAATCAGCCTATTGCTAATCTTTTAAATATTTTTATGTCAATCACTGAGCTGGTTTCTGTGTTCTGGAGGAGAAAATGGGAAGAAACCTCTTGCTGCCAAAATGGGCTGTGAATAGAACAAGAATGAATGCGCCAGTTGAGCCTCATAGAAATCCACATCAATATTCCTAAAGGGAGACAAATAGAGCAAAAACAGAGCTTTCGAGCTTCAGCTTACTGTGGTTTAAAAAGAAGTCCCTTTCCCCTCTTCCCCATTATTTCAGGAATCGTATGTCTGGAAGATGTACCAAGAAAGGTGTTGGGATTTCTTCCCAGCTGGTGACTGCTTTCGGAAACAATATGAGGATCAGCTTGGATAAACCTGAATGAAACTCCCTGAGTCTGGACTGTCAACTTAAAGTGAAACTAAAATCCTCTTTTACACTTCATATGCAACATTTTTGAAAGGTGACATTTTTTAAATGCCTCCCTTACATCAAGAAATTGTTTAAAAAAAAAACCTGTGTAAAAACAACCCCAAAAAGAAGCCACACACACACACACAAAAAAAAAAAAAAAATCTGTGACATTTTGGAATTGATTGGACTTTTTGTGCCTAATGGACAAACCCTGTGGGAGATAACCTTTCAAAATGTTAAATCAAGGACTAGTTGAATGCCTTCAAGATTTTCAGTTCTAATGTAACGTGTTTGTCAGGATGGCAGCATTGAGAAAGGGACTAGAAGTATGAAGTCTTGGATGCATAATACATGAAATTTTAAACACTTGAATGCCACATGACAATATCCACGAGTAACTCATGGTCTGAACTATAAAAAATCATTTTACCTGCAGTCTAATTTTTCCCATGGTACTTATTAGTGAATGTACCCAGAATCAGCTTGAAAGGCTTTAACCAGTTAAAGAAATAGACAACAGAAAAAAACAACACTTTGTCAACACTGAAACATCGATTAAGTGCCTTAAAACCTCTTTAGATATAGCTATGCAAGTTTTTTATGTTTATGTTCCAGATGGAAAGTTCCATTAAATAATTGTGTTGATCTTCTGTCTTACTTTAAGAAACTGCACTTGAAGGTTATTCATATAATTTTTCTCTCAGTAACAGCTTGTCGATTGCTGTTATTAGAAGAAAAGTACTGTACTGAAAACTCAGAAAAATCTCAATCTTATGCCAAATTGAGTAATGCTTTATGGTCCCTCGTAAGCAGTGGAGCCACTATGTTTAGGTGAATCTTAAGTAAAATGAAGTGCCCACTACAATAAAGTGATACGTGCCAATCCGTGGTTTGGCCTCTTGTAATGTACCACCGCTGGATGATTCTACAACCACAGCTGGGAAAGGGATATGAGACAAACAGAACCCCTAAACCCCTTCACAAAAAAAGAAAAACACTTCACAGACCAGCATTGGTTTATTTGGCCAAATGCATGCCCTGTTGCTTGCTCTCTCCTCTTCAGCAACAGCACTTTCTGGGCTGGAAACAAGCACATCTCCGCCCTTCCTGAAATGACTAAGTCAGAGAAAAATGCCCCGAGCCTCATAAATGTGATTACTGTGGCTGTTGTCAAACACAGAGGTAGGTGTGCACTGTGTGAACTGATGGAACACACTGGCGCGGGGCAAGCTCGTAAACCAGCTGCTCTCAAGGACAGCCAGCCTTACACGACAGGCATGTTTTTTCTTTCTCTTTCATTAGGAAATCATACTGTCCAACCAGTCTTCAAGCTCTTCCTCGGTAACGTTTTTGGATGTACTTGGTTGCTCGGGTTCCACAATCTTTTCTTCCGCCACAGATGGTTCTGCAGGAACTAGGGAAATAAAGGCAGTGTTAACAACTTCACATTAGTCCCAAGATGGAGGGCGACAGCTTCCCTGGATGTTATTCCATGATATAATTCAGCCATAATTATTATTTTGCTTAAAGCAAGGGGAAACATTCCATTATTGTTCCTACTTCCTAAGGAGATACAATAATACCTAAACAAATTAATAGGGTAGAAATTTGCCCCTCCATTCTCAAGTTGAATTTCATAGTTCACTAGTTTATTAAAAAAAAAAAAAAACACCTCTCAGTTTTCTGTGTACTATTGTAGCAATCCTGGAAAGTATTAAGGCTCTTGAATGCAGAATATGCTGGGGCTTCGCTTTGGGCCTCTCCACATCAGATGAGCCACCTCCACACGGAACACGCACAAACAAGAAAGTGTTCTGCTCTTGTAAAAAACAAGATCAAAACAGTAAAATGAAGGAAGAGCTGGTTAACTGAGCTGTTCAGACAGTTGATTAAAAGGTCTGCTGAGGGCTATAAATATCTCAAGGCCAGTTGATAGTTCCCATTCAATTCGCAGCCCCATATTTAACACTGCAATCAGGCAGGTAGCAGCTCTGGGAGCCTCATATTGAGAGAGGAATGTTGTCAGAAAGGTCAGGTTGAGGGAGCGGAGATGTGAGCACAGAAATAGATGTCAGTGGACGACGCCAGAGTGATGTCAGACACCAATGGAGGTGTGTGTGGATGTGACACGGGTGAAGCTGTTGTCATAAAAGCACAGAATCAAGAAGATGAATAGGGAATAAAATGAAAACCATACCTTTTTCTTCTTGAGCCACCACCACCTCATCTTTCTCAGATTCCAAGTCCTGGGGCATCTGGTCTGGTAAGATGTTCGCTCCTGCTTTTGCAGGCGCATCTAAACTAAGCAGCAGATCTAATTCTTCTTCCAGATGGTCCGCTGCTGACTGCAGTGGGGAAGCGGGGTCCTGGGAGCCCTCTGAAGAGCCTGGTCTTGGGCTAGCTTTACCCAGGGACCCGGGGCAGCCAGCAGGAGCAGATTTCAGCTCAGACCCGGATCCCTTTCCTCCAGGCCCCAGGGGCCCTCTTAACTGCATGCCTAGTCCCTTGCCTTCATCGTTTCTCTTTGGTTTCACCTGAGGAAGCTCTAAAGGAAGGGCGGTCTGAAAGAGAAGCATAATAATCGAGTTGAAAATGAGTGCTGTGCTATTTGCTCAAGCAGAAACAGAAGCTAAGGAAGCCATAAACTGCCTTAGAATCGGAACAGGAAGTTCACAAAGGGTCTCCGGTAGGAGCCTGTCAGTACCCTCCTCACTTACATGGGGTAAATGCGGGCGACCTCACTGAAATATAACAGGGCGGCACTCCTGACTCAACTCTGGACTAACTCGGAGTTGAAATCAAAAGGGCCATGTCTTCTATCAGGCTTGAGAAATCACAGTACCTCAGGTCTACTGAAGGTACACTGAAGTCTGTGATGAGAGTTAAACTCTGTGAAAGGACCAAGAGGTAACTAGCAAATCAGATCTATTCACTGTACTTGAAAGCACTGATATAAAAGTGAAGAGGCAAATGGGATTAAAAAATATCAGACATGAGAAAAAAGCATACTTTTTTATTGCATTTGTAAAAAAACAAAAGCAGGCAAAACTGATCTTTAGTATTAGCAGTCAAGACAGTGGTTTTAGGGAAACTGACTTAGAGCAGTGGGGAAACAGTGGCTTCTGTAGTGCGGGCAACATTCTGATTCTTGATTTGGATGCCAAGTCCATGGTAACCACTGCCTTTGCATGCACTCTTCTGTCGCTATATTATCTACATGTATAAAAGCCTAAGCCACCATTACAACAGAACGACCGATTGACTGGTCGCTATGATGTGCACTGACCAACAGGGGACAGATGCTCAATGCAGGAGCTGCCCCCTGGTGGTCAGTGCGCTCCTACAGCCCACCTCCTGTGGCCAGCCAACTTCCCACAGACCCTCCCCCTGGCCAGCCGAGCCCAGTCAGCCCCAGTCAGGACTGGGTGAGATGGCCCTGATCACCGGCCAGGCCGAGGGACCCTACCCATGCACAAATTCATGTGCCGGGCCCCTAGTAATGTAATAAAAGGTAAAAACTTGCAGGTGATTGCAATGCAGAGCTGGGCTGAGAGCAATGTCCTGCAGGAGGCCTGTGTGACTGACATGGCATCAGAGTGGATAGGTTCAGAATGCAGGTCTGCCACTATTGGCAGCACTGTCCCCTCTCTGGACATGTAAGCACCCTGAGCAGATCCTATTTGCTAACGACTCTTCAGGCTTCTGACAGTATGATTACATGCACAAACTAAATGTTCATATTGTCAGTGTGCAGGGCAAAGCCAGGATGTGGTCCTCTATTCCAGTCCAGGGATTTCATTTCCAGGTGTCTGGAACTGGACACCTGGTTTGGTTATTTATTACCTCCCTTGGGGGCTCTGATGTAGAAACACAGTTGAGAATAACTGCTGTACACCATGGCACAGAAAGCTGCGGGGGGATTTTTGCAAGTTACTGCAGTTAGTATTTACCTTTACTCTAAGGCTGTGGTTCTCAGCCTTTCTAAGGCCGTGACCCTTTAATACCGTTCCTCATGTTGTGGTGACCCCCAGCCATAAAATTATTTTTGTTGCTCCTTCATAACTAATTTTGCTACTATTAATGAATCGTAATGTAAATATCCGTGCTTTCCAATGGTCTTAGGCGACCCTGCTAACGGTTCTCAACCTGGAGAGCCTAAGACCATCAGAAAACACAGATATTTACATTACGACTCATTAACAGTAGCAAAATTACAGTTATGAAGGAGCAACAAAAATAATTTTATGGTTGGGGCTCACCACAACATGAGGAACTGTATTAAAGGGTCACAGCATTAGAAAGGCTGAGAACCACTGCCTAAGGCCTACCACCAACACACCCTTCACTTTCAAATGCTCACACTTCCTGTTTCTCTCCTGAGTCCTGGGCCCCCATCACCTTCATCTCTGTGGTTCCCTGTGTGTTCTGTTTAACCATTCCTCATCGTGTGGGACTAAACCAAACTTGTCAGAACCCTGAACACCGGGACACCCAGCCTCTCCCAGTCACAACCCCAAATGCACCCCGCATTCCTAAAGAACAGTGATTCCCATCAGAGGCCAGTGAAATCCTCTCTACTTCTCTGCCCCTACCTCTCTTCCAGCCTGAAATTCTACTTGCTGTCCTAAATGTGAGACTAGTGAGTGCAATAGTTAATCATTTTAGCTGCTGGGATTCTATTTAAAACTAGTACTACCCAGGGTTTCACTTTTTTAAAAAAGTCAAGCGAGCCACAATTAAGTTCTTAAACTCCTTATATAGAGTCCTTTCCTCTCAATCACCAACTTACAGGAACACCTTCCCAATTTCTATTTCCAGCCCTTAATTCTGAACTATAAATCGCTATGTCTATTTGACTTCTATTTTCACTTTGATATCTCAGAGGCACAAATCCCTAATATCCCAACCTCACCCCTCCTGGTCCCACCTAGCAGTGTTGCACAAGCTGGAAAAAAAAACTAGAATAATTCTTTGCCTACTCTCTCTCCATTTCAGTCATTCACTGAGTCCTCTTAATTATTCTTTGGAAGTACCTCTTAGCAAACTCCATTTCTGTGCCACCTCTACTGTCATCCCCCTTTCCAAGAACAGCATTACTTGCCTGGACCCATTCGACAGCCTCCTAACTTGCATCCCCTCTTCTCCTCTCCTCTTGTAAGGGAAGATTAACCAATAAACATGCCTATCCCAACCCCGCAGCCCACATGCTGTCCACAGCCAGCACACTCTTGCTAGTGTCAGCAGTAGCAGTGCTGTTAAACAGATCCTTGTCTAAATTCCAACTCAAATAGCCCTTCTACCGTGGATCTCAGCTTATCTGTCCCTTTCTCAGAAACCCGTTCCTAATCACAGCAGAGTAGATCAGGTTCACTGTTACATAATCCCACAGTACACTGTGCTAACCCTTCCTAGCAGTTATCACGATCTGTACTTGTGTGCGATAATCTGTTTAATACCTACCTTTCCCAATAGATTAAGCCTCGCAAGGGCAGGAACCCTGTCTGTCTACTCAACCAGTGTATCCTTAGTACCAAACATAAATATTGTACCAGCCAGACTTTATACTTTTACATTTCATTCAACTTTATTAATCTGATTCTTTAAAATGTTTCAACTATAAAATGTAAAAAAAAAAAAATTTTTTTAATTAGCTCATTCTGCCTTAAAACTTTATAAAGTGCTACCTGATACAAAACCCTCAGCTTCATAATAGGAAAGGCTGAGTCTGAGACATCCTGTCAGCGGTTATTTTTCCCTCTTTCTTCTCCGCCACAACCCACACCAGCTCGAAGATGCCATCATGGTTTTTACCTGGATCAATTCAGCAGCAACATTGAGTCGGAGAGAGAGAGGCAGTTCTTGAAGGGCTTGAACCAATGACTCACAGTCCACATAAAATGCTGAATTCTATAAATAAATAAGAAACATAGGTCACACATATACATATATGTTCCTGGTGATTATTACACGTGACCTTCTAGAAATGAGAGAGAAGACAAAAGTAACTGTAAATCAATCTCCCCCCCGGAGTTACTTTAGCTGGGAGGAAGTCAGATCATAGATCGCACTTGATATGGTTATGTCTATCATCTCCACATTAAGAAACACGCACCACCTTTCTAAGCCACAGCTCACACCGCCGGAGCAGCAGCAGGGAGTGCGCACTCCACCGTCAGGAATGCACGATAACCTGGAAACTGGACACACTCGGACTTACTGGCAAACTGAAAGAAAAATTAGCATTCCGTGGTATCTACGTGGACCCTCAAGTGCAGGTGCTGACCCTCAGGAGGGGGGAAGAGCTGTCTAAGTAAGATGGATTGAGATGCACGGCCCAAGGAGCCCGTGAGTTACCTGCTAACAAGAAAGCAAAAGGATGGAAACTCACCCTCGAGCAGGCAGCATGCTGTGTATGGCCAACACTAAAAGCTCCCTTTGACTCCTTTCCCATTCATACCCATACAATGACCTCCCAAATTGACAGTAGTATTTGAAAAAGCATTCCAGATTTCACCTGGCTTACCAATAGTATAGCCCTGGCTATCAAGGGAAGGGAAAACTAGAAGGTGGTTGCAATGACCTCACATTAGAAGCAGACATCACTGACCACCTCATCTACCAAGGACAGCAGAGGCCCAGCTGGAAGCACATCTTATTCTATCACCACCGACTTCAAGTTAGAGAAAATCCAGCCTAACCTCAGCCCACCACAGGAATGTCTCAGGCAGAGAAGTTTACGATGGAAATACTCCATCATTCCTGCTGTGCTCAAGAAGGACCCACTCTAACCCTAATCCCCACCAGGGCACAGGGATTGAAAAAAACAAGGTGTCTTTTCAACACCCTGCTGAAATTTTCCAAAGATGGCTGGCAGCACCAATTGGGGCCCCTAGTTCTGGAAAGAGGAACTTACATTTAAACCTTTAAAAAAGTATTTGGGGAACAGGACGGAGGTAAGAAAGCCCTGATGAGAAAGTGAGAAACTCAGTAGTTATCAGCCCTGAACTCAGCCCTGAACTCAGCACCCACGTGCTCTGATCACACCTAGCATGACCAAGCTCCTATTTTCCAGATTGGAGAAACTCTCTCAACCCACTAGTAAGGTGTGATCCTGAATGCTTAACACCTGGGTCAGTCAGCAAATTACAACCTAGAAATCTCACCCTCCCCACAGCCAAGGGGTCTGCAAAGTCACACAGGTAGACCCCCTTCATTCAGCCTACAAAGAGTGAGAACTTGCCCTCTACAACCTGTTGCTCTCCGCTCTCTGGAGAATGGCTGAGATGTGCTGGGATCTGGCTAAAAGTATCCAAACTCCCTCTGCGCTCTCTGGCATCGTGTGCAGCATGACTGTAAGGTGCATCATAAACAATGAGGAGTCTGTAAGACGACCACACAGAGATACGGGGATGGCCGGCTGTGCTTGTGAGCTGCGTCCTGAATATTGGGCATTTGGCTATGTTTGCTACTGGAATGTCTCCTTCCCCCACTTGCTAATTCCCACCATCACCCAAGGCCCAGCTGACACTGTCCCACCTCCATGATGCCCAAGACACATTGAGCCACCAGGGTGATTGCTCCCCCACTCCTCACAGGAGTCCTGTAGCCAGGAACCTGCCATCAAATACCACCGTAACACTTTCCCCTTTAGCTAAAGGGCTAAAGCTGACGGCCTTTAGCTAAAGGGATGAAGTAAAGTGTGTAAAGCATGAACTTTAAAATAGATTTAATTGGAATAATAACCATGAATTAGCTTTAAAATAATTCACAGGTTTTTTAGCCTGGAGAGCGCAGTCCCCACCACCTACTTGGCCAATTCTGATGGTCACAACTGGAGTCAGAGCCTGTCTGCAGTGGGACACCCTGATGTCTTCGCTCCTTCACAATCCTTGTTGGCAGAGGGGAGCAGCCCAACTCAGACAATCCTCCCCCACCCCCACTCCCACCTCTGCCCTCAGTGTGCACAGAAGTCTTTTTGGGGAGGGAGAATCTAATCCTGCAGCTCCTCTCTGTCTAGGAACCTCATTATGCTCTGAATCTCTTGAGTCTGTGTAAAGGTACAGTACTTGGTGAGGAAAAGAACCTGCTAGAAATTTCACTTTGCAGCTTTAAAAAAAAAAGTCCATGACTGCTTTCCTTTAGTTCTGCTCTTCCTTTCTGAGAGCAGTCACCATAGCCTTTCTTCAGCCCAGCCCATCTTCCTCAGGAGCTAAAGCACTGGCCACATTCATGTGGCACTCAGGGACCCTAGTCTGGGGAGCTTTTCAGATACAGATTCTCAGCCTCGCTCAGAACCAGAGTCTGGAATCTGACCTGGGGGCTACACCTTTAGAAGCCAGGCTCAGGAACCACTGCACCTGACCCAGCAAGCACTCAACACTCGCTCAGGGCAACTCTGCTGAACAAGTCATTATTATGTCAACAACAATGAAAGACGGAATAGGGAAAAAAGTGATTTTTAAAAACAGATCAATATTTTCATCCAAAGAAGATCTCCTCCCGCCCTTTCCCTCCACACATGTCCCACAATGTCTAAAGGAAAGACGTGAAAATCCCAGGCAGGGACCTAAGGGGAAACTCCCTTTAGTGGCGGAGCCAGCACAGCTAAGCACCAACTCTGCTGCCAGGCTACCGTCTCTGTCAGCCTGCACCTGAGCCACAAAGAAGCTAAGGCAAGTTGGCAGGAGGGCACTAGGCCCTCTCCTATAAGGAGGTCCTCTGAAGACCTAACTTGACTCGGTTGGTTGGAGCATCATCCCATGCACCAAAAGGTCGATTCCTGGTCAGGGCACATACTAGTACCTAGGTTGTGACTTCACTCCCGATTCGGGACACGTGCAGGAAGCAACCAATCCATGTTTCTCTATCTCATCTCTCTCTCCACCACCCTCTCTCTGTCCCTCCGTCACTCCCTCCTTCCCTCTTTTTCTCTCTCTAAAAATCAATTAAAAAAAAAAAAGAACACACAAATGAAGTCAAAGTGAGTTGTTTGGTTTTCACCACATTCGTCAATGACCTTAGTTTGTGATTTCAACTTGTCCTAGAACTCTAAACTGTATCTCATGTGTATGCCCAAAGAGGCTGAAACAAATACAAATATTTTTAACTCAACTTTTTGTATAATACATACTCTCTGCAAAGTTACAGGCAGTACTTTTACAGTAACTTCCATCTCCTCAATTTGTATAAGACAATGTCCATCCCAAACAATTAAATACAACACCATACATAAAATGAGCTGCCTATTGTGCATGTACTGAGCTGGTAGCAGAATGGGGAGGAGGGTGCCTTACCTTGGGGCTTTGGGTCTGCTGCTCAGCCACCTGTCCGAGGCTGTGGACAAACTGTCTAATCACCGAAGGTCTAATCAAAGACTACATAATAAGCCACCAACAATTCTCTGTGCATCTTAAAGGCGTGAAAATATCTATCTTTCATATGAAAATCAGTGAAATCATGCATGAAAAAATAATCAAAATCCCTCAGGAAGAAAACATAGTATTAGCACAAAGCAAATAAAGTATCTGGGCTTTATGGATTCACTGAAAGACATATATGATATTTGTTCTTATTTTATAGCTTTATTCACCTAATTCTGGAAGAAGAGTTATTTAAAGCTATAAAATAAAGGATTTTTCTCAACCTCAAAAAATATGTGGAGGGAAAATTAATTTTCAACCCTAAGAGGAATTTTCAGAAATGGAAAAGAAGGAAGCCCAAATGGCAGAGTAGTCCACTAAAAACCATGACTCTCAACTTTCTCCTTTGCAACCTAGTCTGTGAGAAAGTCACACAGATGGGCAAGTAAATGGTGAACTCTAGCTTCAAGAACCTGTAAAATGTAAGCTCCCTGAAAATGTTCTGAGCAATTGAGGTAATAGACTAAACTAACTGTCCAAGAATTACTAAAGTTTTTCCTACATAAAGGCTGTAGCTCAACAACAATATCAGAGGTGTTAGTTTCCACTCTTGAAAAGAGCCAACCTACTACATTCAACACAAACCATCTTACCTGCTTTGGACATGAAGCTTCACCATCCCACTCTTTCTCCTCAGCAAACCGGAACTGTGAGAAGGAGTCCCCTAGAAATATAAAAAACATACAACTTTATAGAAAAGCCCAAGAAAATCGCTCAGTTCTCTAAACTCCCCTTGCAGGATGGGATGAAAGTACCATTTCTGAAGAGCCCACCATCCTGAATTCAGTGGTACAATGGAAGGCTCTGGCTTCCATGTCATTGCACATGGTGTGTACATGAAACAATGTTAGAACCTGCACTTACTGCTCCATTCAGCTATCAGTAAGCCACTATCCTACATCCTCATTGAGAGACAACAAAACAGTTTAGGCCATCCACCCATATTTAGCATATTTCATCTGCTTAAAGCAAGCAAAAAAACTAATATTTATGATTTAGGGGGTGGGTATAGCCGAAAAGGAAGAAGAAAAATAGGACTGAACAATAGAGCAATTCTAGCCTGAGCCATAATATGAAACTTAAAATCTCTCCCTGAGGTGAGGTTATGAATCTCTATCATCATTCCAAAAATCACCTCTTAGAATAACAAATGCAAGATGAAACTCAAAGAATGTGTCTTAGATTAGTTAATGTGAATCATGATAGTGACTCCCAGAATAAAGGAAAATGAACATGTAAGATCAACATAAGCGCATTAGAGATGATCCTGTAGAGAGCTTTGACATAGGTTTATTCTGCAAGTATACTTATCCTATTATTTGCATTAAAAACAGATAATTTATTAAAAAAAAGAATTATTTCTCCTCCTAGTTTTCAGAATCCTCCAAAATGTGGTCCTGCCTCATTAAGCCACTTCTTATTTCTTCAGACTTTCTGTCCAGAATCTGCCTTTTTCACATTCCAAACATACTTCATATTCCATTCTATTCTCTTTTTTAATCTGTCCCTCTTGCCCATTTATATTCTATTTATACTTCAAGAACTCAGGTCCAGCCCACTTCTTCCTCCAGCGACCCAGTATTGACTGCAAAGGGGGCTGCGTATCAGGCCTGAAGAGAGGCCTGGAGAGAGAAGCAGGGTCTGATATGTAGCCTCCTTGGCATCTGTTGATTAGCCCTTACCTCTCTCTTTCTCTCAGGGCCTGGCCAGCAGTCACATCTCTCTCTCTCTCAGGCCTCCACTGGGGCTGCAGATCAGCCCTGCCTCTCTGATCAGGCTCGTTGACAGGCCCATATATGCTGACTGGCATAGAAACTGACCAATCAGAATGAAATCAGGATGAAGTGGGAAGAACCTAGGAGACGGAACTTTTGATGCTGACACTGACTGGGTGAAGTACAAGGCATAGAAACCGACCAATCAGAACCTAATCTGAGTGAACTGCGAAGGCAGAACCTAGGGTGGGGGCTGAGGAAGGGTTTTAAGGGCAACAGCTGTTTGGTATAAGGTGTAAGAAAGTGGTTCAATTTTTTAATGACCAGTTTGACTGTATAGTGCATATGGCTGCTTATCAGTCCAGATATAGGGATTATGTATTTTTGACTGCCAAGAACATCTCCTCCTGTTGAAAAAGGCTCCCCCCACATTTAAGCAACCCTATCCTATATAATCGATCTATACTAAAAAAAAGGGTGATATGCTAATTAGGCCAGGTCTACTGGCCATCTTCTAGACTTCTGACTTCCTTCTAGACAAAGCCATGGTGGTAGTGGTGGTTGAGGCAGAGGCAGTTAGAGGTGATCAGGCTAGCAGGGGAGGGCAGTGGGGACAAGATCAGGCCAGCAGGGGAGGGCAGTTGGGGGTGAGATCAGGCTGGGGGGAGTGAATGCAGTTGGGGGCAACCAGGCCAGCAGGGGAGAACAGTTGGGGGGGGGAGGCAAGATCAGGCTGGCAGGGGAGGGCAGTTAGGGGTGATCAGCCAGGCAGCGGCAGTTGGCAGCAAGATCAGGCTGGCAGGGGAAAGCAGTTGTGGGCGAGATCAGGCAGGCAGGCAGAGGCAGTTAGGAGCGATCAGGCAGGCAGGTGAGCGGTTAGGAGCCAGCAGTCCCAGATTGTGAGAAGGATGTCCCCAATTGGAGACGATGCAGACTGTGCTGAGGGAACCACCCCCATGCATGAACTTTGTGTACTGGGCCACTAGTATCTCTATATATAAAAGCCTAAGCGGCCAAACAACTGAACGATAGGTCAACCAGTCACTATAATACACATTGACCACCAAGAGGCAGATGCTCAACACAGTAGCTGCCCCCTGGTGGTCAGTGCACTCCTACAGCCAACCTCCTATGGTCCCTCCTTCCAGCCAGCTGTCCCCTGATGGTCCCGATTAGAACCTCCTGCAACCCCTCCCCCCAGCTGGCTGGCCCCGATGAACCCGATCGAAACCTCCCATGTCCCTTATTAGCCTCAATCACCAATCAGGCCAAGGGACCCCATCCATGCATGAATTTATGCACCAGACCTCTAGTCTTATCTAATAAAAGAGTAATATGCAAATTGACCATACACCCACAAGCCATGCCCACCAGCCAATCAGGAGAGAGTATGCAAATTAACCCAACCAAGATGGCTATGGCCACAGAGCAGGAGGAAGACTTGGGTTGCCCCAGTGATGGAGGAAGCCAAGCTTTCAACACACCCTGGCTGGTCCAGGCCTCTGCTTAAGGCTGCAAAGTTTTCAATTATAGAAGATAAATAAATTCCAACAGAAATGGCTACTGCCATGGAGCGAGCAGAAGGCTTAACTCCACTCCAGGCTATAAAGTTTCAATAGTAGAAGATAAACAAATCCCAGATACCAGGGCCTCTGCTTGGGTCACAGGGGGGTATGGCCAGCCTGATAACCATCACAGGCCCCTCGCCCAGGCCACCCCATGCCCCAAGGGAACCCCCACCCTGATCAGGGACACCCTTCAGGGAAAACCAGCTGGCCCCCACCCATGCATCAGGCCTCTATCCTATCTAATAAAAGAGAAATATGCAGATTGACCATCACTCCAACACTCAAGATGACTGCTCCCATGTGGGCACAAGATGGCCAACACAAGATGGCCAGCAGGGGAGGGCAGTTGGGAGGGACCAGGCCTGCAAGGGAGAGCAGTTGTGGGTGATCAGGCCAGCAGGGGAGGGCAGTTGGGAGGGACTAGGCCTGCAAGGGAGGGCAGTTGGGGATGATCAAGCCTGCAGGGGAGGGTAGTTAGGGGTGACCAGGCCTGCAGGGGAGGGCAATTAGGGGTGACCAGGCTGGCAGAGGAGGGCAGTTAGGGGCAAACAGATTGGCAGGGGAGAAGTTAGACATCAATCAGGCTGGCAGGGGAGTGGTTAGGGGGTGTTCAGGCTGGCAGGCAGAAGCAGTTAGGGGCAATCAGGAAGGCAGGCAGGCAAGCAGTTGGGAGCCAGCAGTCCTGGATTGTGAGAAGGACTGCCCATTTAGGCCCAATCCCGGGTTTGGGCCTAAAGGGGCAGTCAGACATCCCTCGAGAGGTCCCAGATTGGAGAGGGTGCAGGCTGGGCTGAAGGACACCCCCACCCGTCCCATGCAGAAATTTTGTCACTGGGCCTTTAGTACTAGTATATAATCAGCAATGCAAACAAGGCATTTAATATCTGAATATTTACTTTCAAATACAGGTAAGATTCCAACAATGGCTAAATAGCTTGTTGCAAACTAATCTTCTTGCTAAGAACTAGGAACATTGGGCCAAAAAAAAATAATAATAATCTATCTGCAGACATTACAGAGCTACCATAGCAGTGAGGACGTAAGGGACAAAGGTCTAGAGAGAGAAGAAAAGCACAAGGAGGTAAGTGTAATATTTAGAGCTGCTTTTTCCTTTGAGGCATTTGTTAATTTCCAATGGGGGGAGGGTAGAGGGTGCTGAGAGAGTGAAAAACTGAGCAAAACCAGGAAGGTTGTGAAGCTACAGAGACCTTCTGCCAGCCTTATGACACTGGGCGAACAAAAACTGCAGTTCAGGGCCTATGTAAGAGAAAGAGTCTTAAAAAATCAGGGCTTTCACATATGGGACCCCTGACAGCTACATCTTAGAATAGGGATGACGGAGGAATAGGCCAGCCCCACAAAGTCTGAGGCAAATATATGAATCAGATCAATCTCTGATTATGCCTATAAGAAGCAAAAGAAATCCTTTTTAGAAGAAAATGGCGTAGCCTAAAATTATTTCCACCATCTTTTATACACTGTATCCAAAATTCATTAAAAACCAACAGGCTTATCAAGAGATGAGACTGAGATAATAAAAAACTAAGAGAAAGAAAAATAAACAAGATATTGGAATTATCAGACTTGAATTTTGCGATTTTGCAAAATTTCAAGACTAGGAAAAACTATAAAATCACACACACACACAGTGACAGTCATGAAGTCATCTTCAATTTATATAAAGTATACACATTTAAAAATACAGGGGAAAAAAACTTTGAGAAAAATGAGACACCTAAAACACATTTGATTACAGTTATCAAACTTCAACACAACTTAAAACTCCAATAAGTAAAACATAAAGTGGCTAATTTTGAAAAATAAACTTGTTCAAATGATTTCTGATGGGGTGGGATTAAGGGAAACTTTTTTCTTTTTTGTACAATACACGTCCCAGTTTTATTTGCCTTTGTAAACAAGTACCTATTACTTTTGAAACTGAGCCAAACAGAAATAAAAGAAATCTGGAAAAAAACTAAATTTCCTAAGGGCAGAGACTTTCTCAGAATGCTTTTAAGGCAAAACATCCCTAGATCTCAAAGCTGGAATCACAGATGCCATTCATGTAACCTTCTCTTTATAGAACAAGGAAGAACGTTGGGTCTGGGGAGGCTCAATGGCCTGACCATGGCCATAGAACCAGTTAATGGCTAGACACCAAGACCTCTTGGTTCCTAGCATTTATTATTATAGTATCTACAACTAATAAAGCTCTTTCCACATTTCCACTAGGCTTCTCAGCTATCTGAATTCCCTAGAACAAAAGCAAACAATAAATAGTTTATGCCATTTCGTTTATTAATATTTGACATGTTGACAATGTTTGAAGGTATAAAAATTCAAACTCAAAAACTTAGGAAAAGAATCACTCAGGGTTCCTTTAAATAATTACTATAGTACTTTAAAAAATTAGTGTTTTTATAGAATTCTAGGTATTCTAATAATGATAGCATCAGAGAAATAAATATACCAACACATTATTTATAATACCCAGGATTCTAATTCTGCCTCACTTCTTATACTTGGTCTAACACATGTCTTATGATCAATGGCAACATGGACACTAAACTTGTTAGAATTCTGCGGTACTATGCTTTCTAAAAACTTAGTCATAGATAACACATCTTTGAATTTTAAGCTTACCCTTTCAGCTCAATCAGCAAAGAAGAGCTTTCTGCCAAACAAGAGTACTTAATATGACCACACTCTGCAGGGGAAGTTAAAATGGGGTTATAAGGAATAATCTTTTCTGGGCAAAAAGAAACCTGCAAAGACTTTCAGCTTCGCCAATACAGATTTAGGTGTATATGAAGATGGGAAATGTGCCTCACTAATAATACCCAGTTACAATGACAGGATAGTGACAATTCCCATAATTGGTATCTGTCCTAGATATTTGTATCTTTTTCTCACAAAACTGACCCAGACCTTTGTGGTGCATTCTTCTGGAAACCAACTCTCGAAAGCAAGAGGAATGCACCACTAGTTCTAGATGAGTATTTCACTTTCAGCTACATGTTCTTTGCTTTTCTTTATCATAATCACCTTCCTTTATTTCCCCCACATCCCTTGAAATATGCCCTCAATCAGGACACCATGTATCTGGGAAAACACAAACAAACTTTGTAGGTTGACAAGTTTACAATCTTCATTAAAAAAAAAAGAATATGCCCCAACAGTCACTACAATAATTGCTATGGAAAATGAAACATACCCTTTCTACTCTCTGAATTTCTCTGTTCTCTCTACACAATAGCTGGAAGGACAAAGTGGATCCTAAGTCCACAGATCAATTCAGAGATCTGTGGACATAAAATCTACAGGACATAAAAAGTCTTCCCTCCCCCAACTTCAAGCTTCAATGGATGAGCCTTTCTAGATGGAGATGTCAAGGACTCAAATATCTACCCTAAAACAAAGCAACAGCTCACACTTTGTCTTTGTGAGGAAGTCTATACAAGCCACTACAGTGATTAACTTGAAAAAGTCAGCCTGAGCCAAAAGAACAAGAGAGGTAAGAAAAATCTCTCCTTCTGCTCAACAGTGACTTATAATTAGCTTTCTCACCAGGTGTGGGGCCTCCAAAGCCCCTGAGCATCAAATATCCACATTGAGCACTACATAATAGATGTGCCTATCTTCCCAATATCCCTAAAAACTTGCTCCCCCATCTGCAAGGATTACGTAGAAGGAAAAGCCAAATATACTCAGGCACGATGAAAGGGTTCTAGGCTTTATGATAGAGGATGATGCTGACATTCTAGAATCTAGCTGTTTCCCTCAAAATAGTTGAATAATTTGTTAACCCTGTACCACTGTAGAAAATCTAGTTCAATTTCTCAGATCAAATATTTCTAGAAACGAGGCCAACTTCAAATCCTGGCACAGAACTCTCCAAGATAAGAAAAAGTGATTAGATAAAAGTGAATAAATAAAAATATAAAGATCCTCCCATGGACAATGAAGTCATAAAACTTAGAACTGATCTGAAGTAAAATAGCGTGTCAGCTAAGATTAGGTCTGGCTGCATGAAACAAAGACATGAAAAGTTATAGCTTAAACAAGATAAAAGGTTATATCTTTGTCAACTAAAAAAGTCAACACTTAGGCAATCAAAGGCTGGTATGTGACCCAGGCTCCTTCCAGGTCATTGCTCTGCCTTTCTTATGGAATCATGATCCAAGGTGAAGACCAGAGCTTCTGCTATCCCCATCAAAATTCCACATAGCAAGATAGAAAAAGAGTAGAAGAAAAAGGGGCAGAAGGCATGCATCATCTATCTGCTAAGTTGGTTTTCATAGAAACTACCATGGAACCTTTCCACTCATTTCTCTTTTGGCCAGAGCTGTGTCCTATCATTTTATCAAGCCTCAAGAGTGGCCATGTGCCCAGATAAGAACAAGGAGTTTGAGGAGAATAAATATGGTTTGGGGAAGCAACTAACCTCTATGACAAATTTTCAGAAAGTCCTATTTAAGAGATAGCTAATAAGGTCAGCTGCAAGATAGTGATTATGCTCTTTGAAGTACGTGTTGTCTCCAATTATTTCAATGAAATATCTGCAACATTCAAACTTCTCAAATTATTATTAAAGCTAATTATAGAGGCTACATGCCTTTCAATCTTATTTTCCAATTCTGATAATAGATAAGTGTGAGATAAAGTTCTAGTTCCCAGTATAATGCAAGACCTTTATAACAAAACTAGAGGCCCGGTGCACGGGGGGGAGGGGAGGTAAGGTTCCTTCAGCGCAGTCTGGATCCTCTCCAATTGGGGACCCCTTGGGGGATGTCCAGCAATCTGAAACTGCTGGCTCCTAACTACTCATCTGCCTGCCTGATTGCCGCTAACCACCTCTGTGTGCCTGCCTAGCCACCCCCAAATGCTCTCCCCTGACAGCCTGATTGCCTCTAACCCCTTGCTGGCCTGATCTCTTTCCCAACTACCTTCTCTTGCTTGTCTGATTGCCCCTAACTGCCTCTGCCTTGGCTCCCACCACCATGGCTTTGTCTGGAAGGAAGTCAGACGTCCAGAAGATTGTCGGTCAATCCATCCTAATTAGCATATTACCCTTTTATTAGCATAGATTATATAGGATAGGATTGCTTAAATGGAGGGAAAGCCTTTTTCAGCAGGAGGAGATGCTCTTGGCAGACAAAAATACATAATCCCTCTATCTGGGCTGATGGCCAGCCATATGCACTATACCACCAAACCAGTCATATAAAAAATTGAACTGCTTTCTTACACTTTACACCAAATAGCTGTTGCCCTTAAAACCCTTCCTCAGCCCCCACCTTAGGTTCTGCCTTTGCAGTTCACCCATATTTGGTTCTGATTGGTAAGTTTCTATGCCAGACAGCATCTCTGGGTCTATCTCTGGGCCCCTCTCCAGGCCTGATCCACAGCTGCTCCACAGCCTCCACAGCAGCTGCAGATCAGGCTTTGCCTCTTTCTCTCTCCAAGCCTTGCCAGCAGCCATGGCAGCTACTGATCAGGCCCTGCCTAACTCTTCAGGCCTCTCTCTGGGCCTACTCTGCTGCCACAGCAGCAAAGTCATTAGGCCTCCATTCCGGCCCTGACCTCGCCATGCCCACCTCACCCTGCCCACCCCCATACTGCCCCACCTGCTATCCAGCCTTGCTATATGATACGAGTCTGTGGGTCACGGGGAAGGACCTAGAGATGCTCCATGCACTTCCTGATGACTGTAGCCCATCTGGTCATTTAGGTCATGACAGCCCCTGGCCTTTTATAATGTAGATAAATACTATTAACTACCTTTCTCAGGAAAAACAGACATAATGTGAAGTTAAATGTTAACGATTGTAGGAGTAATAATTCATTTATTTAGTTGCTAATTTTTTTCATTCTTTCATAGATTTTTCAGCACAATTCTGTGCCACACACTATTGGATGCTAATAATATATCTTTGCTCTCAGCTCCTGACTTGAATAAATAAGAGGGGACTATAAAAAACAGAAAACTGAAAATTTTTTAAAAATTTAATACCTTTCCCAAAGATTTAGAAAGGTTTGTAGTCTCTCCCTTTCTTATTTTACACATACATGCACACATAATGAGAAGCTCATGGTGTTGTGTTGGTTTTAAAAGATTTAGTCTACCTAATAGCTTATTTGTATTTTATTTTCATAAATTAATCTTGCACCCAAAATACTGACTTTGTTGGTTATAGTGGGTAAAAACCATCATATAGATAGTCAAAAGTTCCAGATCTATCACCTGAAGTAGATCTAACCCCATGGCAATCTTGCAATGATTTACAATTCACTTCCAGAGGAGATGAGAGAGAAGAGCTAGATCAATGCCCAACCAACATTATTTGGAAAATAGCCTGATATCTATAGGATGACTCTCTCTCTGTCTCTCTCTCTGTCTCTGTCTCTCTCTCTCTCTCTCTCTCTCTCTCTCTCTCTCTCTCTCTTTTTCACACACACACACACACACACACACACACACATGCACACACACACACTGCAATGCAGTCCCACTGGTACACTAACAGTCTTTTCCAAAGATCAGTATCTTGGTCCCACAGCAGAGTTGCCTGAATTTTCAGGCCTGTCATCCATTCTCCTTATTTTCTTTTCTTTCATACACTGAATATTTTTTTAATATATTTTATTGATTTTTCAGAGAGAGGAAGGGAGAGGGATAGAAAGTCAGAAACATCGATGAGAGAGACATCGATCAGCCGCCTCCTGCACACCCCAGAGTGGAGATGTGCCCGCAAGCAAGGTACATGCCCCCAACCGGAATCAAACCCGGGACCTTTCAGTCCGCAGGCCGACGCTCTATCCACTGAGCCAAATCGGTCTCGGCTGAATATTTTTTTTAAAGTCAATCTATCCCTATTATCTACTTATGTTTCACAAACATGGCATTTTCTATCTTAACCTGCCCAATTTTCCTTCTTGCAATTAAATGTTATCCATCAAGGTTAATCCTATATAATAAAGATGTAATATGCAAATAGTCATTACACCATGAATCGTAATGACTGGCTGTATAACGACCAGATCATGGATCAGCAGGAGGGTGGGACAGCAAGCTACAAGTGGGCATCAGAGAGCTACAGGAGGGGGCAGGGCAGCCAAACTATGAGGGGGGATCAGGGGGTAGAGGGAGCTACAGGAGGGTGGGGCAGTAGGCAGAGAGCTACAGTAGAGCAGCGGAGAACTACAGGAGGGGACAGGGCAGCAAGCTATGAGGGAGGCAGGGGAGCTACTGGAGGGCGGCACCAAGCTACTGGCGAGCTACTGGCACAGGGATTCATGCACAGGGCTACTAGTTCTATAATAATAAAAGCTTAATGTGAAAATTGACCAAATGACTGAACAGCAGAACGACCATCTGGATGACCTTCCAGACAACCATGCTATGACATGCTCTGGCACCAGGCCAGCCAAGGCTGGTGCGATGCAATTTGTCGGGTGGCCCACCATCACCCCATGATCACCCCGCAGAGGGAGGCCCAGGCCACTGGCCAGGGGGGCGATCAATCAGGGGAACTTTGCTATTGTCCCAGAGAGTGAGGCTCAGGCCACCCTCTGCAGAGGGGGAAGAGGCTCCATGATTGATCACCCACACAGGGAGGCCCAGGCCACTGGCCAGTGGGGCAACTGATGTGGGGCTTTGCAATTGCCCCAGATAGGGAGGCCCAGATCACCCTCTGCAGGGCAATTGATCAGGGGGCTCCACAGAACCAGGGAACCAGGAGTGTGTGGGCGGGCCATGAGGCAGCAGGGGCTGTGAGATAGCCAGCAGCCAGGGCCAGGAGGCAGCTGGGGCTGCAAAGGCCTACTCTTGCATGAATTTCGTGCATTGGGCCTAGTGTTAAATAATTTAAATCCCCAAATGCCTTGAGAAAAAAATGGCTTGAAGCATCCCCTCCAATTTAGAGAATACTGTAGAGGTTTGCTAGAGAAAAATGTCTGAGCCCTTTTCTATCAGGACTGTGAGAATGCTTTCAATTTGTTGTTTATTGGCTAAATGTATGTCAGATTCTCATAAATTAAAGAATTAAGAAATTTTACCTGTTGTCTTACCTTTGAATTGTCTAATTACTTTTTATTGTACCTTAGCTCAATTCACTGAAATCATCTCTCTGGTCATGAATTCACATCTTAGTATAGAATGCAAATTCCACACCTTCAGCTGCTGACAGCCCTTCTTTCAGCTTCTACTCTCACTCCTAAGACCCTGTGAAAGCCTCTTTTCAAAAACACATAAGGGTTTTCCTAATGTTCTTCATAAAATCTCCAATTGAGCAGCGCTAGTAATACCCAAGTTGAAAAGAGGAAACCCTTAGTCTATATTATACTTTTACTGAGGTTAACTCATGCAGGCAACATAGAACGTGTGGAAGTGAGTTTTGATTAACTTCTTCATATCCCACAGCATCATTTTTCTTTGTAAAACTCTGAGTTCTAGCATTTGAGTCTGCTTGGAATGAGTCTGGTTGGGTGTGTCCCCATAGAGACCACATGAGCAGAGGCCTCAAAATAGAAGGGATTTTGGCCACTGATGGAGCAGAAAGGCCAATATGACTCAAGCATGGTGAGGGGTGAAGAGGCAAGATGTGATTGATGAGAAGGCTGTATTACATTCTGTATGTGACTCCGGGTTCTTCATCCAGTTATCAATTTCACTGCTAACACCATAATCCACAACAACCAGGCTTAGTGATCTCATTTAGGGCTAGCTAGCTCTTACCTGTTGAACATATTTTATAAGAGTACCTAGGCATATAGTAAGTGACCAGTTGTTTACAGATTAAACAAGACAACACAAACAGTAAAAACTTTAAAATGAACAGGAGGGGGCTGTCAAATGGTTGCCTTCAGAACAAAGAGGATGAAAGATTCAAAAGTTTTCTGTCTGCATATGGTAATGGATCGTTCTAAAAAAATTACTGTGGCCATATACCATCTACCAAGCCATTTTTTTTTCCTTCTTTTATTTTTGGTCTTCTAAATGGGTAAGGGTTTATTGCCAATGCAATAAAATGACATGGAGAATTAAAAAACATAGAGAAGACAATCAGATGCTAAAACAAAGTGACGAGATTCTCTTCCCTAAAAGAATAAGGCTATGTACAAGGATGGAAATTAACATGAGTCCTTGAACAAATAAATTAATGATGGTAATGTGAAAAAAAAACAACCAATAAGGCTATCAGTAGCATTTGTTTTCTAGAATAAGAGTATTCATAATAATGGTATCTTCAAACTAACTAAGTCTTACCATATAATCCAACAATCTCACTCTAGGCATTTTCCCATTTAGGTTACACAAAAACAACATGCTACATATATACAATGCAATAAAAAGAAATAAGTTACTGAGGCACAACAAAAAATTCATATTAGGAAGTGAAGGAAGCCAGTAGGAAAAGACTGCACATTGTATGATTTCATTATGGATAAGGCAAAACTATATAGAGACAGAGTAAAAAGGTCAGTTGTTTACAGGCGTTTTGGGAGTGGATAAAAGTAGATAAAGGGGATTTTAACAGTGAAACTAGTCTTATGATAGATACTATGATGGTAAATACAAAATATCATGCATTTCTCAAAACCTAGACAGTGTACAACATGAAGAATGAATTGTAATATATGTATATTTAAAATCCAATTTGGGAGGTCAAGAGATACCAGGAAAAAAATGTAGATTCTGATAAGAGAATCTAACTGTATTATAAATGTATGAAGCTGCCTTCCTGAAGGAAGTGGGGGTGGGAGGGCAGCTGTTGCCCTAAATAACTTTGGAAATGAATGGAATCTGTAAGAAAAAAAGGCCAAAGATATTCTAGATGATAAAATTGTTTCCTTTGGGGAAATGGGAATTCTGATACTGCCATACATATGTACTGGATTTAAACAGGAGGGTAAACTGATGACATATGTGGGGGTCAGGTTATTATCCAACACGTTCTGATGAGCACTGTTGGTCCTGGCATTATTCATATCAATGATACACACTGCTTTCATTGAAAAGTCACAAGGTGCCTAGTATCTGGTAGATCTTTTTAAGAAAGTCAGTAGCAGGGGTATTGATTCTCATCATTTACAGCTGCCTTAGAGCATGCTTGGCTTCCTTTTATCTAAATTGGATTCCATTCTATATCTAAAAGACAGGAGTAGTGAGTTTTAAGGAAATCTGATATTCAAAAACACAAAATTATAAGACAGTAACTTAATAAACTGAACAATAATTTATTGATTTACAAAGGATTCATGAGCAGATTCATCTACTGAGACTCCATGACATATTTAAAATATGACTGAGTTTCCAAAAGCTTTTCTTAAAAACTTCATTAGCAACTTTCATTGTGAAGTTGCAGGAACGTCGTTGGTGGATTAGCTATAAAAAAGTACCTGTTGTTTGGATGCTCCCTCTCAAGTGTTTCCGCTTTGATGAGTACATTTGTGTCTTATTGTATTCTCAAAAGAATTGCTTTTCATGGGTGTTATCAAAAGTAGCAATATTTTTTAAGATTTCAAAGCTCAAAGTAGAATTTTTTGTGGCAGTGAATTAGCAGAGTAGTATCTCTGTATCAGTGGTATATCTCTTATGTGTTAGTAAAATGAGGGTAAATAAATGTTGGGTTTGCTTTTGCTATTTGAAAGAAAGAAATATCTTCTAAACCTTTTGCCACTGTATGAGAAACTTTAGCTAGGCAAGATGTCAGTGGAATCTGTTTGCCAACTGTTACTTGACAAGTTTTAGCAATCATATTTATATAATCAACCAGTTTTATTCGGTTTCATGTTTACTGTGTTTCAGAGAAATGCCGCTGGGCAGAATTCAGCAAGTGAAGGGCCTTTTTTAAAAAATCATTCAACTCCAAAAATTTAGCCCCATTTGGGGCTTTCTGGGGATTAACCAAATGGTATCTTTTTTGTTGTTGTTGTTAACTTTAGTATATACCTCTAATGTATAAGGTCTTTTTTAATACTAAAATAATATTATATTAACAAATGGCAGTAATTAAAAATAATAAATTAGACTGACAGCTGTCATAAGGGAGGGGGGCTGTGGGGCTGGCTGAAAAAGGGATTAAGAAAAAACAACTCATCAACACAGACAACAGGATGTTGATTACCAGGGGGAAGAGAGATGGGAAGGTAGAAGAGATTAAAGAGAAGATAAATGGTGATGGAAAGAGACTTGACTTGGGGTTGTGAAAACACAATAGAGTGTACAGTTGATGTATTATAGAATTCTACACCTAAAACCTAGACAGTTTTATTAAGCAACAACCCCAATAAATTCAATTTAAAAATAAAATAAAAATAATAAATTAACATTATCAAATATGTAGATAATATATAAATGTCTCCATAAAATGTCTTGGGTTTCTCTTGGGGGAGAGGAGGATTATTTTTTATAGTTGCTGTATTCAAATCATGATCAACTAAATGCATCTAGTTGATGTGTCCCTTAAACCTCTTAGTGTTCATAATTTGTTGAGGAAACCAGATCATTTAACCTATCAGTTTTTTCACTTTCTGGATTTTGCTAACTTGCACTCCCATATCATTATCTAATCTGTTCCTTTTTTCGCCCTACGTTTCTTATAAACTGATAGTTAGAACTAGAGGTTTGATCATATTGAAATTCAATTTCTGGATGAATGATTTTTAAATCAGAAAAAATAATGAAAATGTATAAGAACAGAATCCAATTTTAGATAAAGATATAATGTTGGCTTTTAGAGTTATCTGGACAGGGGGAAAATATCCCAAACCCACTGTCTGCCTGAAATTGTTAGGAAATGAGTAGGACCTAAAGGTGCTCATCAGTAGTATCATTTTGTAATGGAATTAGAATAAATTGAAATTGTAATAAAATTTTTTAAAAGGTGAAGTCATTGATAATATGCACAACCTGTATCGTCATCAATAATGACATCATAAAAAACCCAGGATGGTAACTGACAGACTCTTTCAGATGAGAGGAGATTAGATAGATCATGGTCACCCAGGAAAATGGCTGTGTACTTGTTTCCAATTTTGAATTCATTTTGTTTTCCAAGAAAATGAGGTAACAAGTAGAAGAGATGACAAGTTACTTTCCAAGCCATTTTCACATCTTAGTAATTCAGAAATGGATGCAAAGAAAAGTAGATTCGTGTCCAGGGTAAATACAGGAAAATTCTGTTCGAGGAAAGTTTAAAAAGTGGTACATAATTAAACTGAGATTACTAAAGAGGGAATTACAAGGCATCTGAGGTCCTTCAGCCCATGCTCTGGGCAGACTGCTTTATTGGGGCGTATGGAGCGGCAGGACTCTTGTCCCTGCTGCAGAGTTCATGGGCTGAAGGGAAAGAAAGGGAGCACCCGCTGCACACAGGTCCCCATCCCAATACACATACAACCTGCTGTCTACAAGTTTGGACCATTCATTGCCTCTCTGAATGTGGCATATGGGCAGTCTCCTTTTCCTCCTCTGATCCAGGGCTTCCAGCATGAAGGCAGGAGAACCTAAACTTCCTGCTATTCCACATACCTATTTCCAATAAACTATACTAAGCATTCTTTTGTGTTCACAAATTAAATTTTAGTGAATGATACATATTAACTTATGCATTTATAGCTGTCATTGTGAAGATGTAATATTGCTAAAATTGCCTTTAAGTCAGAATTATCATTGAATTGTAAAATAGAATTTTGTTGCAAAATAAAATTTCAATTTGTATCACCCCTTTTCAAGAGAAGATGCTAAGGTTTTCTCTTTTCTGATGGAGAATGAAGAAAAAATAGCTATTTGAAATGTCAACGTTCCTAAATCCAATATATTTGTAAAATGTTTAAATAGAATAAATTCTGGCATTGCTTTCCTTTGGTTTCTTTTCCGGAGAGGGCCATCTCCTGCCAAACGAGAAATACTTTTTTGTAACAGCTTATAATTCTATAGCTGCAAAGTATTTCCAGTAATTTACTGTCTCTAGAGAAAGACTGGATTATGCTGTTTATATATATTTTATTATTTCTAACTAACTTTTTTGATAAGCTGTATATCGTTAACATGGTTAACTTTTCCCTTTTCTTGGGTTGGTTGCTGGGCCTATGATTAGCTAACAGCATGAAGACCATAGTAGACTGGCTTCACGGTGCAGTGAAAAGTCATAAACTACAACAAAATATGTACTAGCCATCTATGTGAATAAGGGAAAAGTCTTAGAATTGATACTGAATAAAATGGCAAGACCAGCATTACACAGAAAGCCACCAATGGAAAGGGGAGATCTCACATTGAGACTTCCTAATGTTTCAAGCAGCTTTACTCATAAAGACTATCAATCATGCATGTCACGAAAGGCCACATGATTTGCACAAGCAAGACCCATGATGACATGCTTGCTCTGACTCAAGACGGAACCAAAGCCCAGAGCTTACTGTTTTTTATATAGTTTAATAATCCACTTTAATCACTTTATAAATCCTTGAACATTTCCAATGTAATTATTTCAGAAATGGAATAAATAACCAATATTATTTCATTATATGTACTATTATTTATTTTACCAACCCCACTGTGAATATTCTTTTTTCAATTTAAATTCTTTATTGTTTAAAGTATTTACATGCGTCTCCTTTTCCCCCCATTGACCTCTCCCGGCCGCTCCCTTCTCACAGCACATGCCCTCACCCGCTTACTGTCTGTGTCCATTGGGTATGCTCATATACATGCATACAAGTCCTTTGATTGATCTCTTATCCCTCAGTACCCCACCTTTCCTCATAGATTGGACAGTCTGTTTGATGCTTCTATGTTTCTGGTTCTATTTTTGTTCATCAGTTTATGTTGTTTATGATATTCCACAAATAAGTGAGATCAAGTGATATTTATCTTTCTCTAACTGGCTTAGTTTGCTTAGCATAATGCTCTCCAGTTCCATCCATGCTGTGGCAAATGGTAAGAATTCCTTCTTTTTATAGCAGCGTAGTATACCATTATGTAGATGTACCACAGTTTTCCAGAGCTTACTCTTAACTGCCCACACAACCCATCCTTGGCAAGATCCACAGGGACCAGAGTCAACTTTCAGTCTGAGAGGTGCGTCATGGACACTGTTATTAGCACGAGGTAACTGAGTCTAGAGTGTCAGATCCAATGATCACATAATGTCAACAATGCTGACAAAGAATACAGTAGCTAGATATAAAAGGAACTTCACAGAATATACATTTTAGACTTTAATATCCACTTACTTATAATATTTCCAAGAAACAGCAAAGGTTTGCCTGACAGATTCAATGACACTATACTATGTCACTGAATAGTCAATGACACTTTGAAAGGCGAGGGGCTGTGTTTTCTCAGATATAATCAGGGATGCCAAGGGAAAAAGTGAGACCAGCCTGAAGGATACCAAATCAGATAGATCCTCACACCTAATTTTCAAAGAAAGGGGGAAAGAGAGGAAAGAAGTGAAGTGAGCCACTGAAACAGAATTGGGGATTTTATTTTAGGGATATTTGTTTTGAAAAGTCAAGTATCTGAGTTTGAATCTCAACCCCACTATTTAGTAACTGTGTGTCTTAAAGAAAGTTGCTTGAACTTTCTGTCAAATGGGGATAAGAATAATCCCTAGCTTTGTGGGATTCTGAGGATTCAATGAGCTATGCACATACAATTGTTTTAACACAGTCACTGATGGGTAACAAATGCTTAGTAATATATAGGTGTTAACATAATCAGCAAACAAACAGTAAGTAAAAATTATGATGCTGTTCCATCCTGAGATATATTATGCCTCCCAAACCAAGTTACACCAAGTCTCTCCCCCAAAAAATGTCAATTAATCCGTCTCAGACTCAGATTCAGTTGCCTGCACCAATTCTGTAAACATATCAGAGCAAAGGAAAAAACCTTTTGCCATGGGACCACAGGATTAAATGAAATGCAAATAGTGATAGCCACTTATTATGACTGACTGACTGAAAGCTCACATTTGGCCAAGGCTGGTTTGGCTCAGTGGATAGAGCGTCGGCCTGGGGACTAAAAGGTCCCAGGTTCGATTCTGGTCAAGGTCATGTACGTTGGTTGCGGGCATATCCCCAGTAGGAGGCGTGCAGGAGGCAGCTGATCGATGGCTCTCTCTCATCGATGTTTCTGGCTTTCTATCCCTTTCCCTTCCTCTCTGTGAAAAAACAATAAAAATATATTTAAAAAAAGAAAAACAAAAGAAAGCTCACATTTGCTTTTTACAATAATAAATTTCTACTGTAATATTGAATGAGATTGAATAAAAAGATTAAGGTGAGAAACTCTACCTGAGGAACTCACTGCCTTCAAAAACCAAACATCAACTATTAGCCTAAATTATGAGGACCACAGAAAGAACTGCCATTGTTGTAAAGCATACAAAGTACTTTTCAGGACTTGATGTTTAAAAAAAAAAAATCCATTATAAATTGCTCCTCTATCATAATAAAAAAGAAAACCATATAAATACTAAATATTAAATTTCTTTTACTTAGCAACTAGAGGCCCGATGCACGAAGATTCATGCAAGAATGGACCTTCCTTCCCCTGGTTGCCGGCACTGCCTATGCTCTGGCCAGAGCTGCCTTTCCACCTCCCCACAATGCCCAGAGACCATAGCAGCTGGAGCAGTGTGGAATGCCTTGCAACCTCCCTGCTGCTCAGCACCTGTATATGCAAACTAACCTGCCACCTTTGTTGGGTTAATTTGTATACTTATTCCTGATTGGCTGGCGGGCGTTATAGTCAATTTGCATCTTTCTCTTTTATTAGTGTAGATAATTCTACACCAAATAATAGTATATAATTTATCATCACAAAACATTATTATGGAGTAAGAGGGAAAAGACAATCTTAAAATTCAAACCCATCAATATATTAGATGTTCCAATGACCAAATCAACCTCATGTTCACCTTGTTCATCTGTGTAACTCATTAATATCAATAACAGCAAATTTGCCTCACAAATATTTTTAACATTACTTAATCATTAATTCAGGTTTTCTGGGGCTGGGGGAGGGAGGGAGGGATCAAATCTGAATTTGGTAACCAAATCTGAACTTAGTTTACTTCTTATTTAGATAATACTTAATTGATTTAATACATAGTAAAACTAAACTACCTTCTGAAACAACATATCTAATTTTCCTTTGATAAGAAAGCATTTTTAAAAGTAGAAAATAATTTTTATCACATCTCAGTAATTTCCAACTACCTCTTCTCAAGCTATAATATCACAAATGTAACACCAGCCAAGGGTATCTGTGGGAACCTCTTTCACGTCCCGCATGGTTCAGGGTTCCCAGTTCAGGGTTTGGGTTCTGGAGGAGGCCACACGCAAATGAAAAGAGAGACTAAAAAAAGTATTAATTTGGCAATATTGGGAGGCCAGGTGGGAACCTTTTTTAGTGGAAAGGACTACCTCTTGCTCTGCCTTTTTTCTCCCTTTTATTAAGACTTTGGGACACACCCATAGTCTTTAGGCAGGAAATTACAAGAACAGAAAAATAACATGAAACAAACAGGTAGAGGCTGCTTCAGCTAACAATGTTTCAACTAAACAGTGAGTGATTAGCTCTGACCTTTCAGAACAATTAAGGTTGACAAGCCTTCTGGTCTCCTGTCCACATCTTTCTATTAGTGAGGCAATGTTTGGTTTCCGGCAGGTATCTACCTAAAAAACTAGAGAAATTCAGGAAGAGGCTAATTACAGATAAATTTTTAAAAAATCAATAAGTTTTCCACATGCTATCAATAAATAATTAGACAATGGTTGGAGTGGGGCAAAGAATCCCTCCATGGCAGCAACAAAAACTTAAGAAATGTTGCAACCTATATGAAGAAAACTGTAAATCTATAAAGATTCTTGTTTATTCATTTAACAAAATTCACTAAGATAGGACTATAATTAGTGCTAAAAGTATAGAATTAGATAGGCATCAGTTCTTGGCTTTTTGGCCAAGATCAAGTATAAAATTATATAAACCACTGTTGCCCTTGATGAGTTCACAGTTACATAAATAAGAAATTGCAGAACACATAATGACAGACAAAATGTCTTATGAGAGCACTGTGTGTATGTGTGGGGTGGGGGGGCATGACAGGGGATACTTAATTCAGGTTGCAGTACATCAGAGCCACAGGATAACTAACTAACTACATGTGTAGCAAATCTGATATACAATTTGACTGGGAAGGGTGGGGAGTGGGAGCATAGCACAAAGTCTGGCTGTGAAAAATGATGTGCAGGAGAATCCAAGATGGCGGCATAGGTAAACACCTACACTGCTGCCTCGCACAACAATTTCAAAACTACAACTAAAAGACAGAAAGAACATCATCCAGAACCACAGGAAAGCTGGCTGAGTTTAAGTTCTACAGCTAGAAGGAAAGAGAGGGGCTCACAGAAACCCAGAGGAGCTGCAAAAAGTTGAGGTACGGAGACACGCGCACTGAGAGAGCGGGTGCCGGAGTACCTGGCGGGAGGGAAACAGAGACTCCCAACGGCATTGAACCCCTTATTTTACGACACTAAACCCCAGATTCAGCCGAAACTCATACGGGCGGAGTTTGGACTGTGAAAAGGGAGAGGTGCACGGAAATTTAGGGGAGTCACAAAAGATCAGGTCGGGTGGTGGGCACGGCACTGCGCAGAGGACAGATTGCTGATTGTGCCGCTTGCTTTCACGACTGGGCAGGAGACAGACCCTCCCAACTGTGCCACTTCTGACTCCACTAAGGCCCTGTTTCGGGCGAAACCCTGGAGACCTAGACTCGTGTGGTCCTGGTGCGCAGGGGAAAGGTAGCGGTATAGAGGCGCTGTGGGTGCGCGCACAAGGACCGCTCCAGCAATTACTCAGTCACGTGAGACTCAGGGGCTGTGGCAGACGGGGCCGGCTGGAAGGCAAGGTGGTCTGTTAAGCCCTGAGACTCCACCCATCCCAAGCTCAATAGAGGCTTCTTCGGTTTTGCGTCGGGTATCATAAGGCTGAATTCAACACAGAAGTTTCCCCGGCATAGTGAAAATGCCAAGACAAGGGAAGGGATCACAAACAAAAGAAATGGAGGGGAAAAAACGACTGGATATAGAGTTCAAAACCACATTTATAAGGTTTTTCAAGAATATGCTAGAAAAGTTGGATAAACTTAGCGAGAGCCAAGAGGAGATGAAAAAGGACCAACTAGAGATGCAAAAGAGCCAACTAGAGATGGAAAAGGTCCAACTAAAGATGATAAAGGACCAACTAGAAATTAAACATACACTGACTGAAATAAAAAATATTATACAGAGTCTTAACAGCAGATTAGAGAAAGGCAAGAATCAAGTCAAAAATTTGAAATATAAAGAAGCAGAAAACACTCAACTGGAAAAGCAAGAAGAGAAAAGAATCCAAAAATGTGAACATAATGTAAGGAGACTCTGGGACAGCTTCAAGCGTACCAACATCAGAATTGTGGGGGTGCCAGAAAAAGAGAGAGAACAAGATACTGAAAACCTATTTAAAGAAATAATGACTGAAAACTTCCCACATCTGGTAAAAGAAATAGACTTACAAGTCCAGGAAGCACACAGAACCCCATATAAAAGGAATCCAAAGAGGACCACACCAAGACACATCATCATTAAAATACCAAGAGCAAAAGACAAAGAGAGAATATTAAAAGCAGCAAGAGAAAAACAGTTGATTACCTACAAGGGAGCACCCATACGACTGTCAGCTGATTTCTCAACAGAAACGATGCAGGCCAGACGGGAGTGGCAAGAAATATTCAACGTGATGAATAGCAAGAACCTACAACCAAGAATAATCTATCCAGCAAAGCTATCATTCAGAATTGAAGGGCAGATAAAGAGCTTCACAGATAAGAAAAAGCTAAAAGAGTTCATCAACTCCAAACCAGTATTATATGAAATGCTGAAAGGTACTCTTTTAGAAGAGGAAGAAGAAAAAGGTAAAAGCCAAAAAACTGTGAACAACAAATACATATCTATCAACAAGTGAATCTAAAAATTAAGTGAATTAAAAATTTGATTAACAGAATAAACTGGTGAATATAATAGAATCAGGAGCACAGAAAGGGAATGGACTGATAATTCTCAGGGGGAAAGAGGTGAGGGGTGTACAGGGAGAGACTGGACAAAAATCATACACCTATGGATGAGATGGATGGGAGGGAGGTAAGGGCAGAGGGAAGGGTGGGAGCTGGGTGGAGGGGTGCTATGGAGGGGGGAAAAGAGAAACAAATGTAATAATCTGAATAATAAAGATTTAATTTAAAAAAATGATGTGCAAAGAGATATGCTCTCAACCAATTGGGTGTGGGCATGGCAAGATAACTACAAAAACAGTTTGCTATAAGCTGTCAGCCCGAGGCCTCTTCACTGTAGGCCACACTGATCTTGCTCTGGTAGCAGTGATGGATCACTGACATAGTGACTCGGCTTTTGTTCCCTGATGCTGTGAAGTTTTTCTACTTCCTTGAGACTGAGGTACAAAGTTATCTGAAATTTGTGGGGGATCCTTGCCATCTTACTTCACACAAAGCCAAGATAATTTCTGCATTTCACATACACCTTCATTAAAGCAATCATCTCAAGTTTTTTTAAACTGTCAGAGCCCATTCTGTTCACCATCACATACTCCTAGGACTAGTGCAATTTCTGGCACACTGTAGGCAGTTAGAAAACGTGCATTTATTGTATGATTAATGCTTAAACCTATGCATGCAAGAATCAGTAAGCAAATGAGTAATGTACAAATCAAAGAATAAATAAGCAAACAAATATAAGTGATATAAGGGGGTATAGGATAAAAAATAATAACAATATCAAATGTTATTTTCATGAACTTGCTAAAAGTATGCAACAGAAACATAAAATACAGAATTATATTTGCAATCAGAATTGTCTAGTAAATCAAGAACATGTGGGAAAGAGAAGATACAAATATCTTCAATTGCTCTCAAAACTGAAGAATTATTAAAAGAAACTAAGATGGACCTCTAAATTAAAATATTCTAACAATTACCTCCATTTAAGGCAAGTGCATGGCACAAATTTATGAACCAATGAGCTATAAATATGATCAGTGACAAGAGAAAAAGTCCTACAGCCAACAGATTCTTGACAAGGCCACCAAGAACATACTATGAGGAAAGAACAGTCTTCTCAATAAATGATGTTGGTGTCACTGGATATCCACAAGCAAAAGAATGTAACTGCACCCCTATCTTACACCACTCACAAAAATTAACTTGAAATGGATGGAGATTTAAATTTAACACCAGAAACCATAAAGCTCATAAAAGAAAACAGAGGGGGGAAAAAAAACTCTTTGACAATGGTCTTGACAATAATTTCTTGCATAAAATATCAAAAGCATGGGCAATAAAAACTAAATTAAACAAGTGGGACTACTTAAACTAAAGAGCTTCTGCAGAACAAAGGAAATTACCAATAAATTATAAAGGCAACCTACAAAACTAGAAAAAAAGTTTTGTAACCATATCTGGTAAGGGGTTAATATTCAAAATATATGATGAACCCATACAAATCAAAAGCAAAAAACACACACAAATAATTCCATTAATAACGGGCAAAGGACCCGAATAGACATTTTCCCAAAGACATACAAATGGCCAATAGGTACATGAAAAAGGCTCATCATCATCAATCATCAGGGAAGTGGCAAATCAAAACCACAAAGAAACCACCTCACATGGTTTTATCAAAAAAGCAAGGATGGTTATTATGAAAAAGGCCAGAGATAAATATCCTGGCAAGGATGAGGAAAAAAGGCAACCCGTATGCACTGTTGGTGGGAATGTAAATTGATACTGCCATTATGGAAAACGGTATGGCAGTTCCTCAAAAAATTAAAAATAGAACTACCATATGATCCAGGGATTCCACTTTGGGGTATATATCTAAAGGAAATAAAATCAGAATCTTGAAAAGATACCTAGAGTCCCATGATTCATTGCAGTTTTATTCACAATAGCCAAGGTATGGAAACAACCTAAACATCCTTAAATGAATAAAGAAAATGTTGATATAAATGTACTATACACACACACACACAGGGGTTGGCAAAAGTACATTTAAATTTTTGTATTATTTATTAATTACTGCATTATTTATTTGTATTATAGCTGTAAACCTACTTTTGCCAACCCGTTGTATAAATGTATGTATGTATGTATAACACACATACACACACACACACACACAAAAAAAATGGAATATAAAAAAAAGGAAATCTTATAATTTGAAGCTGGAGGGCATTATGCCAAGTGAAATAAGCCAAACAGAAAAAAATACAAATGCTGCATGCTCTCACTTACCTGTGGAATTTAAAATGAGAAACACATAAAAATAAAAAATAGAATGGTGGTTGCCAGAGGCTGGGAAAAGGCGTCCCTTCCTTTAATATCATTGTCTTGGGTCCCCAGTAAGTCCACTAGGTAAGCAGATTAATCCCTTTTCTATATTACATTCAAATGCAAATTTGATCCTGTTACCCCATTTTTTAAAGCTCTCATCGATTGCCCTCCACTGATTTTTTTTCCATATATTTTTATTGATTTCACAGAGGAAGGGAGATGGAGAGAAAGACAGAAACATCAATGATGAGAATCACTGATTAGCTGTCTCTTGCGTGCCCTCTACCGCACATAGAGTTGAAAATGACAAACTCAGGCATGTGCTCTGACCAGGAATCGAACCGTGACCTCATAGGTCAAAGCTCAACCACAGCCCTTTACTGATTTTAGATAAAGTTTAACATTATTTCCAGCTAAGATGAATCATGAGGAACCAACTTATCATCACACCTGAAACAACAGAAAAATCTGGGGGAAACTAGGCACAGTCCAGCAGATTCCCCACAAAGAGAAGATGAAACTAAGAATCCAGGGAATCAAAGTAAATAGTCTTCAGGAGAGAATTCTAGAAAGAGAGAGCTTCAAAGAGAGGGAACTGTGGCAATCAGAGAGGGTTCCCCTCAAGAATTCAGTGGACTCTGATGATTGCAAAAGTGTGAGGAACTGCCCAAAGCCAAGAAAAGAACCCAAAATGATTAAAGGAATGCATTTGAGTACTCAAAACAGGGCCAGGAATAGTGCTATTCCCACCAGTCAAACTAGAAAATTTTATAACTCATGGGGCATCAGAAAAAATATTCAAATGGTCTTGCTGCAGTAGTTAGAATAATTAACTTGATGCTAAACATTGCTCTGGTCTCATCCAAGTTATCTTAAAAGTAAGACTCCAAAGGATCAAACCATTTCCAGATAAAACTTAACTGCATCCTAGAATAAAACTTCCTAAGATGTATAGGACTACAAGAGTGTGAAATACCCAAGAAGATAAAATTCACAATTTTTGACATGCAATTAAAAATTACCTGACATATTAAAATAAGCAGACAAGGACATTGTGGCTTATTAACATAGCTTGCATTCCTTAATACATCTGGTTTCTAGCTAATTCTCTGGCCCTCCAGTCTCCGCTCAACATTTTATATTTAATATCTACTGAATTTGTTTTAGTTCTTCAAAAACACCAAGCTCTTTCTTGCTTTCATTGTTAACTAACTCCCCTGTTTGTCCATCCAGTATGGTATACAAGAAAACTGTCAGGATGGGGGAGAGTCCTGATTTGATGTGCTCAACAACATCCATGGTGTAAATACTCACACCGTAGCCAATTTCAAGCTAGCAATGTTTAACAATCAGCTTGAAAATTCCTAATTTTTAACAATTAATTCTCATGAGCTGTGACAAGCTTGCATTTGTTCCTTCCATCACCTGCTTGGATTGTAAACACTCATCCTCAGGTCTCAAGTTCAACATCAGTTACTCTGGGAATCCTTCCATGGTCCATGGTCCTTCAAATCCAAGTGAAATGTTTCTGCCCTGTGCTCCCATAATACATTGCCCTTTTGCCATTAAAGCACTTGTGATATTCTTCATTCTTTTGTTTTGTACCTGTCTGACCCATAAACCTCAAGAAGGTGGGTATTCATTACTGCATCTGCACAATAGCTAGTGCATAACAACACTCAATGGAAATTAGCTGAATGACCAATAACAAAAAACATACGGATAAATGCAACAACATAGATGTACCTCAAATGCATTATGTAATGTAAAATAAGTCAAACACAAAAGGCTACATTCTATAAAAATGACAAAACCCACCAATCAGTGGTTGCTAGGGGCTGGGATAGGGAGAGGGAATTGCAATAGGACACAGGGAAACTTGGAGTTGATGGAAATGTCCTGCCTTGATAGTGCCTAAAAAGGATAAATGTTACTGCACATAAATTACACCTCAAAGACATGAATTTATTTTTAAAAATAGCTGAAGTAATCTCTCAATGCTGAGGAAATGATGAGTAAATCAGATCCCAAACTCAATCAATTTTCAGCATAATTTGGGCAGGGCAGCAGTAAAGATTAGATAAACATACTATTTTGGTTTCCTAGAGCTGCTTTATCAAAGTACCACCAACTTAAAGGACCCCACAACAACAGAAATGTATCCTCCCCTGCAGCTCTGGAGGCTAAAGGTCTGATATTAAGGCATAGGACCTGCATCTCAAGAGACTCTGGTAGAGCATCCCTCTTACCTCTTCCTAGCCTCTGGTGTTGCGGGCAATCCTTGGTGCTCCTTCCCATGTCACTGCATCACTTCAACGCTGCCTCTTGGTCACATTGCCTTCTTCCTCCTCTATCTCTCTATGTCCAAATCTCCCTCTTTTATTAAGGACACCTGCCATTGCATTAGAGCCCACCCTAATCTTGCATGGTCTCATGTGAACTTCATTATACTGGCAAAGACCTTATTTCCAAATAAGGTCATATTCACAAATACTGAGGGTTAAAACTTAAAAATAATTAGCAGTGAGTACCTCATCATTTCTCCCTTAGATAGCTCTGACAGAGCTCTCCTCTCTTTCCCAGATTCCCAGGGCCAGAAAGAAGGAAGAAGTGGTGAGATGAATGAGGTGGAATACTGTCTCTCTAACTATAATTCGATCCATAATACACAGAAATAGCTATGAAACAAGACAAAGATATGGCAACACAAAAAGACATAGAAAGTGCAGTGGTTCAGAACTTCTAAGGGGCTTAAGAGAAGGTTTCATGGTATTTAAAAAAACAGTATTTGAAATGTCCTGGATAGAAGATATGAAGAAGAGTAGTCCGTTCTAAGTCAATGCCATTCTAAGAAATGCTATCATGTTAGAAGACAGAGGCAGGCAAGAATGATAAGAGGAAGGAGTCCAATTTGATGAAAGCATTAGCTCTAAGAATGATATATTGGAAAGGTAGGTGAGAACCAGGTCCAAGTAGCAAGAGATAAAATGCCTAAATAAGGAAACTGCACTTCATTCCACAGGTGTTTTGGGGGGCTACTAAGGGAGCAACAGCAGTAAAAATTGATCTTTTCTCATCCCTGCCCAGAAAACACAGCAAATAATAAGACAAGTGACTTTTCAAATAGATAGTCTTTTGGACTGTTCACATTACCCAGGTTGCAATTTGTCCCACTGACCCAGTCAACACGTAATATCAGAACTAGATATTAATAATAATAAGACAGGTGACTTTTCAAATAGATAGTCTTTTGGACTGTTCACATCACCCAGGTTGCAATTTGTCCCACTGATCCAGTCAACACGTAATATCAGAAGTAGAAACAGCTGGAGGCCCCCACTCTGCTACTGTGTGGAATTCATGTCATGCAACTGCTAAAATGGTTCCCCCCCCCTTGAAAATACAACAGTAATTCAAACGTGTTTATATTCATTTGCTTCAGTAAAGACTTTTCTATTGTTAAATTGCAAGCTACAGTGCAAAATTTAGTAAAATTGCTAACTTGACGAGAAAACTGCTTTCTTAGATAATGCCTCTCTCCAAAAGAGTGTTCCCAGAGCGCAAACCAACTCATCCTTTTAGGTTATAAAGTTGAAAAATCCTCAAATGATAGCATTTGTTTTTGTTTGTTTTGTTTTTACCAAAAAAAGCACACAGAATAGAGAATCTAATTGCCAACAATTCTGCTAAAACTCACGGTGAGAAGGCAAGGCCAGTTATTGCTTGTGTTCTTGTTCTAGCATCTATGCCTGTATTGAAGCACCTTCTCTCCCACTGCCTTTGTCTTCTCTCTAAGTCCTTTTCTAGGACCACGCAATTATAATTGTTCTATGGAAATTAATCCTTGAAACTCTCTGGGATCTAGGTCAACTCTCCCACAAGGCTACATTGTGTCTGAATGTTCTCAATGTCTGAGAAAGTGGACAGTTTCAGAAAAACAATTAAAAAATTCTAAACAGAAAAAATATGATTGCATAGCCAGGTAAGTCAATTAAAATATCATTTTGGTGTCATATTTCTCTTCAACTACAATAGGTTAAAAGTTTATATCAGATTATCTTTCTAACTCCTAATTGCTCAATTTCATAAATGGCAATATCAGTCAACCAATAATTAGCAGTGAGCAGTTCATCGTTTCTCCTCAGCTGTGCCCAGGAGATAGCTCTCCTCCCTTTCCCAGATTCCCTGGGTCAGGGCCAGAAAGAAGGAAGAAGTGGTGAGACAAAGGAGTCCGAGTACTGTCCCTCTAATTGTATTTCAAAAACATATATAAATCGTGTAAGGGTAAGCCCTCTGTGCTGACATATTACACAGACTATTAGAGGTACCTGAGGGGCTTTGGCGATTATCTGATTCAACTGCTTCATTTTACAGACTTAAAAAAACAAGGCCCACCCTGGCTGGTTTGGCTCACTAGATGGAGTGTCATTCTGGAGACTGAAGGGTCCCAGGTTCAATTCCCATCAAGGGCATGTACCTTGGTTGCAGGCACATCCCCAGTAGGAGATTTGTAGGAGGCAGCTGATCAATGCTTCTCTCTCATCGATGTTTCTAACTCTCTATCCCTCTCCCTTCCTCTCTGTAAAAAAAATCAATAAAATATACTTTTTTCAAGGTGGATGACTGACTTTCTAATGTCAAACAACTAATTATTGGTAAAGCAGGAATAAGGACCAAGCTCTTTTAGGTGATGGTCCAATGGTCCCTAGCTTTTTCCACCAAACCATGAATGAATGAAAGAAAAATTGGTTATGGACTTGGAATGTCTCCTCAACGTGGCTTCTGGGCCACCACATGTTCCAATGTTCCGATATCACTGGGAAGTGCCCCTGCTCACCCAACTCCAGTTCTCTGCTGACACCTACCAAGCACAAACTGAGACCTCAAATGATGGAACTAGAGGCTGTCACTTTCCTCTCTGCTCAGAGGCTATTCTGTCCCCAGGGCAGCCACCCAAGGCCAGTTGGCATGATACGCTCTGGGAATTTTAAGGGGTATCTCAGAGGAAAGCCTGGGGTACCAAGGCCAGTTATTTTGCTTCCAAACTGGATTGTGCATTTTAGATGAAATGTTTGTTTCTTAAGGGTCATTGTCAACCCCCTGGTTCCATGCTTTTCACACATTGAAAAAAAGTATTTGCTCATCAAGAAGGAAGGAAATGGGATCTTGTTTAGGTCAGCATGTTAGAAAAGTCCTCATAATTTATCAAGTAGTTGCATGGGAGGCACACATTCCCCTCACTTCCATCCCAACAACCGTATACAAGTTAAAATTCAGCAGTTCATAAGAACAAAACAGAGAGCAAAGGCTGTGTCCCTAAAGTCCTAAAATAATAAAACAAGAAATGCCCCTGACGCACTGTCCTACGCCACAAGATTGACAACCCCAAATAGATTCAATATGGAGCAAAGACAAAAATGTAACAGTGCTAGAAGAAAATATGGGTAAATCTTACATTTCATAACCTTGGTGGTGAGCAAGACCTTTGTAAACACAATACAAAACTCATGTAACTCCATAAAATGTAAGGTGGCTGTGGAGACCAAAACTATTAAGTCAAAAGACAAATGACATGAAGGGGAAATATTTACAACCAACAGATAAAAGACCATTCCTTCATCTGCACTTTACAAATCCATTTTTAAAAATATTTGTGGTAAATAAAATATACCACTTTAATCATTTTTATTATATAGTCCAATACCATTAAGTACATTCTCACTGTTCTACAACACCACCACCATCCACCTCTAGAACTTTTTCACCATCACACACTGAAACTCTGTAACATTAAACAAAATCTTCGCCCCTACCCCAGCCCCTGGCAACCACCACTCCATTTCCATCTCCCTGGATTTGACTACTCTCGGAACCTCACATACACACACAATCGTACAGTACAAGTGCTTATTTTGACTGGCTTATTTCATTTAGCATAATGTCCTTCAGATTCATCCATGCTGCAGTATGTGTCAAAATTTGCTTCCTTTTGAAAGCTGAATAATATTCTATTGTTACATATGTGCCACAGATTGTTTATCCATTCATCCATCAATGAGCTTCGAAGTTTCCCCTTCTGGCTATGTATACAAATCGATGTTTTAAAAAACATGTATAATCCAGTTAGTGGACAAAACTACAGAAGGTCTGACTCTTGGCTCATGCAGGGGACTGCTACTGGGGAAAGGAGAAACCATCAAAGATGACAGAGGACACATGGGTCTGAGTGACAAAATGGGGATTTGAAACATTATCAGTTTTCCTCAAATTATCTCCCTAATTACTAGGTACTGTTTAGGTGCTTGAGCTTGTTAGTGAGGGGCCAGCTCTGACCCCTATTTTTCCCTTAAGCCCTGTTCTTTTACTGTGCTATTCTGCAGGAACCCAGGTTTCTCGGGAAGGCATGAAGCAAAAACATCTTTCCTTCCACACCCAGAACAAAGGTGACATTTTGTGCCTACTACCTTGGAGAGAGGCAGAAAGCTAGTTAAAAGGCTGGCAATTCAGAAAACAAGACAAAGTAAAACATACAGGGGGAAAAGAAACATAAGGGCTCTCATGTAAACAAACTATTTGCCCATTTGCTATTATAAAGTGATTTTATGCTATATTGATGCACTAACAGTAATGTGATAAATACTGATACGTTATTAGTTCAAAGTTTGAATAAGAAATCAGGACTCTTCTTTCTATTAAAAATAATGTTTGCTATAAGACATAAAATTGTGTAGACAATGAAGAGAATTTCTTAACTGCAGACACTGTATGCACACTGCTCCTTGAAATTAGCAATTTAGTTTCGGAAGTAAAAAATTTGATTAGATGCTAAAAGTGACTGCTATATTTCTATCCCACATCAATTCACTAGTGAAAAAACATTTATGTATTACTTCACTTTTCAAATGTTTAAAATCAAAAGAATTTTGGAAAGACAAAAATTACTACATCCACTAGGTATCCTATCTTAAAAGAATAATATGCAAATTGACGATGCCTGGGCCACACACCCACAAGCCACGCCCACCAGCCAATCAGGAGTGGGTGTGCAAATTGCCCCAACCAAGATGGCTGTGGCCATGGAGCGAGCAGGAGGCTTGGGTTTCCCCAGCAATGGAGAAGGCCAAGCTTTCCACACACCCTGGCAGGCCCAGGCCTCCGCTCAAGACTACAAAGTTTCAATTATAGAAGATAAATAAATCCCAACAAAAATGGCAGGAGTCACGGAATGAGCAGGAGAGAGCAGGAGGCTTGAGTTGCTCCTGGCGATGGAGGAAGCCAAGCCCTGCCCTGCATTGGCCTCAGCTTAAGGCTTCAAAGTTTCAATTATAGATGATAAATAAATCCCAACAAAAATAGCTGCAGCCATGCAGTCAGCAGGAGGCTTGGCTCTGCTCAAGGCTACAAAGTTTCAATTATAGAAGATAAATAAATCCCAGATACCAGGGCCTCTGGTTTGGGTTGCTGGGGGGGCGTGGCTAACCTGCAAACCACCACAGGCCCCTCACCCAGGCTGCCCCATGCCCCAAGGAAACCCCCTCCCTGATCCGGGACACCCTTCAGGGCAAACCAGCTGGCCTCCACCCATGCACCAAGCCCCTATCCTATCTAATAAAATAGTAATATGCAAATTAACCATCACTCCAACACACAAGATGGCTGCCCCCATGTGGTCAAAGATGACTGCCCCCATGTGGACACAAGATGGCTACCAGAAGATGGCCAGCAGGGGAGGGCAATTGGGAGGGACCAGGCCTATAAGGGAGGGCAGTTGGGGGTGATCAGGCCTACAGGAGAGGGCAGTTAGGGGTGACCAGGCTGCTAGAGGAGGGTGGTTAGGGAAAAACAGGCAGAGGGAGCAATTAGGCTTCAATCAGGCTGTCAGGGGAGTGGTTAGGGGGTGATCAGGCTGGCAGGCAGAAGCAGTTAGGGGCAATCAGGAAAGCAGGCAGGCGAATAGTTGGGAGTCAGCAGTCCTGGACTGTGAGAGGGTAGTCGGACATCCCTCAAATGGCCCCAGATTGGAGAGGGTGCAGGCTGGGCTGATAGACACACCCTCCCCCACATGCATGAATTTCGTGCACTAGGCCCTAGTTAAACTTATAAACACCATAACTTTGCATTTATCTAGGACTCTTTTTAAACATTAAAACATTTGCTTAGTAAGCAAGGTACTGCCTATCAAAATGAGTCTATTGTGGGGGTCCCTTGGTACCTGTGGATGGCACACACTCCTTTCCTTCCTCTGAGACCTGTGAACGGGAACTAGAGGGGACCGTTAAAAACAGACAAGGTGGGCAGCGGTGAGGTAGCTGTGAACTTTGCCCCACAACTATTAAAGTATCTACTGAGACATCACCAGCGGGAAAGAACAAATGAGAAATGAAAACAACATAAAGCCAACACATTTACTACAGACACAATACTTGCCAGGCTCTGTCTGCTGCTGGAAGAACACTGGTCACAGAAGCAAAAAGTGGGCAAGGTAAATGTGACCCGATGGTAGTCCTAGCAGTATGCGTGTGCATTCACTTAGCCCAGGGCGACAGCGATGCTGGGCATAGGCTTCCTCTCTCATAGAGCACTCTGGAATTTCTGCTCTAGAATCTAGAGTGACAGGGAGAGAGACCGCAGCTCGTAAAATGCCCAACTCACCCGAGGGAGCCTTGCTCATTATGCCAGGATCTCTGTCTAATGGAACTCGCTGTAAGGCTGGAATAATAGAAATATTTGCAGCCAGACCAAGGCTTTTATCCTGCAGGTACAGACCTGCCAAGGAATGGGCATTTTCTGAGGTCTGGCCAGTAGACACAAGGTATCTCTAACCAAAAGGCAGGAGGGACACTAGTTCCACTGCCAATGCTGGCTACCTGTCGCTTCAACTCTCCATCTGCTCTCTTCTGGGCAGCCACCACGATCACAGATATTCCCTATGGAAATGCTTTGAGCTTTTTGCAAGAAAAGCAACTTTAAACCAATGAATCGTTGTGACTCAACATTGAATTAGAAAGGAGAATCCAAAACAGTGAGAACAGTTCCAAGAACTAAACTGCACTATATCCAACTCATTAAAATCTTCTCTCAAAAATATTAATAGATATTAAATAAATGTTTCCTATTCTTCTCGGGACACACCCTGGCATCTCCATTTTTTCTCACCATACCCAGGATCAAAACCACCTCCATGCCGATGCCACACTGGTCAAGCCAACTCCATGTTATAGCTTGTTCCCCAGACCAGGCAGCGCCACTGCCTCTCAGCAAAGGAAGAGAATCCACAGCAAGCACAACAAAATCTGCAGCGCACTCCCCGCCTCAGCTGTTTTCATATGTGCATTCATTTCTTCCCTTTTCTCCTTAAGGATAAAATATTTTACATAGCCTTTAAATAATAAAATATTTTACATAGCCTTTCACATGGCAATAGACACTTTTCATTAAAAGTGGCTTTTAGAAATAATGCAATGTCTGGAAAAAGAGGTACACATTTTATTTAGTATAGCAAGGCCAAGTGGGAAAAGAATTCTTTGTTAAAAGCATAAATTACATTTGAAATCTAAGGGCAAGGGTTTATGAAATAATTTCTGAGCCATAAACTGAGACCATTGAAGAGCTAAACACAATGGTTAATACAGAGCTCTGAAAATAAAAGCAAATAAATAATATGTAAACACTAACAAATCACTGTGTAGCCATCTAATTGGCAATATGAAGAGAGGGAAACCTAATTTGTTAAAAAAATTACACACAGCATTGCAATAACAATTAAGAATCATCAGTAAACTTCACGTTATTTATAGGCTGAGAGCTGGTGAATGACTTAGTTTCTTCTCAGTTATACATGAAGAGAGAGATGTTCGCTCAAGGTACACAAGAACTCTCAGAGGCAAAGAGCGAGTGAGCGAGAGTGGGAGGGAGGAAAGTGAAATGCAAGTCTATTCACTATTTTATGCTGGACCTTCCAATAACTGAATTTGATGAGGGGAAAGGGCAGAAACGCTAGCCTTCAGGAAAGATGTGTGTCACCTACAGACTCCTTGCATTATGTAAATTACCAGTGGATCTTCAGAACAGGCATCAGGTAACAGAAGTCAAAGAGATGTGTGTCTAAAGCTCAGCTCCACAATTCATTAGCTCTGTGACCTTAGGAAAGTTATTTAATCTGTTAACTTTCACATATGTAAAATAAGAATTAATACTATCTACTGCATAGATCTATTGTCAAGTTTAAGTGAAAGAATACATGTATGTCTTTTAGAAGAACCATAATAAATGCCAGTGCTCCCCACATGCTCTGTTTTACAAGGATAATACATAGGTGGAAGGTATTCTACATCATATAGTAGTTTTTGATTAATATGTAAAAGTATCATTTATGGAATAATAGGCATTAAAATTAGGTTTATGAGAAGTTCTATAAAATTGAGAGATATAAAATATTCATAGAAAAAGTTACTTAAGTATGGGCATCTAAATGATATTTCTCATAAAATTATTTCCTATAATGTTAAGGACAATGCTTGGTATAAGAGAAAAATACAATATAAAACATCACCAAGTCCAGATTTCCATCAACGTGTGACCTAATCCCTCTAAAACAGGGTGCTTTAGTTGAAGTTCTGCCCATTTAGAACGCTTAGCTGCTCTAATCTCATCTCTCTCGTGGTCTCTAGGAAGGGATAAGCCTGTCTTTCACTGCGAATTGAACAAATCAATCATCACAACCAGACTGGTGACATAAGGCACTCATGTGCACTACATTCCCACGGATGGCAAAGGGGGAAACTGAGTCTCTCTAGGCCAGCGTCTAAAATCTATATTTGGTGAGAACTTTCTAATATTCATTAGTGAAATCTAACACTTGTTTGTAGATAGGGATACATTGTTTAAAGATTATCATGTAAAAGACATAATAGGAAAAAAAAAGATATAAAGAAGCTTTAACAAACACAGTGTTACTAGAAAGGGGAGGGGCCAGGCCCGGAGCGGGTCTACCTCTGACCAGCCTTTAGTGTGTGGGTCCTTGACTTCTGCAGGAAAGATTTCACAATACGACTCCAGCTGAGTTTGAGAGCACATTTATTAAAGCTGGGGACAATGGAAGGAAGGGCTTAGACTAGAAGCAGCAACAGGAGAGAGATGAGGTGGGACTGCTTTGCCTCTCTAGAAACATTATGGGGAAGAAGTGAGCCAATCTGGGGCTGCTGTCAGCTCACTGGGGAATCAAAGAGGGCCTTGGGGACAGGTTCAGGGGGTTAGCCTGGGACAAGCTGCTGCTCCCCATTGCTCCCCTGGTTGCCAGTCTTGTGGGGACACAGAATTTAGGACATGTCTGCCTCTGGGGGAAGAAGGTGGGAAGGTAAAGGCACAGGTGTGCTCCCAGGAGGGAGAGCAGTGCGGGGCCCTTTGTTATGAGGGCTTTCGCAGGCTGGAAGTTCAGGGGTGGCCTTACAGGAAATCTTCATCAGCTTTCTCAGGTGTGCCCTTTCAGTGTCGTGGTTTCCATTGCTTGCTCAACACCAGGGCCATTAGTCGCTGCAGCTGTTCCTGGCATCACCTGCCTGGTTTTGCTGCTTTTCTGGACCTAGAGCTGAAATACAACTGAGACCCAGATGTTATGTCTAGGGAGGAAAGGCCAGGGGGTCTAAACTGCATAACCAGCAATGTGAAAGGTCAGGGAGTTCAAACCCAAAAACCAGCAATATGCCAGAAGAGAAAAGGCCACCCTGGGGGTGAGGTCTGGCACTGGTTTTGTCCTTTGCTAGGCACCTGGAGCTTTCTGCCCTGTGACCTTCAGTACCTGGCTGCCAATTGCTCGGCCAGTTTGTTCAGCTGTCTGTCTCAGTTTCCATATTCCACTTGCCAGGGAATGTTCCTAGCTTCTTAGTGTCCTGCCTCAACAGTAGCCATGGCTGCTTTTAAGCAAAGTCTGAAACCAAATGTGAAACTTTTAAACTGATTTGGTTTTAAAGAGACTAGAAATATGCATGCAGATTCCAAACAACACTAATTCCCAAGTATTCAACACTACAATTGTTCTTTTAAAGAAGATAATAGAGACAACCAAAACATCATTAATTTGGGACTGCACCGCACATTAAGGAACATCAGGGGATTTGCGCAGATTTGTATTCCTAATTATGTTTTGCTTCACCTAATATTAAAATTACCTTGCATTATTTCCTAAACCCTATGATAGAGTGACTAGCAATATGCCAAGTGGCAAGTAAGCAAACCTGACATGAGATCTAATGTGGTGGTGACTCTCATACACAAATGACTTGTGTCATTAAAGTGTATACATTGCCTGTGAAACTGAAAAATCAGCCCACTGAGTCAAAATAAAATGATCAAAAATAAAATCAGAAATAAGGCAAGACTGCCCTCTCTACCACTTCTGGGACACCAACCTAAACTTGAACAAATAACCCTTGCACTAGAAATGGTGAATATGTGAGTAGATATAAAAGACCATCTTTCTTCTTTTCTCTTAATTTCCTGAAGAAATAACTCATGTTTAAAACAAAAATAACAACATTGTAAGGTGGGGTCCACAGCATATTTGCAAGTAAACAATTGCACAGAATGGGGTGGAGGTGAATGAATTATACTTATACTAGAGGCCCAGTGCACAGATTTGTGCACCATTGGGGTCCCTCGGCATGGCCTGTGAGGGTCAGGCTGAAACTGGCAGTCCATTGCCACCTGCTGCTGCAGCTCGGTAGGCTCACTGCGGTCTCCAGGCTGCGGCCAGCCATGAGCCCTGAGTCTGGCACCCATCAGTCAGCTGAGCAGTGCTCCTACTGTGGGAGCACACTGACCACCAGGGCAGCTCCTTTGTTGAGCGTCTGCCCCCTGGTGGTCAGTGTGCATAACAGCAACTGGTCGACTAGCTGTGCAGTTGTTCAGTCACTTAGGCTTTTGTGTGTGTGTGTGTGTGTGTGTGTGTGTGTGTGTGTGTGTGTGTGTATATATATATATATATATATTAGAGGAGTGGAAAAGAAATGTCAGTTCTTCCTAAGTTAATGTAAAATTTAATTAGAATCCCCCAAGATAGCAATGAACTCTTTTAGAATAGATTTATAGTCATTCTCTTCTTTTTAGTGAGTGAATTGGGGTGATACTGCTTACCAAAATTATATAGGTTTCAGGTGCACAATTCCACAACACTTCATCTGTATTATGTGTTCACCACCCCAAGTCAAGTCTCCCTCCATCACCATTTACCACCTCAAACCCTATTCCACTCCCCTCCCACAGCTTCCTCCACAGCAATCCCCACACTGTTGTCTGAGTCCATGAGTTTTTTTCCTCTTTTTTTTCTGTTTTTCCTCAATCCCTCCATCACCACCATCCCAGCCCAGAACCCACCCACCCCCACTCAACCAAAGCTACCAACTTGCTCTCTATCTGTAAGTATCTCTATTTTGCTTACTTCATTTTGTTCATTAGATTCCATATATGAGTGAAATCATATGGTACCTGTCTTTTTCTGACTGGCTTATGGTTGGTCTTCATAAAGTCCAAATGTAAAAATAAACACATATGAACAGACAGGACACATTGAAAAGGAAAAACCATGAGAAATACTAAAACACATTAAAAAAATATCTGATTAAAACGGTGTGTAAGTACATGGATACAGAGATGCCAATGGAACAGAAAGTCCAGAAATAGATCCATATCTTGCATAAGTTAGAGATATATAAACCACTGAGATAAAGACAGTCTTTTTAATACATAGAATTGGTACAACTGAATAGCTATTTAGAAAAATATAAAGTTAGATATTTCTAACTATGAAGAATAAACTCCAAATGTATCAGAGATTTAAATGTAAAATATGAAACTCAACAAGTACTAGAAGAAAATACTGTATTGGTGAGTTCCTCTTTAACATGAGTATAAGGAAAAGCTTTCTAACTATGATTTAAAATCTAGAAATGAAAAAATGAAAATTTGGCTAAAAATTAAAACTTTTGCATAGGCAAAGTAAAAAAAAACTGTGAGAAAATATGTGTAACATACAACAGAGAAAAAGGGTAAATACCTCTCAAAGAGCTTTCTAAAATATATTTTTATTTATTTCAGAGAGGAAAGAAGAAAGAGCGAAAGACAGATATATCAATGATGAGAGAGAATCATTGATCAGCCATCATATTGACAAAAATTGAAAAGCTTGGTAATATGGAGGAAAATTGACATTACCTAATAACTACACATGTATTTTCCCTTTGCCCCAGCAATAATCCTCCAATAGTGAGCAGGAGAGTGCAGGTGCACATGGTTATTCACTGTGGTCCATTTATAATTGAAAACAACTGAACCCAGCTAAATCCAAGAACAGGATGTCAGCTAAATAAACTATTTTATGTCCACACAATGAAGAACTAAGAAACTATTGAAAAGAGCAAAAGATCTCTATGAAATTATGGGAAGTGATTCCCAGGAGATACAGTTAGTTAGATGTAAAATAAGTAAAGTACAGAGTACATCAGACATGCTACCTTTTTAAAAAAAACAATAACTTTATTGAGATATAAGTCACATACTATATAACTCTCCATTTAAAGTGCACATTTCACATTCAATGGTTTTTAGTACCTTTAGAGTTTTGCAACCACTACCACAATTTTAGAACATTTTCATCATCCCAGTAAGAAACTGCCCATTAGCTCCTCATTGACCCCAACCTCTCTACCCCCTCGGTCAGTGGTCGGCAAACTCATTAGTCAACAGAGCCGAATATCAACAGTGCAACGATTGAAATCTCTTTTGAGAGCCAAATTTTTTAAATTTAAACTTCTTCTAATGCCACTTCTTCAAAATAGACTCGCCCAGGCCATGGTATTTTGTGGAAGAGCCACACTCAAGGGGCCAAAGAGCTGCATGTGGCTCATGGTCCGCAGTTTGCCAACCACTGCCCTAGGTAACCATGTATCTACTTTCAGTTTCTATAGATTTGCCTAGTTTAGACACAGTATATGAAAAGGAAAGGTATTCTTACAAAATAAAACATAAGAATAAGCTAAAAAACAGTGATGGAAATTACCTACTAGGGTTGGAGGAAGTGTGTTAAGAGAGATATAGGAGAGAAGGTGACACTCTCCTAGGTGAATCTTATATAGTATTAACTTTTAAAGATGGCAATGTCTCTTCATTAGTTAATTAGATAGGATTCTATATATTACACAAATTCTATATATAACCACATTGAAGGAGGGGTGGGAGAAAGAACTAATTCAAATTTATAAACACCATAGTTGACTGTGTCTCTGAATTGTGGGGGCAAAATAGCCAATAAATCCTGAACTCTTTGTAGTAGGTTTGTTTTTTGTAGTGGTGGAAACTACACTAGATGAATTACAGCACTGTGCAAATAAGTGAATGGGTTGATTCCGCTGAGTGTCAGGGTTCTCATTCTGTGGGGAGGAACATACAAGTATGAAAGAGAGAAAAGCAAGAAAGAACTCATGGGGATAGAGTGGAATTGGAAGTACTGGTGTAAACTCATGATTATAAAAATATATACTATATTGTATGTAGAGATGTATACATGCATATGTGTGTATGCTCTTATGCATGTATATATCAATATATGTATATCCATATATACAAACATATATCTATTTTCTAGCTCTGGCCACTTAGCAAAGACACCCCAGGAACAACGGATGACCTAGTGCCCATATCTTGGTCTTTAAAACTAGTATTAGAATAAAAAAGAACCAGGGCTCCTGAAAGAAATGGCCAATTCTAGGGTTGGGACAGAGCAGGTACAAGATGAGTTTGGAACATCCTGAATGTGAGAAAGTAAGGAAGAAACAAAAAAATTATCAGGTATGTCATAAGTAGAGAAGAACAGCTAGCTAAAGGGGCTTCCAACTAGCCAAACCTGGGATAATTGGATGTGCTTAAGAGAAGTAAATACCTCTGCAATCACCACCTGGGTCACAAAATAGAAGCTGGTGCAGCAGGAATCTTCCTTCTGCTCCAGCCCATTCACAGCCAGGTCTCTCCCCTATCAGTAACCACTACCCTCAGTTTATAATTACTTCCTATGTTTTAAAAAATAGTTTTGTCGAGGGCGGGGGGCAGAGGGGGTCAATTGGGGGGAAAGGAGACATATGTAAAACTTTAAACAATTCAAGCTTTATCACCTAATGTAGTTCTAGACACTATAGTTTAGCTCATTTTAAAAAGTTAATCTATATTTGAAATTTTTCTTGACAGCAGCATTGTTGAATAATTGGCACCATACATGTAATTTTTCATTTTCTAGCCATATTATTAAAAAAATAGAAATAAGTGCAGTTAATACTAATATGTTATTCAACTAAATATCTCTAAAATATTATATAAAATTATTATAAAATTATATATAAAATCAATAAAAATTGAGATATTTTACATTCTTTTTGAAAGAAGGGTACCCATTAAACAACTCTCCATCCCCAACTCCAACCCACCCTATCCCCACCTTCTGTCTCTGGCAAATACCACTCTCCTTTCTGTTTCTCTGAGCTGGATTATTCTAGAAACCTCATAAAATGGGATCATACAGTATTTGTCTCTTTGTGGCCCTCTTCTGAGACCACACAGCCTAATCATCGCTCTGCTAGAGGACTTACCACCTGCCTTCCTTATGACTCATTTGTGAGTATGGCCTTCTGACTCACTAGACTGTGAGCTTGAGGACAAGGGCCACAGCTGATTCACCTTTGGATCTTCTAACACATTGGCAAGTACATAAAAGATAATAAATGTTTGATGATTCATTTTCTTAATATAATTCCTCATCTCTCAATTTTCAATCACTAAATTTATATTTTCCATTGATAATTTTTGAATGCTTCTCTACAAAGTCTAGCTTCAACCTCTTATTGTGACCATAATTTTTCACATTGAATTTTTTAGTTTTTAACAAAGTGACACTCTAGGTTACTGACAGAAAGAGGCAAAGCAATTAGGTCTAACCTCCCTAGAGATTCATTTCAAACCTAGAAACATGCATAGAACACCCAACTCATGCCAGGCTGGACTCGGTGCAGGCAAACCAATGCCTTTGTTGGCCGCCTGTGACGTCAGGCCATCAGCGAGCCCATGATAGGGTGCACAGATTACAGAGGAGAACAACTGTTCATTTTTAATAACATTTTTTCTAATTATAAAAGTAAAAATAAGAATCTTTTTAATTTCCATAAAATATTTACAGAAACCTCAAATTACCTGTTATTTAGTCATCCTGAGATAAACCCTCATTTTATTTTCATCATGATGTCCTGGGTTAACAATTGTACCCAAATTGCATGCATTTTAGTATACATTTAAAATCAATATTGAATCACAAATGTGTCCAAAGTTACCATATATTCTTCTATGACCCAAACTTAATGGCTATATAATATTCTCTCTTGAGGTTACTACACAACTTAACTGTTCTAATATTGGTTGAAATTTAGAGGGTTTCCCATTTTCCATTATAAATGATGATTGAATTAATTTTCTTAAGCATAAATCTTTATCTGATCCTCCACTTCTTTATGAAAGATTCAGAACAGTAAAGTTATTAGAAGGGAGAAAAAAACTTTTTTTATATCTGGAAAAATATCATAATGTTTTTCTTACATTTCTGTTTGTTTTAAATTGGCATTAACTATATAATCACAGTGTCTCTCACAATATACCTTTATCAATATTGAATATTATCTTCTAGTTATTGATTTGGAAAAGGGTAATTTACTTTTAACCAATTTAGTCTATACTCCTTTGATAAGTACATGAAAACACTAATTCCTACTAGTTAACAGCCATCTCTATTCCTAACAATTACAGTTTTTAAATCTGATTCTTAAAAGACTAATCAGAAGAATCTTGTTGAATTAATTAGTTTAACAGCATCTAACCTAGTCTCTCATTCTTCTTACCATGTTTTGCATTTATAGCTATTGTTGAACACTTGTCTATAAAGTACAACTACATCAAAAAAAAATACCTATGAATAAATTTAGTAAGAGTCAAAAGATATATATATTTGGACATTTATAAGACACTGAAGGAAGATATTAAAGAACATACAAATAAATGAAAGCATATACTATGCTCATGGATGAGAAGAGTTATCATTAAAATGTCCATACTACCCAAAGCAATCCCCATCAAAATATCAGTGGTGTATTTCTCAGAACTAGAATAACCCAAAAATTTAAATGGAATCACAAAAGACCCCAAATAGCCATAGCAATCTTGAGAAAGAAAAACAAAGTTGGCATAATCATGCTACCTGATATCAAACTACAGTGGTACCTCGAGATACGAGTTTAATTCGTTCCGTAACCTAGAGGTGTGGAAAACTATGAGACGCTTGAGTCTCGGTAAACTGGTGGGTCGTGTGCAGCCAGCCGATCCGTGCAATTACTCATATCTCAAATGTTGCTCATATTTCAAAGCAAAAATCGCTCGCTCGACGGCTCGTATCTCAAAAATCTCGTATGTTAGGCACTCGTATCTCGAGGTACCACTGTATACTACAAGGCCACCTTAAACAAAACAGCATGGTCCTGGCATAAAAACAGACATGAAACAGAATATAGAGCCCAGAAATAAACCCAGATCTTTATGGTCAATTAATATTTGAAAAAGGAGGCAAGGACATACAATGGGAAAAAAGACAAGTCTATTCAATAAACGGTGTGAGGAAAATGATACAGATACATGCAACAAAAAAGAAACTATCCCATCTTCTTATACTACATACAAAAATAAAATAAAATGGATTAAAGACTTAAATGTAAGACTCAAAACCATAAAACTCCTAGAAGAAAAGCCAGGCAGTAAAATCTCGAACATTTTTCTTTGGAATATTTTTTTCTGATATATCTCCTCAGGCAAGAGAAACAAAGAAAAATATAAACAAATGGGACTACATCAAATTAAAAAGTTTTTGCACAGCAAAGGAAACCATCAACAAAATGAAAAGACAACCTACCAAGTGGGGGAAGATATTCAACAATGATACATCTGATAAGGAATTAATATCCAAAATTTATAATTCATACAACTCAACACCAAACAAACAAATAATCCAATTTTAAAAATGGGCAGAGCCTGGCCAGTGTGGTACAATGGTTGAGCATGAACTCATGAACCAAGACGTCACTGATTCAATTCCCAGTCAGGGCACATGCTTGCGTTTCAGGATTGATCCCCAGTGGGGATATGCAGGAAGCAGCCAATCAATGTTGTTTCTGTCTCATCAATGTTTTTATTTCTCTCTCCCTCTTCTTCTTCTCTCTCTAAAAATCAATAAAAACATTGTTTTTAAAATTTTTTAAAGGGCAGAGGAGCCAAATAGGCACTTCTCCAAAAAGGACATACAAAAGACAAATAGACACATGAAAAAATGTTCTGTATCACTAAGCATCACAGAAATGCAAATTAAAACCACAATGAGATATCACCTCACACCTGTCAGAATGGCTACCATCAATCTATATATAAAAAAGGCTAATATGCTAAGTGTCCAACTATCTAACCAGTTGCTATGATGCGCACTGACTACCAGGGGACAGACACTCAACGCAAGACACACTGGCCATTTACAGAAAAATGGCACCGCGGACCTGGCGCCCACAAAGCGACACTCGGCTTCCCCCAAGTGGGACACAACCGCTGCTACCAAACCCAGAGCAAGAGCCCACCAAATCGCAGCTGACGCTGCTGAGACCCCATGGTGCAAAATGTGGCTTACATCCCAGTCCATCCCAGACATAGTCACTGTGGGCCCTGGGTAATGACATCATGCAGCAATGCCTGGCTTCCTCTCCCTAACGACTAGCCTCCTTAGAGTTTCTTCAGCCCAGGAACACAACTTCCATTCTAGCCAGGGGCAAACATTTTACATTTTCACCAAATGTCTGTGAAGCAGTTTCCCATGCCTCATCTCATTTGATCCTCACAGAAGTCCTGGAGTAGGTAGGTAGGAGACTTTGTGGAATCTTGTTTTCTTTTCATTGGCTGGAAAATGGGAGATTTAGAAAGCTTAGAAACTTGACCTGACTGAAAAGAAGAAATGGTGGACCTTGAAAATGATGTCAGGTTTTCTCATTGTGCAAAATATAGTTAAACACTGCTGCAGTTAAATATTTTACCCTTTGTTCTCCCTGCATCTGCTTCATGTTCATATTTATGGCTGTGTTGCTGACAATTACCTAAAAGAGAAGTTGGGGTGCTTTACTGAGCTGGAAAAAGTTTAGCTAAATCAGAAAGCCAATCTAATTAAGCAAGTTTATTCTATATATATATAAAAGGCTAAGGTGACTCATGCATGCGTGATACATACATATAAAGCTCTTGCTGGTGCCAACTGCACACATATGTTTTGATCTGACACTGTCAATCGTGAATTTGGTTGACATTGCTATTATAGCAAAAGGGCGAACAACGATATTAAAATATTTCTTCTAATTAATTTCTATGTGCACAAATCCATGCACCAGGCCATTAGTAAATCAGTAAGTGTTCTTGAGGATGTGGAGAAAAGGGAACCCTGGTGCACTGTTGGTGGGAATGCAGACTGGTGTAGCCACTATGGAAAACAGTAGGAAGGTTCTTCAAAAAATTAAAAATGGGCCCAGTGATGTGGCTCAGTAGTTAGAGCATCGGCCAGTGCACTAAAGAGTTGAGGATTTGATTCCTGGTCAAGGGCACATACCTGGGTTGCAAGTTAGATTCCCTGGGTTGACCAAGGTGCATGTAGGAGGCAATCAATTAATGTGTCTCTCTCACATTGATGTTTCTTCTCTCTCTCTCTCTCTCTCTCTCTCTCTCTCTCTCTCTCTCTCTCTTTTTCCACCTTCCCCTCCCATTGTTCCCTCCCATCCCTCTTTCCCTTCCACACACTCTAAAAATCAATGGAAAATATAGCCTCCAGTGAGAATTAACCCAAAAAAAAGGGAATGGCTGTATAATCTAAAGAGATTACACTTCTGGATATATGTCCAAAGAAACCTAAGACACTAATTCAAAAGAATATGTGTACTCCCCACATAGTCTTATAGCATTGTTTACAAAGCTATGGAAGTAATCCAAGTGCCCATCAATAGATAAGTGGATAAAAAAGTTATGGTACATTTATACAATGGAATTTTGTGTCAGCATAAATGGACCTAGAGGATGTTATGCTAAGTGAAATAAGTTAGAGAAAGACAAATATAATATGACTGGGGGGGGGGGAAGGCGGGGAGGTCCCTCAGCCCAGCCTGCCCCCTCTCATATACTAGGAGCCCTCAGGGGAAGTCCTACTGAGGCAACCAGGCTGATCAGGGAAAGACACCAGCCTCATCACCCTGCTGCTGCAGCCACTGCCAGTCACTGCAGCCACCAAGGTGGTTTCATCAACACGGACTCCAGTCCCTTCACCATGAAAAAATGACAACTTTCTTTAGGCATTTTCAAGATGTGTCTTTCATAGAATATGACATTTCTTTCTTTCTTTCTTTCTTTTTTTTTAATCCTCACCTAAAGATATGTTTCCATTGATTTTTAGAGAATGTAGAAGAGAAAGGGAAAGACAAGAGAGAAACATCAAAGTGAGAGGAATACTTTAATTAGTTGCCTCCTGCATGAGGCCTGACCTGGGCCCCAGCCAGGGAGGAGCCTGCCCTTGATCAGAACTGAACCGGACCCTGTGGTTGGCAAGCCTAGGCATTATCCACTGAGCCAAACTGGCTAGAGCAGGATATTTCTTAGCCCTTCAGCAGCAAACCTTCCTTTTTTTCTCCAGGAGTGTGGTGAAAAAACCCTAGATCACCTTTTTAGATTCTTATACCCAAGTTACTAAGAAAATTACCAGTGGCAAACAGGAAGCTTAGCCAATGAGTGGTCAGAAAAGGTATTTCCTCTGTAGTTCACACAAATCGCCCCTGATCTCTGGCTCTGCCCCTGCCAAGGCTTAAAGCCTCCTGGCTAGAACAGGGGACCCCCAGCTCCCTCAGATTGCCTGATCACCAGGCTCCACCCTGCCCAGGAGCTCCCTGGCTCAGGCCCTTCCCAGGTTGCTCAGGACCCCTGGGGGCCTACCTCGGATGCTGAGAAAGTTCTCAGGACCCAGGCTGCTGGTCGCATGCATATGTAAATTAACCTCCATCTTTGTTCGGTTAATTTGCATATTCTGATTGGCTGTGAGCATAGCGGAGTACAGTCAATTTACATGTTTGTCTATAATTAGATATGCTTTCACTTACATGTGGAATCTAAAGAACAAAATAAATGAACAAGCAAAATAGAAACAGACTCATAGATGCAGAGGACAGACTGATGATTGCCAGAGGTGGGAGGGGAGAAATGTGAGGGATGGGTGAAAAAAGTGAAGGGATGAAGAAGTACAAATTGGTGGTTACAAAATAGTCATGGGGCTGTACAGTATAGGAAATATAGACAATTACATGGTAATAACTATGTTAGGTGCCAGGTGGATACTGGTAATACTGGGGGCTAGGGAGGAGACACTTTGTAAAGTATATGATTGTCTAACCACTATGCTGTACACCTAGAACTAATACAAAGTAATATTGAAGTAAACTGTAATTGAAAAATAAAATTTAAAAATAATCTACAAATGATAACTGTAAGTTCTGAGATAGTCCTCACATTTCACTGATTCTCCTTATCTAAGTGAATATGGATTCCATTATCCACATGTCTATTTCCTTCCACTATTTATCACTGTCTATACTAGGTCTTAAAAAGAAAAAAAAAAGTCCAGAGCATCTTACTTTGTACTTATACTTCTTTGAAGTTGCTAGTTATTATTTCAAGAACTATGATAACAGGGGCACTTTCCTTTGTTGCCACCTTGCTAAGCCTCCTGAGCTCAAATAAGGAGAAATTTGTCCTAGCTAGATGGCATCTCCATTATAGAAAATTTGGCTTTTGACTCAGTGTCCCTGATTATGTCTTATATTTAGGAGGCACTGATTCCTCTGGCATCAGAACTTATCTTCAAGACATCTTGAAGGCATAACTAGTTCCCAAATAACTTAATCTCTTTCAGATTGACTTTTTAGAACATTTTAAGAAAAATGTTGGCTTTAACTTTTCCTGTTTCAACAACAAAAGAATCCTGATCTATGGAATTATTTTATCAGGATGTACCAAATCTGCCTAGGAAAGTTCTTACAAGATTAAGACAAACTTCATTAGAAAGGGATAAAATAAAAAGAGTAGGAATGAACTTGATAATTACCATTCTTTGTTTCATTTCAATGAAACAATCTTATTAGGCAGAAAAAAAGAATCAGTAAGGTAAGATTTAGTCAGATATTCTTTGAGCAATTAAAGGAGTACTTGGGAATTTATTCTACCCTGAAATATGTGTTTAACTTCCATAATGTTAATGATAATTATATGTAACTTCACAATATAATAGCCAAGCAAATGCATTAATAAAAACGAATCAGAGTCACTTTATCTAGCATATTAATTGACTTATTCTGAAACATGCAACTGTGGGAGCCTGCAATATTACAAACGCAAACCGAATTGGAAAATTTATTTGGCAAAAGACCAAATAATAAATACATTAGGCTTTGTGGGTCACTTGATCTCTGCTAAACTACTCAACTCACTATTACAGTACAAAAGCACTCATAATCAATAAATAAATAAATGGATGTGGCTGTGTTCCCAATAAAACATTATTTACAAAAGCAGGCAGTTAGCCTAGATGTGGCCTTCAGGTGGTAATTTATAGGCCTTAATTATCCATCTCCACTAACTATCCACTTAATGCCTAAAGGATACAGGGCATTCAGAGGAACAGGGGTCAGGTCTGGCCCATCCTCCAAAAAATTACAAAAACAAGCTCAACACCGAAATAATACAAAATAATACTGAATATAAACTTGAAAAATAAATTAAAACTTGCTCAATATAATAAAGCTGAGCATACGTAAAGTGGAATAATGTAGAATTTAGAGAAGTGTAAAGCAGGGTGAAGCAGGGAGTGATGGAATGTTGCATATCTGGCTGCCCAGACCTAGTGGGAGGCAGAGAGATGTTTCTAAATTTGACAGTGGAAACCAGGCCAGCAAGATGGGGCTGTGAAGTTGGCAAGGAAGGATTCTCCCCCCCCACCCCTCCCTCCTAAAGGACCATAGTAGGGAGGGCTGCGGCCAGCAAATCTAGGCTGAACGCACTCCAAGGACTAATAACTGGTACAGAAGCTTGGAGTAAAACAGGCAGAGCACTTGCCAAGAAGCAACTGACTGGGGAGAGAGATGGTGCTCTTGGTGGGGCTTTAGACCCAGAGAAGTGGAGAACAGGATGCCTGACCCAGAATCATCAATATGTTCAACCGATGAAGTGTGCATTTTATCACCTTAGCACCAGAATCTTAGTTGTGCTTTGACGCATTCTGCTTCCCACACACATTTTGTGGACTGTTAGTCACTGAGGCACAGAAATGTGAAGCACAGTCACCCAGGAAGTCTAACATCATCCTGCCAAGGTCCTGACTTCATAATGTGAGTGACTTCAAGTGAGTGGCCCATGCCTCATAGCTATAGACTCTTTCGATAGACAGACCTGGGCCAACCTCGGGTCAAAGGAAAACAAAAAAAACTATGGACTGGTGCTAGCACCAGCCTTCTGAGCTACCACAGAAAAGGAGGCTACCTTTCAAGGCTGCTGCATTTACAAATGTTTCAAGGATTTATCGGATTTTTTATCATTTAGACAAGACATGAAACTAAAGCAAGAATTCTCTACCACCATTACAAAATTAGAATGTTTCAGCAAGCAACCTAAATTTGCACACAAAATAGAAAAAAAGGCATTACTATGATGAATTACTCTTTACAACCCTTTTCAAAGATAGATCACTGCTAAAGATTAGCAGCAGGTGATAAATGGGAAACACAGTATCCCTAAATACACAATGAAGCAGGCAAGTAAAGTTTAATCTTCACATATCTCAGAAGGGAAATTTATTCAGAACAAATAGGAACATAAAGCATTAAACTACTAGGGAACTGAATTAAAATTATGTGATTACAGACTGATGAAAATAAATATGCTCAGTTAAACTGGCATAAGTGCTGTTGGGGGAGGCGGACAGTCCAGTCTGTCTGAGATCTACCGAAGGAATCCCATAAATGCACGGCATTTGAGGAACAGATAGGCAATTGTCCTAATATGGCACAGTAAGACCCCAAGACAACAGAAAAAATTAACAAATACCTTCCATCATTTTATAAATAATCACCTGCTCTCTTTCTCTGTCCCTCTGTCTGTGGTTTCCTAATCTTTCAGGGGAATGAGCAGAACTATGTACTGGAGTTGAGACTATTCAATTGGGGAATAAAAGAAACTGGGATACATTTACACAATGGAATACTACGCAGGTTATAATAAAAAAGAAAAAGCGCTTATCATTTGCAACAGCATGGATGGACTGGGAGGGTGTTATGCTAAGCGAAGTAAGCCAGTCAGAGAAAGATAAGCATCACATGGTCTAACTCAGATGTAGAATCTAATGAACAAAATAAACTGATAAAGTAGACCCAGAGACATAGGCGCATGGAACAGACTGTCAAACCTCAGAGGGAATGCCAGGAAGAGTGAGAGGCCTGGGGTGGGGGATGGGAGCCGGCTGGAAGAGGTAAAAGGTGGTGGGGGGAGGAGCAGGGAGACATATGTAATACTTTCAACAATAAACTTTGGTGTTTTTTTTAATATACCAAACACACACACACACACACACAAAAAAAAAAAAAACCACAGGATTGAGGATAGCATCTTGACATCCAACCATGACACAAGTGAAGCATGACACACTCTTTTGGGTCCATCAGCAAAAAAGAACCACTTTAGTAATCCCTAAAGACAGTTTATTAACTAAATACTAATGTGAAGTTCAGTTTAAACCAAGTAAAAGGCAGATCCTGGACATAGAGAGATTTTCTACAAAAGAATGTTAGCATGAATAAAATATGCATAAATTATAATCCATAACTCTTTTCTTAAAGACTTTGAGCAAAATACTCCCTCTTCCTTTCATGTAAAACAGCCTATGAATACCTTCTTGTAACATGAAGAATGATATGGGAATAGTCACTGTGAACCCAAAACTTAGGCTGATCACATTAAATATGAAATTCTGAATGAAAAGTAATATGTTATAATTTAAGAAATACTAAGAACTAACAGCATGATAATCATGATAACCATGAGTTCATGATTTTTAAATACTCCCTTTCCTTCACTTCTCTGGGAAGATTTTGTGCTTTACTTGCATACATCATCTACCCCTTAGGAAAAAAACAGAAGATACAAGTTCCTGTAGGTGCTTTTCTTTCAGAATGACTATCAATGACAGGTATAGTGTAAATAATGAGTACATTTATCTATAGCCTGAATCATAAATCATTATCCCTCTTCACTTAGAAAATAAGGCAGCTTTCAAAAACTGAAGTTCCATTTATAGGATCTTTTGTATAGGTTTATTTTTAGTGATTTCACCCAGCACATAACTAAGAAATTAAGAAACCTTTTATGTGTGTGTGTGTGTGTGTGTGTGTGTGTGTGTGTGATTTTTTTAGATTTTTTTATTTATTGATTGATTGAGGTATTACATATGTGTCCTCATCACTGCATTGCCCCACACACACACACTCATGCCCTCACCCCCTGGTGTCTGTGTCCATTGGTTAGGTTTAAAAGATACCTTTTCAAACTATTTTTAAAATGTATGTATTTGCCAAAAAAGAAAGTATGCTGGATGTTTTCACTAAATTCATTAAAAAAACAAGATTATAGCCCTAGCTTGTTTGGCTCAGCGAATGGAGCTTTGGCCTGCAGACTGGGGGGTCCCTGGTTCAATTCTGGTCAAGAGCACATGCCCAGGTTGTGGGCTCAGTCCCCAGTGGGGGGCATGCAGGAAGCAGCCGATCAATGATTCTCTCTCATCATTGATGCTTCTCTATCTCTCTCCCCTCTCTCTTCCTCTCTGAAATCAATGGAGGTATATTTTTAAAAAATAAAATAAAATAAACAAGGTTTTAGTAAAACCAAGTATTTAATTTTATTGATTTTAGAGAGGAAGAGAGAGGAAGAGATAGAAACATCAATGATGAGAGAGAATCATTGATCAGTTGCCTCCTGCACAATCAGGGATCACACTCAAAACCTGGCATATGCCCTGACCAGGAAGCAAACCGTGACCTCCTGGTTCATAGGTCAACAATCAACCATTTAGACACCATGGGCAAGCTCATCCTCCCCACCCCTCATCCCCTTAATAAAGACCTTGGTCATTAGAATTCATGTAGTAGGCAAAATACAAGAGCCGAATGGTTAGAAAGATCTCTTTCTCACAGCTAGAAAGAAGTACAGCTAATTTGCAACAGAGAAAATAGTTCATCATAGTCCAAGTAATCCCCCTGACAGAAAAAGACAAAGATCACAGAGAGAATAAAACACCAGAGTCGCCACACTGAATAGGACAGGACTGATTCAGAAATGGCACTGATCTCCATGGAAATATACTACCCCACATCCTATAAAGTGAGTCTGTAAAAATTAGAAAATCATCAAGTTGGTTAATAAGTACGTCTTACCAGGTCAAAATGCAGATCACTAAAAGTAACATCAGATGTTATAAACAAGCTATCTCTCCTGACACAAATGAGCAGAAATCTGAAGAATAAAAACCAAGTTCTAAGAACCTTTGGTCCTTTTTGTAATATGTACTATTTAATAACATATACCCAATTTGGAAAATTTGTAACTAATATTACAAAATAGTTTGAAGTCTCCATTTCCACCAGTGGATATGCATGTTGAAAAGTCATACAGTAATGGCAACCACACCCCTGGTGTCTGTGTCCATTGGTGTGAAACTTTATATATACATATATATGTATGTATGTATATATGGAGAGAGAGAGAGACAGAGAAAAGAGAGATAATATGCAAATTGACGCTGTAACATCACAACTGCTCAGGAGGAGGCTGTGCACACAGGTGGGTGGAAGGGGATTGCGTGCATGATGAGAAAAGCCACGCATGGAGCTGGCCTGGAAAGAACAGGGAGAGAACATGGGGAGCAGGACTAAGCCATCAGTAGGACATCCCCTGAGGGCTCTTGAACTGAAGGGGTTGGTTTGCCTGTGTGCGTTCATCAAAGCCCAATCAAATGCAAAAGGGAGTTTGCATCTGAGAAAGTAAAGGTTGTTTAAGGAAATGGCCCCAAACCTGGAGTCATAGGTGAGGTAGTACTCTTTGAGAGGAGTGGAGCATAGTCTAAGGAGAGCTCTTCTCTCTCTCTGACCTGCTGGAACACAATGGTCTTTCAGAAACAGGAGCAAGACTATAAAGCTCTGAGGGACATGGTTAGAGCTGAGTGATTTGCCCAGCTTCATGTGAAGATGCAGAGAAACCCCAGGCTAGAACACTGGACAACTAGATAGTGGCCAGTAATCAATACCAGATGGATAGCTACAACAGAAGCCAGTCATCACTATAATACAAAAGAATATTCTGTCCATCTCTTCATCAAATGGCAGCAAACATGGTAAATGCCTTTTTATTTTTAATCTGTAAGGTTCAGTTTGTTAAAATGACAAATGTTCCCCACAGCTTTGCCCCATTCCCCAGTTACCTTTACAATACTGATAAGATACTGCCTATGATTCTTTCTAACTTTCTAACATGACTACATCACACATTACCACTGGCTGTGTTGAAGGACTCAGTGAGAAACTTTTAGAAAATTAGAAGTAAGAAATCAAAATCAAGTTTGCTACAACAAATTACGTAGCATCGAAACACTACATCTCAGAGGTAAGGCATCTAAGGGGAAATCTTCATTCCAGAAGAATCTAAGGGCTCTGCCTCTAAAAATAACCTCAACAATCCAAACTCACTGAGATACTTAGAGAGATTATTTGTTTTTCCTAAAGAAAATAATCATAAAATGGACCAAATACAATAATAATAAATGTGCAATTCTTATATGTGCATGGCCAACATACTTTTTATAACTACACATAACTTCCTCAAAATGTCAGAAAAGGTTCTAAAAGAATTTTTGTTTTGTTAATACTCACCTGATGATATTTTTCCCATTGATGATTTTAGAGAGAGTAGAAGAGAAAGGGAGGGAGGGAAGGAGAAAGGGAAGAAGGGAAAAAGGGAGGGAAAAGGGAAGACATTAATATAAGAGAGACACATTGATTGGTTGCCTCCGCATGGGCCTTGAATAGAAATGAACCTGTAATCCAGATACCCGCCCTGGCCTAAGAATTGAACCTATGGCCTTTCTGTGCATAGGCTGACACTAACCATTGGGAAACACCAACCAGGGCAGGTTCCACAAGTATTTTAAAAAGAAAATAGTAAAGCCTCATTCAAAATGTTACTTGGTTTTTAAATCACCATATCAGTTAATAAGTCATTTCCACTTGCAATGAAGTTATTAAGACAGATCAACCAGCTCATATTCCACTTATCAAATATGTTTAACTTTTAAAATCCGCATCAACAAAAAGAGAAAATAAACTCGTAATAGTAAAAGATTGGTTTGAAAAAAAGAACTTTCATTACTCAGGAAATTCCTCATTGCTGGGACTCAAATCTATCACTTAATCTTTCTCGCCCTCTCTTTCTCTCTCTCCCTCCTTCCCTTTCTCCTACTTTCTATAAAATATCCTCAGGTGAAAATAATAATAATAATAATTATTATTATTATTATTATTAAATTACTTAGGAATAAAATTAATTAAGAATGTAAAAGACTTGTACACGGAAAATTACAGGCAGCCCTTGGATTATGTCGGATTCAACATATGTCATTTCATGGATACATTGCCATCTCCCATCTATATCTATAAACAAGGAATATGTTAATTTGCCGGGTGTAACACTGCTCCAGAGGAACTGCTCCTGCAGATGGGCAGGGGGAGGGGATTGCATGCTGCCCCCAGTCCCAGCATCTGAGGGGAGGCTAGGGGTAGGGGCGGGCCAGAGCACAGGAGGGCCTATTCCCATCCCAGCAGACATAACACAGTGGCTGGCACTACACGGATCAGGTGCAAGTCCCGGCTGCCCGACGGGGTGCCTCCTTGCGCAATTTCAATCACGCACTGGGCCTCTAGTTTATTATCTCCAGTTTATATATATATTTTTAAAAAGTACCGTCATTTCAATGTATGTACGTATGTGCTTTATGTTTTTATTATTTATTTACCACAAGAAAAGGTCAGCAATTGTTATCTTTTAAATTTGTTTTAGTGTTTCCCTTCATTACTGCTGTGCATGTGCTCCATGTGAGTGACATAGGTGCTTATGTAGGTGGGTTCCAACTTACGGCGAAAACTGTGTACTTTACACGACAGGAACGGATCTCTGACATAACCTGAGAGCTTACTGTATAAGACACTGAAGAAAAAAATTGAAGGTATAAATAAGTGGATGGATATGCTGTGTTCATGAATAGAAATAATTAACATCATTAAAATGTCCATACTACCCAAAGCAATCTATACATTCAATCAATTTTCTATCTGTATTTCACAGAATAAGACAAATGCTCCAAAAATTTATATGGAAGCACAAAAGATCCCAAATAGCCAAGCAATCTTGACAAAGAAGAACAAAGATGGAGGAATCACGCTACCTGATACCAAACTATACTACAAACTATAGTAATCAAAACAGCACAGTTATGGTCAGTTAATATTTGACAAAGAAGACAAGAATATACAATGGGGTTGGGAAAATTAGACAGATACAAGCAAAAAATAAAACCAGACCACCTTTTACAGCAATAAACTCAAAATGGATTAAATACTTAAATATAATTCTCAAAATCATAAAAACCATAAAAGAAAACATAGGCAGTAAAATCGCAGACATTTCTCATAGTACCTCCTCAAACAAGAAAAACAAAAGAAAAAAATAAAGACGTGGGACTACATCAAACTAAAAAGTTTTTGCAATGTACAGAAAAACATCAACAAAATGAATGGAAGAACATATTTGCCAATAATACAACTGATAAGGCGTTATAAAGAACTTATACAATTCAACACCAAAAGAAAAAAAAAATCTGCCCTAGCCTGTTTGACTCTATGCATAGAGCATGGGGCCCATGGACTGAAGAGTCCCAGGTTTGAAGGATCAAGGTTAAAGACACAGACCTTGATGGCGGGCTAGATCCCCCAAGCTGGTTGGGATGCATGTGGGAGGCAATTACTGTGTCTCTCTCTCTCTCATCTTTCCTCCTCCTCCTTTTTCCTCTCTCTTCTCTTCCTCCTCCTCTTCCTTTTACTCCTCTTTTTTCCCTTCTATTCTCTCCAAAAATCAATGGAAAAATATCCTCAGGTGAGGATTAACAAAACAAAAAAAAATCCAAATTAAAAATGGGCAAAGGGGCCGAAACTGATTTGGCTCAGTGGATAGAGCGTCAGTCTGCGAACTGAAAGATCCCAGGTTCGATTCCGGTCAAGGGCATGTACCTTGGATGCTGGCACATCCCCAGTAGGGGGTGTGCAAGAGGCAACTGATCAATGTATCTCTCTCATAGATGTTTCTAACTCTCTATCCCTCTCTTTTCCTCTCTGTAAAAAATCAATAAAATATATTAAAAAAAAGAGGGGGGGGCAAAGGGTCTTAATAGACACTTCTCTAAACAGGACATACAAATAGCCAACAGACATATAAAAAGATGCTCAACATCACTAATCATCAGAGAAATACAAATTAAAACCACAATGAGACATCACCTGACACTTGTCAGAATGGATATCATCAATAAATCAAAAAATGATTGGCAAGGATGTGGAGAAAAGGAAACCTTTGTCCACTGTTGGTGGGATGCAGATTGGTACAGCAACTGTGGGAAGCAGTATGCAATTTTCTCAAAACATTAAAAATGGAACTACTTTATGACCCAGCAATTCCACTTTGGGGAATATAAACAAAGAAACCTGAAACACTAATTTGAAAGAATATCTGCACTCCTATGTTTATTTCAGCGTTATTTACAGTAGCCAAGATTTAGAAGTAGCCCAAATGCCCATCAGCAAAAGAGTGGATTAAAAAACTGTTGTAAATTTACACAAAAAAGAAGGAAATGTTAGCAACAGTTTTATGATAAGTGAAATAACCCAATCAGAGAAAGACAAATAACATGACTTCACTTATATGTAGAATCTAGTGGATAAGTAAACAAAATAGAAATGACTCATAAATACAGAAAGAAGATTGACAGCTGTCAGACGGGAGAGGGGTTGCAGAGCTGGGTGAAAAAGGTGAAGGGATAAAACACACACACACACACAAAAAAAAAAAACTCACAGACAAAGAACAGTTTAATGATTACAAGAGGGAAAGAGAGGTCAGGGCAAGTGAAAGAGGATAATGAATAAATGTTGACAGAAAGAGATTTGACTTTGGATGATTGACACACAATACAATATACAGATGATATATTATAGAACTGTACATGTGAAACCTATATAATTTTATTAACCTAATAGAGGCCCAGTGCACAAAATTCATGCATTGGAGGGGGGGCGAGGGTATGGTGGATATCCCTCAGCCCAGCCTGCACCCTCTCCAATCTGGGATCCCTCAAGGGATGTCCAACTGCCCGTTTAGGCCCGATCCTACTGGGATCAGACCTAAACGGGCAGTTGGACATCCCTCTCACAATCCAGGACTGCTGGTTCCCAATTGCTCGCCTGCCTGCCTTCCTGATTGCCCCTAACTGCTTCTGCCTGCCAGCCTGATCACCCCCTAACCATTCCCCTGCCAACCTGATTGATGCTTAACTGCTCCCCTGCCAGCCAGTTTGCCCTTAACTGCCCTCCCCTGCAGGCCTGGTCTCCCCCCACAACTGCCTTCCCTGCAGGACTGGTCGCCCCCAACTTCCCTCCTCTGCCAGCCTGGTCTCCCCCAACTGCCCTCCCCTGCGGGCTTGAGAGCCCCCAATTGCCCTCCCTTGTGGGCCTGATCCCTCCCAACTGCCCTCCCCTGCTGACCTGATCACCCATAACTGCCCTTCTTTGCAGGCCTAGTCCCTCCCAACTGCCCTCCCCTGCTGGCCATCTGGTGGCAGCCATCTTGTGTCCACATGGGGGTAGCCATCTTGTATGTTGGAGTGATGGTCAATTTGCATATTACTTTTTTATTATATAGAATAGAGGCCTGGTACACGGGTTGGGTTGGGGGCCAGCTGGTTTGTCCTCAAGAGTGTCCAGGATCAGGGTTGGGGTTCCCTTGGGGCATGTGGCAGCCTGGGCAAGGGGCCTGTGGTGGTTTGCAGGCTGGCCACACATCCCCCCAAATACCCAAGCAGAGGCCCTGGTATCTGGGATTTATTTATCTTCTATAATTGAAATTTTGTAGCCTTGAGCAGAGCCAAGCCTCCTGCTTGCTCCTTGACCCCAGCCATTTTGTTGAGATTTATTTATCTTCTATAATTGAAACTTTGTAGCAGAGGCCAAGGCAGGTTAGGGCTGCAGGAGCTTGGTTTCCTCTATCGCTGGGGGCAACCCAAGCCTCCTGCTCTCTCCAGCTCCTTGGCTGCCACCATTTTTGTTGGGATTTATTTATCTTCTATAATTAAAACTTTGTAGCCTTGAATGGAGGTCTGGGCCCACCAGGGTATGTGGAAAGCTTAGCTTCCTCCATTGCCAGGGAAACCCAAGCCTCCTGATCGCTCCATGGCTGCAGCTATCTTGCTCCTGATTGGCTGGTGGGCGTGGCTTGTGGGTGTAGCGAAGTGATGGTTAATTTGCATGTTACTCTTTTATTAGATAGTACATCACCCTATTAAATTCACTAAAATTTTAAAAAGAAAAAAAAAAGAACGCAACATCCAAAATAAAGAAACTAAGCCAACTACTTTATGGTCCTTTGGAATAGCAGTCCAACAAGACCAAACAGATGAAGACCAATTTATTGTTCTCTTTTATACTTTGTTCATTTAGAGTCCTATCCAAAACAAACAAACAAACAAACAAAACTTGCCTAACTCAGTATCTCAAAGATTTTCTCGTTTTTGTTTATAAGCATCAACCAATGGTTGTTGGTGACAATTCAACACCCTAATTTGGGATGCAGTGAAGAAGAAAACTATTCAGCACAAAACAGCTGAATTGTGATACAGCTGGGTGTGGAGAAGCCCAGGGGCCAGATGGCCCTTGTTCTGCTCTTCAAAAGTATGTTCTGCTACCTGCTGGTCTGCTTTGCACAGCCTTGCTCTGTGCACTACGTGGGACATAGTGTTTCAGCTCAGCTGGGGAAAGCAGTATTCAGTCTTGGATAGAAAGAGAAAGTGCACTTGGCTCAATAGATAGAGCATCAGCCGGCAGACTGAAGGGCAGTTAATCCATGATTCTGATCATTGATGTTTCTCTCTCTCCTTCTCCCTTCCTCTCTGAAATAATATATTTAATAAAAGAAAAGGGAAAGTGCACTCGCATAGCCAGAGGGAAGCTGGCTTATATAGACAGAAGTCTCTGCCCCTGGTCCGTGTTTGGTATGTCCTCATGCAAATGAAGACTCCAAATCCTCACAGTATGATTGGTTCAGAAGGCACTGTCCTGATTGACCAGAATAGAGCTGCTCTGGCTGATCTAAGCAGCATAGCTCTAATTGAATGGAAAATACCTCTGACCTATTGGCTTAAATAGGATTCCTGGAACTCCTTTATAAGGTCTGGCTTGGATGGCAAGCAGGCAGTTAGTTTAGTGCAGAGGCAGGCAGTTCAGCGCACGCCTCTCCCTGAAGTGAGGTTTGCATGAGAAGTCTCTATATAGAAATGGCTGTTAGGCTCTGTTTTTTTGCTTTTTTGTTTGTTTTTTTTAATTGAGCCCAGTTAGCTACCAGGGGCCCTTCTTAGTAGGTGTCTTCTTTCTCATTGTTCACACAAATTTTATAGTAGTTCTTACTTTCAAGTCTATGATCCATTGCTTTAATTTATTAAATTATTTGTCCAAGGTAATAAAAACATTTTTTAAATATATTTTATTGATTTTTTACAGAGAGGAAGGGAGAGGGATAGAGAGTTAGAAACATCAATGAGAGAGAAACATCAATCAGCTGCCTCCTGCACACCCCCTACTGGGGATGTGTCCGCAACCAAGGTATAGGCCCTTGACCGGAATCAAACCTGGGACCTTTGAGTCTGCAGGCTGAAGCACTATCCACTGAGGCAAACCAATTAGGGCTAAAAACATTTTTAAACAGACCATTTCCTGGGAGGAAATATTTTCACACATGTAACCAACAAAAATGAACATCTATCTCTAGAATATACAAAGTACTTCTATAAATCTGAACCACTTGCTACACATTAACATAGAACCTATTGGCAGTAACATAGTTATCTACATGCCATATTGTTCAGTTTTTCAGAATGAGCATGTGTAAATTGCATTTTCAGAATAAATGATATGGTAGCTCTAGATGGCTAACCACAAACACCACATTTCCTGCCAAACCCAACGCATCAGATATGCCTATTTCTTTTAATGGCATTGTCACTTTCCCAGCCATTAAAAACCCTTGAAACTTCCCAGCAGTCTTTCACACTGCCCTCTTCTTTACTAAAGTATCACTGAATTTACAATGTGGTCAACAAAATTTTATCAAATTTTATCATCAATTATAACTCACAAATTGCCAGAGTAAAATGGCACCATCTTAGGAGATTGGATCAGATGCTAGGAATCAGTATCAATTGTTAACTATGGAGTAACATGTACAATTGAATAAAATATGCTAAATACCAAGTCCCCTACAGAGGTAAATTCTAAAGGAACAATACAGGGAGAAAGTGGGAGAGAGGGAAATATATATATGGAGAGAGAGAGAGAGAGAGAAAATTAGTTAGTTCACTGCCACAATGGAAAGTTGAAAATATGCACTAGAATTTTAAACTAGTCTAAACCCTGCCATAAACTAGCTGTGAATTGAGTTATATTAATATCTCTAGACTTCAGCTTTCTTATCCTTAAAAATACCATGAAATAATTGTCAAAAGTTCTGGAAACTCTAAAATTCTACGATTCTATACACCCTTCCTACAGATGGAGATAGTATGGTTCAGTGAGCTAAAAATAACAATTTGGACTTAGATATAATGTAAATCAGCATCTGTTTCCTTTTAACAACCTTGAAGAACCATATAGGCACTTATTATCTCTTTTCAAAAAAGTAACACCAAATATTTCAATAAAATAACTTCCTTTAATTCCTGCCTCTTATCAGTCAACCTTTTGGTTTCTCCCTAGTTTCTGAAAGTGTAAATACAGGAGTCACTGATTGGCAGGACAGCTCACCACCAGTGCTGTGTCCCCAAAGCAGACTTTAGTCAGACTTGTGATACTGGGGAGCAGGATACACATGTAACATCTAGTTCAAATATCTATGTGATCTGTGGGATTCTCTCTCTGGCTGACAATAGGGATTCTCAATCTTATTTGGAACGTAAGTTCCTCCTGTGACCTAAAATACAACTCTGGCTCTAATAATTCCTAATCTGCTCTCTACGATTTGTTCTACAGAATATTAGTCCTGAAAGATGCTCTAAGAAAAAAGAGTGCTACAACTATTTCAGAAATGCTGGATGTTATACTTCATTCTGAGCAATTCACAATGAACATGGAATACTAAAGGCTCTGAGAAACCCTAGAGTATAGAAATCTGATTGACCCAAGCAACAACAAAACCCTCTCTTCACAAAATACCACATTATCACCCTATAACTTTAGTGCTCCAAGAAGGCATTCTGGAAAGTGCTTGCTTAAACATAATATGGGAATATTTAATTCCTAAACTGAAACTGATTTGTTTTTTGTTGTTTGTTTTGTGCTTCTGACATTCTATGTTACTCAAAAATATTGAACTAATTTCTATATATTAATTTCCCAACATCCAATTTTTCAAGATTAACATCGGACAAACACTATAACTTTCCTCTTTATATAGGTACCTGAAAAATACCAACCAGAGAACCAAGATGGCGGCATACGTGAACACCTAAGCTGCTGCTTCACACAATTTCAAAACTACAACTAAAAGACAGAACTGACACCATCCAGAACCACAGGAAAGCTGGCTGAGTGAAAATTCTACAACTAGAAGTAAAGAGAGGGACTCATGAAGACTCAGAGAGCTGTAAAAAGCTGAGGTATGGAGACACGCTCGTGGAGAGGATGGGCAAAAAAGGGTTGCAAGTCTGATCCCTGCTCCACGTGTGCTCCTGCCCCCTCACTCCCTCTTCCAACCCTCCTTCCTTTCCAGTCTCTATAAAAAGCTATGAAAAAAATATCCTTGGGTGAGGATTAAGAAAAGCAAATTTTTAAAAAAGAAACATAAAACAACAGGCTTATACTCAACATTCATGTTGAAAATATAAACACTTGAACTAAGATTTACTTAGAGTCACAAATAATGGGCAATACTTGCAAAAAGTAGAACATTTTGTTAGGTATCTAAATACTTCAGTTTTTCAGCAATTGCTCTCTTAATAGTAAGTGTTCTTTCTTCCTTCCAGTTATTTCAAAGAAAAAGAAAATAAAGGAACAGCCTACCCTAAATCACCATCATCAAAACACTTGGTCATAATAGATTAGCTAACAAAATGGTGTTTGTCAAGTCTTTTAAGCCCACTCAAAGGATTTTGTGACCCAAATCATTATGGCACTAGAATATTTAGTGTCAGATCTTGACAAAATATCACAATAAAAATACTGAACCTGTGCTCATTAAATAAACTCACAGTCTACTACATCCAGGTGCAGGGAAGAAGAAGCACAGTAAACTAGCTCTCCATGTCAAATTCTATGACTGTAAAATTATGAGATCACATTTTTTTACATTAATGCATATTCTTCCTGCTGTCAATTCCCTTTACCATCATTCTTCAGCTCCCATTCAAGAAGTCTTCACTTCCCTCCTACTTGGCTACGGTGCTAAGTGTACGATGGAGATGTACTTCGAAACATCTCCATCTTTGCTTTAAGATGTTCTTTTTCTCCAGGTATGCACATAAATTCTCCTTATATCGATTACCCTGAGCATTTCTTTTGTAATCCAGATCTTCTCAAATGTTTCCTCCAAAGTACTTTTGTTAGAGGATCTATCATCAAGTAAAAATTTATATGAAGTCTTCTGTTTAAACTTCCTTTGAAATTCGTAAGATTCAACACCATAGTATACATGTTTTAATAGAAATGTTTTTGTAATGGTGAGGAAGTGGAGAAATTGGAATCCTGTGCACTGTTGTTAGGATTATAAAATATTGTGACCATATAGAAAACAGCAGAGATTCCTCAAATAATTAAAACAAACTGCTATATTATCCAGGAATCTTACTTCTGGAAAATATCCAAAAGAACTGAAATCAAGAACTCCAAAAGATATTAGTACTCTCATGTTCACAGCAGCACCATTCACAATAGCCAAGAGGGAGAAGTAACCCAAATATCTATTGACAGATGAATGAGTTAATAAAATATATACAGACAATGAAAAATAATTCAGCCTTAACAAGGAAGGAAATCCTGTCACATGTGACAATATGGATGAACAGTAAGGATATTAGTGAAATAAGCCAATTGCAAAAAAAAAAAAAGATATATTATGATTCTAATTATATAAGGTATCTAGAGTAGTCAAAATCATAGAATACAGAATGGTGGTTATAGGCAGAGGAAGGAGGAAAGGGAAGTTATATAATAATTAAAAAGTTTCAGATCCGCAAGATGAAGAAGTTCTAGCGATCTGTTTCAAATTTGATTATACTTAACACTATTGAATCATACACTGAAAAATGACCAAGATGGTAAATTTTATGTTGTATGTATTTACCACAAATTTTTTAATGTTTTTAATCACTTTTTTCAGCCCAAATCTCGAAATAAAATTGATGTTACCGTATTTACTCTACACATACAGACACCTGCTGAATGAAGTTACCTGCAAGTCCCAGGCAGCCTAATGTGGCTCCCAGAACACAGCCTTCCACTTCCTTGGCTTAGATCAACAGTGATCCAGCAGCTACACTGTGGCAACCACAGGGAATATGAAAATTACTTAGGCTATAACCCCTACCCCTGAGCAGATCAGAGAAGCCCATTGTGCCTTGTTCAGTGCTGGGGACCTAGCACTGCAAGAACTGCAAGGAATTGTCCAGATCTGTAGTTCTTCTCAATCACCTGTTACACTATATGGGAAAACCAGGATTTGTGGGGACTATAGTTTTAGATGAAGTTCCCATAACAGTAAGCACAAAGAACAATAGCCACATGGGAACAGAAGTCAACAGAAATTTTAAAATATTCAATTTACCAAAAGTTCTTTTGTTAAAAGAGAAACACTTGTGTTGCTCAGTAGTTAGAGCATCAGTCTACGCACTGCGGGGGGGGGGGGCGCGGGGTCCTCAGGTTCTATTCTCGGTCAAGGGCACAAACTTGGATTGCAAGTCTGATCCCTGCTCCACGTGTGCTCCTGCCCCCTCACTCCCTAAAATCAGATCATGTGTGGGAGGCAACCTACCAATGTATCTCTGTCACATGATGTTTTTCTCTCCTGCACCCCTCTCTCTCCCTACCCTCTTCTTTCTCCCTTTCCTCTCCACTCTCTCTAGAACCAATGGGGAAAATATCCTCAAGGAGTAAAGATTTTTTTTTAAAGGGGAGAGAGAGAGAGAGACAGACACTTGAAATAAAAATGACAGGCTCTTCCAAAAAAGAAGATATATAGAGAATCCTTAATACACAGATTAGCCTAGCCTAGCAGGGACAGACTCTCCATTGCAACAAGAGCAGGCTGTCCAATGATATAGAAATATGCAACCCAATATAATAGGATTATAATACTTGGCAGAAATAACTTTAAGCAACTGTATTAGTGCAAATTCCAATATTTTCTCTATCAGAACAATTGAATTTAGTTTGGGCAATGTCTCAGAATTGCAGGCACAGAGCTGTCAGTAATCACCCAGTTACCTTCCGGCAAATCTTTTTGAACACGGCAGTGCCAATTTTGTCATAAATCCTAGAACCGTTTCTGGGTGCCACCACAGAGACCCTTAGTCTATAAGAACAATCTCACTTTCCTTAATAATGGGATGTCAGTGGGTTCTGTTACCACAGAAACAGCTTTAGCTCCCAGGGAATCTGATAAAATGGATATTAGGGGTAAAGCTGCCTTTGTCTATCCTCAGTGTCTCATTTTAGACCCTCATCATTTCTGGATTACTGCAAAAGCCTCCAGCCTGCTCTCCCTGCTTCCAGTCACATATACCTCAAACTCATCCTAATTTACACTCAGAGTTATTAATCTTTCTAAAGTCCAAAAATTACCATAGCACTCACCTGCCTTAAACCTTCAGTGGTTCACAAAGCCATCAGGATATCGTACATGCCATAGAAGGCTCTTTACCATTTAGTTCCTGAGTGACATTTTTTTTTAAAAGCATTTATTTTTCAATAATTTCAAACTTATAAAAACAAGAATAATACAAAAAACTCCTGATCTTTTTCCTTTTTCATCAAGATTCACCACTGACTAACCCTAGGACACAGCCTCAGTGAGAATAGGAACTAAATATATATATTTCAGTCCAAGTGCCTAGCATAAAGTTGATATCTTAAAATGCATGGACTAAATTAATGTATAAGTGAATGAAATAGGAATGAATAAAGGGCCCAACTTCTGGTTTGACAGAGTGAACTAAATACAAATCTCACCTCCACTCCCTCCTGAACTCTCACTTAAGTAACTGCTACAGTGGTACCTCGAGATACGAGTTTAATTTGTTCCGTAACCTTGAGGCGTGGGAAACTATGAGACGCTCGAGTAGCGGTAAACTGGTGGGTCGTGTGCAGCCGGCCGATCCGCGCGATTACTCTATCTCAACTGTTGCTCGTATTTCAAAGCAAAAATCGCTCGTATCTCAAAAAATCTCGTATGTTAGGGCACTCGTATCTCGAGGTACCACTGTATAGACATTTTTTAAGCCTAAATCCAGAAGAACAGAGAAGAAATGACAGCAGTAAAAAATGGGAGGTAATTGACCTGGCAGTCCTAGTCACGTGAACCTTAGAAGGGAAGCCCAGATGGGAGGCACAGATGTCTCTGAATGTGTACTGGCAGGGAGGGTGCAGCTAGACTCCCCAGATCTCCAATCACGTAACCAACCCTCACTCCAATGCTAGCTGGAAAACTTCTCCAGAGAAATTCATTCAACTGATCAACTGATAGAGAGTAACTACCCTGTGCCAGGCTCAATCTGGAAGCCCCCAAATCTGAACAAAGCTAAGGCCCTGCCCCCAGGAACTTCTGTTCTACTGGGGAGAAATAAGCACTGCGCCTGACAGCTCTGATTGACTATGGAGCCAGGGGAAGGAAGCCGGGCAGGGAACAGGGTGTGTGGTGTGGCTCTGGCTACCCAGCAGAAATCTGAAAGAAAGAAGTGGCCCAGGCAGGTATCCAGAGAAAGAACATTCCAGACAGAGGGAGGTAGAGTACAAACTCCATGGGTGAACAGTATAGCAACTGATGGGTGGGGTAGATGAAGAGCAAGGGCAGCCGAGTGTGAGATGGGGTGCGGTGCGAGGCCAGATGACAGAAGGGTCCACTGAAGCAGTGATCCCGCCCCTCCTTTCCCCGCCCCCACCCCCCAGGGCGCCAGTAGCTCTCTGCCACCCGCAGGCTGTCCTCCTCGGAAATGGGAAGATTAAGCTACAGGTGGCAAACACAAGATCACCCTGCCAGCCCCTTTTCCCATCTAACTACAAGAACCCACTACAGAAAATATCGGTGGCCAGACACATATGCATCAGATGGAGACTGATATGGGCAAACAACAAACAATGATTGCTCCCCGTGTGAGGAAGGGAAAAGCCAAGCAGCTAGGGCAGTCCAAGCTCTTGCAATCTGAGCACTGTACCCCAACTAATGAATGGAAAAAGTGAAAAAACATCATGAAAGAGTGAGAGAAAAAGACAAGAAAAACAGAAATATCTATGATATGTAGATGCACTTGGGAACTACTAAATTAAATTAAGTAATTTAACCATGAAGTATAATTGCTTAGACTCTTTTAGAAACAATCATTTGGAAATGAGTGATAGCTATACAATGTCTGTAGGGATGGAAACTATTGCAATAATGAGTGTCTGCTAGGTAGAAAATCCATGAACAATTCTAACCATTTTAAAGGTTTTTCATTTTCGATAATGACAGGAAAAATCTTTTGATTTTTGTCTATACTATTTATGTAGACATACTCCAGTATATATACAATCAGATATCAACATGAAACAACATGCAATTTCTAAAATATCTAATATACATATAAGAATATTAAATACTGTCTCTTAATTGTCAATATCAGCCTTCTCAGTTGCTGTACAAACTGATATAAAGAATCAAGCATCACTAAACTAATAATTTATTTTGTATATTTAAAAAGTAATATTTTAAATTCCTAAATGTCTAAAGAACATCAATATTTTAAAGATATAAGAGGCATAACAATAAAGAGAGCAACAATACTTTTAAGCAACACTTTTAGTTTCTTTCAATAAATAGCTCAAGGTACTAAAAATGTAAAGGAAAAAAAAATCACTGTAGTGGCAGGAGCTAAAGAATGCCTCTAAAATAAAGTTTCTGAAGGTTGTTTAAATCTGACAATTCATATAAATACACTAGTAGCCCTGCGAACAAATCGGTGCGCCAGTAGCTCTCTGCCACCTTTTTGAGTTCCCCGACCGCTCCCCACCCCCACCTCATTGCTTGCTACCCTATCCCCTTCTGTAGCTTTTCACTGCCCACTTGTAAGTGCTGCCCCACCCTCATGCAGATCCGTGATCTGGTCCTCAGGCTGTTGGTTGTTATGCCTCAAGGCATAGCAGATAATTAGCATATTCCTCTCTTATTATATAGGAGGATTCTGATCAACTCCAAAATCAATGAATAACAGTTCAGATTATTAATACAAGAGCTATGACATGGTTGCTATAAAGGTGATTATTAAAGGAACAAAAGTAATTTTATTTAGCTCAGGTCTTATAAACCAAAAAATTTAAAGTAAACAGATAATACATATTCTCTAATACCACAGTGTATACAGTGGTACCTCAAGATACGAGTTTAATTCGTTCCGTAACCTTGCGCATATATCAAGTTGCTCATATCTCAAAGCAAAGTTCCCCATTGAAATCAATTGAAATACCGTTAATCTGTTCCAGCCCCCAAAATGCCACCCCAGTTGTTCTTGTTACATGTATTTGAATAAGAAAAATGGATTTATAAATGACAAATATTGTATAAAAACATAATAAAAGAGAATATAAAGGAATAAACTTGTTTTATAAAGTGTATTTACCTACTTGTTACAATCTTAATGCTACACTTTATCCCTAAATTGAATGTAACTTAACTAATCTTCACTGAACTTAATTGCTACTGGTCTTTGCATTTTTGGCCAATTTCAAGAAAAACATGTCCAGCGAGGTTTGCCTCTTCCTCCCTTTCAGAATGTTTCTGAAATGGGTGAGGCAAGTTTCATTGAACAGCTCCGATGCACAACCAGTAGCAACTTTTTCAGGGTGTTTCTTTTCCATGAAGTGTGACACCCTCTCACACATTCCTAAGATCTCCTTATCTCACTTGTAGAGATCTCCTCCACCTCTGGCTCCTCCTCGAAACCAATTTCTTGGAGAACCTCCGCATGTTGCTGAGACTGCAACTCTTGTAACTCCTCCGTGGTGAGTTCCAGAGAGTGCTCCTCGATGAGCTCATTCACGTCTCTCTCATCCACCTCCAGGCCCATGGATTTTCCCAGAGACACTATCTCCTCCTCCACTGGCACCTTGGGTTCCAATCCTTCGAAGGTCCTTTCGGCTACGGCCTCAGGCCACAGCTTCTTCCATGCAGAGGCCAAGGTCCTCGTTGTAACACCCAGCCAGACCTGATCAATAATTCTGAGGCATATCACGATGTTAAAGTGGTTCTTCCAGAACTCTCGAAGGGTGAGGTTTGTGTTCTCCGTCACCTCAAAGCAGCGCCGGAACAGGTGCTTGATGTACAGCTTTTTAAAATTAGAAATCACCTCCTGATCCATGGGCTGCAGGATAAGAGTGGTGTTGGGAGGTAGGTAGACAACCTTTATAAACTTGAACTCTTCCAGGAGTTCATCTTCGAGGTTCGGTGGGTGAGCAGGAGCACTGTCGAGGACGAGGAGGGCTTGCATGGTTAGGTTGTTTTCCTGTAGATATTTCTTAACAGAAGGGCCGAAAACCTGGTTTACCCACTCCACAAAGAACTGCCTGGTGACCCATGCCTTCGGGTTTGCCCTCCACATAACTTGCAGTTTATCTTTTAAAATCTTATGTGACTTAAAGACTCTAGGGTTTTCCGAATGGTATACCAGTAGAGGCTTGATCTTGCAGTCGCCACTCGCATTGGCGCACAGTGAAGGAGAGTTAGCCTATCCTTCATGGGTTTGTGGCCTGACATCGCCTTCTCCTCTGCCATTATATAAGTCCTATTCAGCATCTTCTTCCAGAAAAGCCCTGTCTTGTCACAGTTGAAGACTTGCTGGGGGATATATCCTTTGGCTTCTATCAGTTCGGAAAAAGTTTTGAGGTAATCCTCAGCTGCCTTCACATCCGAACTTGCTGCCTCACCATGCCTGACGATGGAGAGAATGCCGGACCTTTTCCTGAAGTTATCAAACCAGCCTCTACTGGCTTTAAATGAGTCTTTTGATGCTTCCTCTGTGGAAGTGCGCAGGGTCTGCTCCAGCAAATCACCGTAAATCGCTCTCGCCTTCCCGCATATGATGCTCTGTGTTAATGTATCTCCTTTAAGCTGCTTCTCTGTCACCCACATCATCAGTAGATTCTCCATCTTTTCATGGAGAGAGCTACGGAGCTTAGAAATTATTGTAACGCCCTTAGCTGGCGTTATACCCTTTATCGACTCCTTCTGTTTAAGCACAGTGCATATCGTTGAAGTACTATGCCCGTATTGCCTCGCCACGTCAGCCACTTGCACACCTTGCTCATATTTTTCTATGATTTCACGCTTTAATTCAATAGACATTATCCTCTTCTGAGCACTGACCTTTCCACTCGCTTTCTTTGGACGCATGGTTATAAAAAGAAATATGATAAAGTATGTAAATGCACAAAAGATGCTTCAACAACGAGGTAAACAAGCACACTGACTGAGGCATGGGAAACTATGAGACGCTCAAGTCGCTGTAAACTGGTGGGTCTGGTGTGCAGCGGGCTGATCCGCACGACTACTCCTATCTCAAATGTTGCTCGTATTTCAAAGCAAAAAATCGCTCGCTCCAGGGCTCGTATCTCAAAAATCTCATATGTTAGGGCACTTGTACCTCGAGGTACCACTGTATATACATTTTTGTAACATCCTATTGTTGTCGGTGCTTTTATTCTTTTTTTTAATTAAATCTTTATTATTCAGATTATTACATTTGTTTCTCTCTTTCCCCTCCATAACACCCCTCCACCCAACTCCCACCCTTCCCTCTGCCCTTACCTCCCTCCCATTGACCTCATCCATAGGTGTAGGATTTTTGTCCAGTCTCTCCCTGTACACCCCTCACCCCTTTCCCACTGAGAATTATCAGTCCACTCCCTTTCTGTGCTCCTGATTCTATTATATTCACCAGTTTTTTCTGTTGATCAAATTTTTAATTCACTTAATTTTTAGATTCACTTGTTGTTGATAGATATGTTTTTGTTGTTCGTAATTTTTTGTCTTTTACCTTTTTCTTCTTCCTCTTCTAAAAGAGTACCTTTCAGCATTTCATATAATACTGGTTTGGAGTTGATGAACTCCTTTAACTTGTTCTTATCTGTGAAGCTCTTTATCTGCCCTTCAATTCTGAATGATAGCTTTGCTGGATAGATTATTCTTGGTTGTAGGTTCTTGCTATTCATCACGTTGAATATTTCTTGCCACTCCTGTCTGGCCTGCATCATTTCTGTTGAGAAATCAGCTGACAGTCGTATGGGTGCTCCCTTGTAGGTAATCAACTGTTTTTCTCTTGCTGCTTTTAATAATCTCTCTTTGTCTTTTGCTCTTGGCATTTTAATTATGATGTGTCTTGGTGTGGTCCTCTTTGGATTCCTTTTATATGGGGTTCTGTGTGCTTCCTGGACTTGTAAGTCTATTTCTTTGACCAGATGTGGGAAGTTTTCAGTCATTATTTCTTTAAATAGGTTTTCAGTATCTTGCTCTCTCTCTTCTTCTGGCACCCCCACAATTCTGAGGTTGGTATGCTTGAAGCTGTCCAGAGGCTCCTTACATTATCTTCACATTTTTGGATTCTTTTCTCTTCTTGCTTTTCCAGTTGAGTGTTTTCTGCTTCTTTATATTTCAAACTTTTGACTTGATTCTTGCCTTTCTCTAGTCTGCTGTTAGGACTCTGTATAATATTTTTTATTTCAGTCAGTGTATGTTTAATTTCTAGTTGGTCCTTTTTCATCTCTAGTTGGACCTTTTGCATCTCTAGTTGGTCCTTTTTCATCTCCTCTTGGGTCTCGCTAACTTTATCCAACTTTTCTAGGATATTCTTGAAAAACCTTATAAGCGTGGTTTTGAACTCTATATCCAGTCGTTTGTTTTCCTCCATTTCTTTTGTTTGTGATCCCTTCCCTTGTCTTGGCATTTTCACTATTCCGGGAGAACTTCTGTGTTGGATTCAGCCTTATAATAGCAGACTTGCAAAACCGCAGAACCTCTCTGTTGAGCTTGGGATGAGTGGAGTATCAGGGCTTAAGGGACCATCTTGCCTTCTAGTCGGCCTCGCCCTCCATGGCCCCTGAGTCTCACGTGACTGGGTAATCACTGGAGCGGTCCTTGTGCGCTGCCTTTCCGGCTCCCCTGCGCCTCAGGACCACACAAGTCTAGGTCCCCGGGGTTTCACTTGAAACAGGAGCTTAGTGGAGTCAGAAGTGGCACAGTTGGGAGGGTTTGTCTCCCGCCCTTTCTCGAAAGCCAGCGGCACAATCAGCAGTCTGTCTTCTGTGCCCAGTGCCATGCACGCCACCAGACCTCTGATCTTTTGCGACTCCCTTAAATTTCCGTGCACCTTTCCCTTTTCACAGTCCAAACTCCCCCCATATGAGTTTCAGCTGGATCTGGGGTTTAGTGTCGTAGGATAAGGGGTTCAATGCCTTTGAGAGTCTCAGTTTCCCTCCTACCAGAGAAAACCAGCCAGGTACTCGGGTACCCGCTCTCTCCAGGCACGCTTCTCTGTACCTCAGCTTTTTGCAGTTCCTCTGGGTCTCCGTGAGCCTCTCTCTTTCCCTCTAGTTGTAGAATTTCCACTCAGCCAGCTTTCCTGTGGTTCTGGATGATGTCCGTTCTGTCTTTTAGTTGTAACTGTTATGCGAGGCAGTAGTATAGGCGTTTACCTATGCCGCCATCTTGGGTTCTCCTGTGCTTTTATTCTTAAAATATTCTTAAAACCTCAATTAATGGAGAACATAAACATCTACTGAACTCTTAAATAAATATGACAATTCAACTCATTTTACTAATATTTACTAGTATTGATATCCTATCATATGCCAAGTATCCTGCTAGGCACTAGGACCTCAAAGATGAAAGGCACTCAAGAAGCTCAAAAGCTGTAAGGGAGACAGACACTCAAACAAGTCATGACAATCATTGTGAGAGCACATGTCCGAGGTTGAGAGAGGATGCAGGAAGGAAATATCCTTTTATTATTGCTGTTAGTGATGAGAGGGGGGGGAGGGAGGGAGAGGAAGAGGGAGAGGGAGAGGGAGAGAGAGAGAAGCATCAATTAGTTGCTCCACTTATTTATGCATTCATTGGTTGATTCTTGTATGTGCCCTGATCAGGGATTGAACCCACAGTGTTGGCAAATCCAGACAATGCTCTAACCAACTGAGCCACCCAGCCAGGGCCAAGAGGACACAGAAAGAAAGGATTTACTGATGGCACTGAAGCACTGGGAAAAGTTTCAGAACAGAAATGAAAATTAGGGAGAGTTTTTAAAGGAAAGGGAAAAGTGGATTCAGGAGAAAAATTAGATAAAATAGTAGTAAAAGGTAGAGAGCATGGTGTGCCAAGAAAGCATAATTAAGAGAAGGGTGAGTGTGTGAGAAAAAAGACAGCTTCAGCAGCAGAGCTTCATGAAAGCCTCTGCATGGGAAGAGGCAAATATCGTTTGGTCCCCTGGGTTCCACTGCTTCGCAATCTTCCTAAAATGGGTTCTTAACAAGTGCTACTTTGACCATGTCAATTTAATACTTACTGCCTTTATTCCCAGAGCCAAAAATTAAATAAAGACTAAACAGGCCTTCAACTCCCTGCATTAATCCCTGTTTCTTTTGTGTGGGGCCTCTCATCTCATTACTCAACAGCCCGTGCTCCTTCTGTCCCCTTAAAGGAAGAGACATTTTGCCCAAATGGCTTCAGATATATTAAACCAAATTTCCTCCCCAATCTATTTGAGACAGATATTCTCAAACAGAAGTTCCACATCCATCATCTTCAACACATTTTCTCTGCATAACTTCAATAATTCTGTAACAATTATGCACATTTTTAATACCCTCTCTTTCTGAATTCATCTAGCATGTACAGTGCACCCTTGTCAACAATGATGCTACTGATATTACCTCTCCCATATCTCCAGTGTATGGTGAGCATAAAATTGCTCTTTGTCCTTAGGCTTCCAGTAGAGCAACGAGTGGAAATACAAACAAACCAGTATTGACCAATTGCATTACTTATCCTATATAATAAAGAGGTAATATGCAAATTGACTACCACTCCAACACTTAAGATGGCCATGCCTATGTGGTCAAAGATGACTCCTCCCATGTGGACACAAGATGGCTGCCACAGATGGCTGGCAGCAGAGGGCAGTTGGGAGTGACCAGGCCTGCAGGGAAGAGCAGTTGAGGGGGAACAGGCCTGCAGGGGAGAGTAGTTGGGGTCAATCATGCCTGCAGGGGAGGGCAGTTGGGGGGGAATCAGGCCTGCAGGGGAGGGCAGTTAGGGATGACCAGGCCTGGGGGGGAGTAGGCAGTTGGCGGGAACTAGGCCTGCAGGGGAGAGCAGTTGGGAGTGACTAGGCTGTAGGGGAGGACAGTTAGGGGTGACCAGGCTGGCAGGGGAGGGCAGAGGGGCAATCGGACCACCAGGGGAGCAGTTAGGTGGCGATCAGGCTGGCAGGGGAGTGGTTAGTGGGTGATCAGGCTGGCAGGCAGAAGTGGTTAGGAGCAATCAAGCAGGCAGGCAGGCAAGTGGTTGGGAGCCAGCAGTCCTGGACTGTGAGAAGGCAGTCAGACATCTCTCAAGGGGTCCCATATTGGAGAGAGTGCAGGCTGGGTTGAGGGACACAGCTCCCATCTTTCCCCTCCCATGCATGAATTTTGTGCACCAGGCCTCTAGTATTATATATCCTCTCTTACTTCCTTTCAGACTTCAAACTACAGATTCCCACCCCTTTTTCTTTAATATTAATCTTATCCATTAGAGCTAAAAAGAAATTGTTTAGGTAAAACCATGATAGCACAAGAGAAAATTTTCATTCATAGACTTTAGATGTATCTTAACTGAGAAGGATGCTTCTATTCTTCAGAGAAATAACTGGGCAAGACCAATACCAAACATTAATTTCCTAAATATCTACTACACACAATTCACCATCTCCACCCAAATAAAGCTCAAAAATCTATTCAATTACAATAGTGAGATCTCTGGATAACCCAGGGTTTACGTGACTGTAGGAAGAAAAGATGTATATAGAAGCAAATTCTGTCTGGCCTAGCTTTAGAAAGAGAGTCTATAACCAAGGTGGCTAGATAGATAACAGCAGCTCACCAATGAGAGGAGGGGGATTAATAGCGCCTTCACTTGGAAATATAAGTCAGTTCTGTTTTCCAGGTCAAAAGAGAAAACTATTCACTCCAGGTTCCACGGGTATAGATGGAGGGAGGTGGAAGAAGCAAAGCACTGAGAAGACAGAATACACCTTGCAACCTCTTCCCTGAATCATAGAAGAAAACTCCAAAATTTATTCTGCTTTGTCTGCCACATAGATTCCTGTTATGTTTGTTGGTTATTGGGAAATGAGAAATTAAGTCTCATTCACTGCAATTTCAGTATTTCTTCTCTTTCTGAGTCAGACATCAATATATTCAATGGCAAATAATTACAATGACTCTTTGAAAGGATATGAAATTGCATTAATGATAAAACAGTACTAACTTAAAAAAAAAACGGTTCCCCAAACTGCATAAATAAAACATGCATTTGCTTGAATGCCAATTCAATTTCACCTAATTTTCTGATATAGAAAAAAATGTGTCGACCTCCAATAACGACATGTGAGTGCTTAACACGGCACTGTAAGAAGACAGCTACATACTCACAGGAACAGCAAGTCTGTCCACCGGGAGCTACAGAGGAAAACAAAACACTTCAAGGATGCACATAGATTCCTAAGTATTCCAGTATCAGGAAACAAGATTTTTTTTTCCATCCACTTCAGAGTCTCACAAACCCAATTCTTAATTGAGATGAATAACACCTGAGTTATCAGTATCACCATTTCTCTATCATTAGATTTTCTGACTAAGTAAGTTCCTGAAAGGACCACTAAAAGTTATCAAATAGGCATCTTTCCTATAGCTTTGCACTGGACAGAGTACTAGACATCTTGAACAGTGCCTTCCAAAAATCCAATACAAAATAATACCTGCTTTTCAGATGCCATAGAAGGTACTAATTATTTAACATCCCAGTCTTTTTTCTTTTTTAACATCTTCAGCCTTGCCTATCAGAAAATCCTATGCTGATCAGCACTCAAAGTACTCTATTAGGTTTATCTTTTTGCTTAAGCTTTTGCCTTAGTATCTCAAAAGAGCTGTTGAATATAGTTGGGCACAGAATTCAATTTTTTTAAGTCTAGACAGCAACCAAATTGTGAGTGAGAATGAAAATGTAAATTAGCTTTTTTGGTTGAGCATATAATTAAATTATTTGTTAGAAATATAAGTAGCCAAGATTCTCATTAAATATGTAGTGCCCTATTTGCCCCTAATACTTCTAAAATCTGAAGGCACAATCCACAATGTACAATGCTTACTAGTACAACCATGGAGTACTGCAGAGAATGATAATCCTAGGCCAAAAGGCATCTCAAGTAGTTATTTGATCTAACCTTTTGCCTCCAATACTAAACTAATCATGAAGAGTGATATAACCTCATTTAAAAGAGGATCATAATTTTAGAACTCTGAGAGTAGAATGGGCAATGAAGCAGAAGTAGTAAAAGGATAAGAAGCATGGGGGAGGAGAGAGAATGGGAATAAAAAATAAAAGCATTCTATTAAGTTATACATATTTCTTGCTTTTTCAAAACCAAGCATTATCATTCCTTCTTGCTGTGACTTCCTTAGCAGTAAGTCTAGTATGAGTCCCTCCCAATCTGTAAATTATACCACCTATTCTTTGGCAACTACAGAGAGACAAAGAGGTGGTCACTATTGACTTAAAACATTCAGTGATATAACAGAAGTCACTGTAAGAAAAGCTAAGAATAGCAATAAGCAACTAAAACAGTTAAGATATATTCTATTTATTCATCATCTTCAAATATAGTTTTCCCTAAAAATTAAATTTGAGAAAACTGAAAATAAAATCTATCTTTAAATTACCATTTATTAAGTGTGCTTAATTTCATTTAAAATTCTACTTTCATGCTTTCTTAAATGGAAAATGCTGAGCATAACATAACCTTTGTGATGACCCTGACCAATCATTATAAAGTGACATTTTGGGGCTGCTGATACCTACATGGCTGTTGGTCTCTACAGTAATGAACATTTGTAGTTATTGCTTTTCATATGTCTGGTTTCCCTACCTTTTCTCTTGACACTAGCTTGTTGTCACCCCTTGCTAGTGTCAGCATGCTTGCCCCCCATCCCCAGTCCATGCCCTGCTCTAATTTGCTGACCCAGCTTCTTGGCCTCCATTTCTCTGCTCCTGCCATTCCCTCAAACCAAATACCCTTCTCCAACTACCCAACCTCACCTTTGTCAACAGTGTTTAATCAAACTTTCTGATCTCTGACAGTCTGATGGCTGAAAATAGATATTCAGTTTAAATTTCAATTTGCATTTCTCTTATCATGAGTGGGTTGAGCATTTTTCATTTATTTGAATTTCATTTTCTGTGAACAGTCTGCTCATAGCCTTTGCCCTTTTTTAATAAGATTGTTAAAACTCATTATATACACTGGAAATCAGTTCTCTGTGATATAAGTGATGATCCTCTTCACCAACCCCACCTCCATGCACATAATCATTTGTCTTTTGGCTTTCATTATGGCTGTTGCCATGCAGGCATTCTTAATTTTTATTAATCAAATTTCAGTGTTTTCTTTTACGATTTCTAAACTTTGCGATATTTAGAAAGACCTTCTCCATTCTGACACCCTGAAAGAATTTGTTAGTGATTTGTTCTAATATTTTTATGAATTTTTAAATATATTAAAGTTTTTGACCCACATAGACTTTAGCCTTCTACACAGTGAGAGTTTTTAATCCCTTTCTTTTCCCAGGCAATGACTCCACTTGGACCAACATCATTGATTTACAAATCCTTTTTTTCCCAATGACTTGAAATGCTTTGGAGTTTGGAGGTTTGAGGATTTTTGCTTATGTCAGGATTTCCTGGCACATAGGATTTCTGAAATAATGACATTCAGATAAACTAGATTTAAGAGCTGGTTAAAATTAAGACATTGATTGTCTTAAACCTTCATAAAATACAAGAATGTACTCTATCAGAGTAGGTATTGGGGCCAATGTACTGTCATGTGACCAGCACATAGTAACTGCTTAATAAATGTCCTTTGAATAAATAGTGATTTACATTTTTTAAGACCAATCACAGGCTTAAATTTTCTTAGGGTTTGCAGAAGAGATGCATCTCTATTGATTAACTCAGTGTATGACCCAAAGGTAGTTTTGCCAAACTTCCCTGTGCACCCAACCCTTTCTTCTTTGACAAAAGTCCCTCAGTCTAATCCAGCGGTCATTAACCGGTGGTCCGTGAGATCCGAAAGGTTGGTGACCACTGGTCTAGTCAATATCTACCAACCTCATTAAATTCAATGAATAGTTAATCAAAATTCAACTACTTATATTTACAACCACTATGAAAAAATGATCTAACAAATTCTTAGAAAATGAAACATAAATCAACCTTGTGACCCAGCATTTCTACTCCTAGATACTTATCCAAGAGAAACAAACATATATGGCCACAAAGAGTTGTACATAAATGGTCATAGAAGTTGTATTCATAATAGCCCAAAATTAGAAGTAAAACAAATGTCTGAGTCAATAAACAAATGGTGCTGTATTCATATGATAGAATATTCTGCAGCAATAAAAAGGAATACCACATGCAACAACATGGGTGAATCTCAAAATTATTGTATCATGTGAAAAAAAGCCAGATTACATACTATATAATTTCATTTGTAGGCTATCCAAGAACAGGCAAACTAATCATGATGATAGAAATCAAACCATGGTTCCCTGGGGAGGGGGGAAGAGAGAAAAAAAGCCTTTCTGATGTGACCATAAAGTTCAGCAATTTTCAAAGTGCTGTCCCTTAACCAGCAGCACATGGGATTGTTAGAAATGTAAATTCTCAAGGCTCTGCCCCAGACCTCCTGGATCTGAAACTCTGGGGGCGAGTGCTACAGGCTGTGCAGGTGTGATCCAGATGTCTCTTTAGCATTAAAGGTTGAGAATCCCTATTCTACAATTTGTTTTAGAGGTGATTACACAGGTGTACACAGTTGTCAAAACTCATCAAAATGTTTGCCTAGGATCTGAGCATTTTATAAGTAAATTACACCTGAATTTTTAAAATTTGGATATAATTCTTTAAATATTATCTTTAACCCAAATCTAGCTCCTCCTCCTGTTACCCTTACCTTGTAAATGAAAAAATAATTCACCTAGAAGCTTGAAGGAAAAAAACTCCCTCTTCCAATCTTCCCCTTCCTTTGCTCTCTGCAGTCAATCACCACATCTGCTAAATAAATTTACCTTCGAAATGTCTCCACTCTTCTTTTTTTTTTTTTGGAGGTTATGGATATGTTTATTACCTTGACTGTGTTGATGGTAACATGATTATACACATATGTCCAACAATCACTAAATTGTATATATTAAATTATGTGCAGTTCTTGACTACTCAATAAAGCTGGGGGCAAAAACAAAACAAAATGGAGAAGGTTAAAGTCCACATAATTGCTAATTGTGACCCTGGTGTTTCCTGTTCAAAGTAGGGGACAGTGTCTGCCCTTCAATGCTAACCCCCCATTTCTAATCCTTCTAATCCCGGCACCCTATTTCAACGGGCACCTTCACTTTTGGCCTGGTCTAGTATAATAGAAACCTCTACCTCTCTCCTTGTCCGTGGCAGTCTCTAAACTGCCAGAGCTATATCTCTATGTCAGCTCAATGCCTTCTTACTCCTTCTGAAAGACCATGGCTTCCTTCCATCTATTCTAGAGCATGAAAAATCTTTATTCATGAGGCATCAAAAACCTTTAGCAAACATTTTACAAGCCTACATATACAACTTTACCTCAAGTCATTGGCCCTTTCAGACCTTACACCGCGTCAACATCGGTGCGCCAAGCATGTCCTTGCCTCCAATCCTTTGTTCAAACTGCTTCTCATCTCTCCAATGCCATCTCTCCCATGTCGCTGCCTCGTGTAATCCCAGTTATCCATTAAAATCTAGCTGAAATATCACCTCTTTTGTAAAAGTTCCCCATCGTTATATCTCAGGCAAAATTCACTGCTCCTTCTGGGCACTAACATTTTTCTCCTTTGGGGAATGTGTATCTATCTATGCCTCACTTTTGTTATTCACATTTCAGTCTTCAATTCTAGTAGTTTTAGGTAATCCCATATGACCTTTATGACTCCCTTATGACCTTTCAATCGGTCCTTATTACCTACTACATAAAGTTCAAATTCCTTAGCAGTAAGTCCAGTATGAGTCTATCTTCAGGCCCTTTAGTATCTCTAACTTGTCTATGACAACTATATACTTCAGTCCAAGTAACAGCCCTCAAAATGCCAGCTCCCTCAAGTTCCCAGACGTCATGTGCTTCTCCTGCCTCGCAGTCCTGCTCACTTCCTCTGTCCCCATCTCCTCCTTTCATGTTCTTATAGAAAAGTCAAATGACAACACACTGATGACAGGTCTAAGAACTAGAAACAGGCAACTAAGAAGATGAGAAGCCAGGTGAAGTGAGTCACGGCAAGAAGGAAGAAGAGGCTGAGCTGTTCTTCTGCAGCAAATGCTAGACAGATGGGTAAAGTATGGTGGCTAACTTTGAGAAGCTCAATTTAGGGGAGTTTGGACAGACATATCAACACATTTTCTCAATCCAGACTGTGTGTGACAAAAGAATGCTATGAGAAAGGACCCACATCAAATATACAAAGAGAGACATATTTAAGTAAATTAAAGGCATGTCATTATGAGATTAATCAAAGGCCTAAGAGTTCAATAAGTATGGACTGCTGCTGACCACACCAGTATGGAAGTGTGTTGACTACTAAATTCCTTTGAATTATTTGCCCTTGGGCAAATTATTTAACCCCCTGGTGCCTCAATTTCCTCATTATAAAGGAAGAGAACTTGATCAAATATGGAGGTTTCTTTTAGCTAAAAAAATATTCGCAAACCAAAGCAGAATCCTGAGCACTGAATATATGTACTTTTTCAACAGGAGGGGAAGGGAGAATGACTTCTGGGTATTCAACTATACTGGAAAATGAAAAATCAAGAGATAGATGGAACTTTCATGTCACTAAAAAGAACATGACATTGAATTTAAAATCCTGAAAATTGCAGCTTATAAAGGAACTGCTGACACAATCTCAACCATAGTCACAAGTGCACTACCATAATCAGGTTGTTATGGCAACTAGAATACATGGGTTAAAAAAAGGAAAAGAGAGTCTGTGTGTGTGTGGCAGGTTTTGTTGCCATACCCATAAGAAATGTTTGCAATGTTTTATATATAATCTCAAATCACATTCTTCACTTAGTACACAACAAGCCTCTTGTTAGTATTTTGCAATAAACTAGAAAAATAAAGTGGGTTTCTTAGAATTAAGTCTACTGAAGGGATTCAAAAAGCACCTCGCCAACTCGGCTTAATGCACCGTCTCTAGAAAACCTCCCTGGTCTCTCCAGGCGAAACTATCTATTTCCTCCAGCTTGCAAGCCCATCTTGTCTCCAACCCTGTGGCTAATTTAGTGAGTATCACACTAGGGGCAATGTTGTTCATTTAGATGCGTGTCCCCCCCTCTCCATGTCAACTGCTTGGGAACAGAGTTTCTCCTTAGTCACCTTTGTACCACCTGTGATAGAACACCACAGTTATTTTAGGTGTTAAACTATTCACCTGAGGACGTTGTATCAATCCTATCAATTTACGAATATGAAATATCTCTACAGGACAATATAACCATTTTTAACTTATCAAGCATTTCTTATAAAACATTTTATTCCTTATTCATAAGAATTTCTCATGAGAAAAATTAAGTAAACAGTATGTCTCATGGAAAGAACTATAGGCTGGGATTCCACTTCTCGGGGTTATCTACTTGTTAACCTGTTGCAAGATCTGCATCCTTGAATGAATGCCAACCTCACAGATGTGCAGCTTTCTTATCTAGAAAAATTAGGTGTCTGGACTGAGAAGGAAAAGCCCTTCTTACCTATAAGCCAATGAGATCAAGAAATTAAAAAACATTGAAGAATTTGGATAAAAAATAATAATTTGGGCAGGTCAAAAAGCATTCATATAAGTTAAAGAAATTTTTCTCAACCAGGTTGGGGCACAAGGAGGCAGGAAGAAGTACACCCCATTTATTCCTAGAGTGGTTTTTTTTTTTAAGCTAGAGCCAAAAATTGAAAGGAAAATTGAAAGATTAATTACTTTCCTACCTCCCTGGAATACCTGCAAGGAGAGAATTATGATAAGTATCTGTTGCATGTAAATAGCTGAGACAAAAAAAAAAAAACCATCACTTAATACAAGAAAAATACCTATTTCCAAAAATACCTATAACATACCGGAGTATATTGATTCTCAATGCAACGATTATACAGTATTCTTTCAGATACCACAGTGTCTGAGAAGGTTAAGAATTACCAGATCCACCACTTGACTTGTTCATTATTCTCTCCCTGGATCTTCCTCTTCCCAAAGCTACTCCCACCCAGCTTCTCCAATGTCAGCAAATGGAATTTCCAGCAGAGGTTACCCAGACACATTTGAGACATTCTAATACTTCACTCTCCATCACACCCACCCAGCCAATTCATCAGCAAGTTCTTTTATACCTCTAAAATATTCCTTTAGTCTGTCTATCTCTTTCCTTTCCTGTTATTATCTTAATCTAAGGAACTGTTATGGACTAAATTCATGTTAAATCCCTAATCCCCTATGTGATGTTATTAGGAGGTGGGGCCTTTGGGAGGTAGGTAATTAGGTCCAGATGAGGGCCAAAGAGTAGAGCCTCCATGATGGGATTAGTGCCCTTTAAGAAGAGACAGAGAAACCAGAACTTCCTCTCTCTGCTATGTGAGGACACAGTAAGGAGAAGGCATCTGTAGGGCAGGAAGACGGCCGAACTAGAACCCGCGCATGCCGCACCCTGAACACAGGCTCCCCTCGCTACAGGACTATGGGAAAAATGCCTGTTGATTAAGCCACCCAGTCTGACGACTAAGATAGAAACCATCATATTTTGCTTAAATCATCACAATAATCTCCTTGCTGCTCTACCAATTTCTTACCATGACACACAGGACTCAGAGAGATCCTTTAAAAACAGAAAAGCATGTTTAAGGCATGCTCCTGCTGAAAACCTTCCTATAACCGCCCCCTCACTTTCCTGCATATCATCACATAGTTATTATTGAGATTATTTTCACTTATTCCCGCCCACACTAAATGCAAATACCATTTCTCACTCATACACCCTACTTTAGGACTCATCCTGAATGGCATTATATAGTACCGCTAATCTTAGAGCTTTCCTTTTACCTCTGCCTTCCAATTAATTTATTAAAATGTTAACTGAAAACTTTCTCTTATTAGAAGATCCCCAAAACTCCTCCAATTGCAATAGCTGATGTTTATTCCTATAGTTCTCTTGCTGGTTCCGATAATTACCTATTCATTTAAAGATACCAAAGATGATTTATACATTTAGTTATTAAGGTTTTTTACATAGACTTTGCTCACCTAAAAATGCAAAGGCCTTTCAGTGTGAGAGGCAAACAAGTGTTTGAGATCAGGATGCACTGATTCAGGCAGAAGCTCAAACAGTGTTCCGATTAGGAGACAAAGGCCATGGGGTATTTATGAGAAAGAGAAGGCGAGCAATTACATCAATAGAAGGAAGGCATTTCTATTGGTGCAGATATATAACATAGTGATGTTAATTCCAAGCAATGTTTTTAATTTCCAGTCCAGTAGTCAGAATAACTAATTTCTTGTTATCTTTGCAAATAGTTCTTTGGGGGCACATGTTGCTTTAGTTCCAAAGATTATTTTGACTTATTTTAACATTCCAAAGATTGGAGGCATAAGACAATGCAATTTTAAAACTCCACTTTAAAGTGGCTCTGTTAATTATTTTTTGACAACTTTAAGGCATAAACTTTGTCCAAATATTTTAAATGTAACCCAATACTTTCTATTTATCCATATCATTATTTATTTCTGAAATCAAGCTACATTTTCATCAATAATTTAAGAACTCTACACTTTAAAAAAAAAAAAAAGTAGGTTTACCCTCTAAAAGGCCATTAACTTGTTATTTTTCAGAATTCTCCTGGAACTCTTGCTGCAGATAAATGAACAAATTGCCTGGCTTTCTATATCTTCACTGTTAATGTTGAAATGTTTTTTAGTACTTTCCCAATTTCACCCTTAACTTCTTTTAAAGTTCAAAATTGCCATTTTGTTCAAAATATTTATCCACATAAAAATTCTTATGAAATCCTGTAATTGGTAAGTTGATAATGATTGAGTCAAAATTTTGGCCCCTCCAATATGGAACAGATAGCACTGAAGATAACAACTGCAGTTATACAACCTGAATGGAAAAGGGAAAAAAGACTAAAACCTGTTGTATGAAGTGAACTAAATTATCTCTGAAGGCCCTTCCAGTACTAAAATTAAATCAAGTTCCATCATAATAATGACAACTGCTGACAGCGAGCACTTGCCCTCTATGTGCCAGGCACTGTGCTAGGGGCTTTTTGGCTCACGCAGAGTAAGTGCACAAACATGTTACCATGAGAACTTCTTTGCTTAAACACTCTAACTTATGCAAATAGGACACAGACCCTCTCTTAAAAGAAATCTCTTACAAAGCAAAATGGAAATGTCCCAAATTGTGGGGGGTGCCTTGTTCCCTGGGATTGGGAGAGACTGACTCCTTATGAAGTGCTTCCCTAAAGATCCACTGCTGAGAAAGGCATCAGAAGCAAAACCCGGAGCCTAGCCAAATGACCCTACTTGCCCTTGAGCATCAGGCTGGCAGGAGCCATTAAGATGCAGCATCAGGCTCGCCAAGAAAGCAGAAGTGACCTCACTGTTGATGAAGAGCTACAGAGAAGGTCAAGAGTATGAGTGACTCTGCTAAACCTGGAAGTCTCAACGACCCTGGTAATTGGGATCTAAGAGGATGTGAGGTGGCCGTGCCTAACAAGCGCTCTGTGATCACCATGTGCCCACACTTCAGTGTCCTCACTAGACTGCAGGGTTCTTGGAGGCAGAGACCTTATATATTTTTTATTTAATTTACCCCAGGACATAGCCTAGTCTAGGACCTGTAACATAAGAACCACGTAATAAATACTTAATGAGAAATATTAATAACCAATCTCCCAAGGGTCATATCCATTCCACTGAGGAGGGTGTACCAGCAAAATCAGAGCTTCCTACTGTGTGTGCTGGAGACCTCTAGTGGTGTCTGCATCTCACTAAGAGAAGTCAAAATCTGGAGGAGGGTAGAAAAAAATGGCAGCAGAATAGACAAATGTGTCCCGAGCCTAGTCCCGGAGCAGACAGAAAGAACAGCTGAGGGTCGCACAAGGAGTGTCTGTTGGTGAGTTGAGGGACAGCTATACTCCAAAAGACAGTGGGGGACTGCTGGACAGGGCTCCCCTGAAGAGGCAGCCCCCAGTGCTGCCGGGTTCCCTCCCAAAGCGACCAGCTCGGACACAGAAACCACATCATTTTGAAGAAGAAAGTGGATGTTATTGGAAGCCTGAAAATCTACAACTGTGACACCCACCGAACAGCTGCGAACTCCAGAACACCAGTCCCAGTTGTCACAAACACGTGGGTTCAGAGGAGCTCTACACCACAGAAAGGTCAGATGTCATCTGGGATAAGGTGAGGTCTCTGCTCCTGGCAGGAGAGAGAAATGCACTCACTGCAGGAGGTGGAGGACTGAGAGAAGTCTGAGCCTAGAAAAATCTATGGCTGTTGGGGTTAGGGTGATCCGTGAATGTGGAAAGGGGTCCTCAGAGCTGCTAACAGAAAAGAACTCTTAAAAGCAACTCATTTTGATCTGATGCAAAAGGACAGCCTAAAAATTTTAAAAGTGGCCGGCTACTTAGACCCAAGGAGGAAAAAAGACTGCAGACTTGCTCGGAGCCCCAGAGGTCCCAGTTAAACTGACTCTTTGTTTGTTTTGTTTTTTATTTTTTCCTTTAAATTCTTTCTTCTGATTACTGAGCCCAATACATAGGATCACCCAATTGGGGACACCCTAAGAGACTGCAAGGGAAAGTTGTTTTTCTGGAACCTAGGGATCAGAGAGGGGATTCACAATCAGAGAACCAGCTCCCACAAACTGGTATTATACTACAGGGAAAGCAGGATCTAATCACTGGCTAGCGAGGACCTATAGACCCAGAGTTCAATCCAGAAACACTGCACTCAGGGGTTGAATCACAAATTGACTCTTGTGTAAACACAAATAAAGGAATACAAGAAATTAAGACACTCTGCCTGCTTAAAAATCATGATTGACTTACAACACTGAGGAGCAGTGGAACTCAGGTTACTGCAGTATTGTTCTGACTAGGAAACAGGTGTGCCAAACAGAATAGTAGAGGAAGTGAATAACCTTCATTACTGCACTTTTTTTTTTCATCTTTTAGTTAAGATACTAACTTTTTTTTCTCACTTGATTTTACCTTTTTAATTATTACATTTTTATTTTCAATGAGTATTATTACTATTACTATCTTACCTATTTTTTTAAAAAGTATTTTATTTTCTCTTTAATTTAATTTGGGATTAGTGTTCTACATTCTATTTTTATCTTCCATTAAGCATAATTTTATTCTATCTCAACTTTACCTTTATGCCATCACTCTCTTTCTAACTTTTTCCCTTTTGTAAGTCAATCTGTTTCTCTTACCCTTTTCTTGTTTTAGATTTTCCTTATTCTTTCTTTCTACCCACTGCTAAAATTTCACCCTATTTATATATTTAATTTCCAATCTCCTGCTTCAAGTCCATACACACCTCTCTCTTCTCTGTCTTCACTATTCAAAAAATTGTTTTTCTCTCTGTCCTTTTGTTGTTGTTTGCTTACTTGTTGATTATATCAATTTTTATGCTTGTTTGTAAGATTGTTTTGCTTATTTTTATTGTTGTTTTTGTTTATTTTTTGCTTCTGTTTTCCCTAGCCTCACTTGATATTAGTTGTTGTTTGTAATTTGTATCCATCTCCAGATACTTGTTGCTAGCATTTGTTGGGATTAGTGGCTGTTCTTTTGGAGTTTTCTCCCCATACATATAGTTTGTTCCCCTCTTCTTTCGTATTCTCTTTCTTTTCTCTCTTACTTTTTTTTTCCATTTCCCAATTTCATTCTTGCACTCCTTTTTTTCTTCTATCCTATCCTCTAATTTGCCTTTCTCCGGTGGTCACCTTTACTTGAGGTTATTAACATCATGAATAAATTTCTGTTCAGTGCCTTGTGCATGGTACCTGATTGTGTTGTATTTTGTGCCTCTAAATGAACACAGGAGAGAGATAACTACATAACCAGACACCTGGAGAAAAGGGATCATGGGGAGACAAAGAAACAGCCCACATATGAAAGAAAAGTGGGCCTCACCAGAAAAGAAAGTAAACAAAATGGAGGCAAGCAACCTGGCAGAGAAAGAATTCAGAGAACTGGTCATAAGGTGAATGAAAAAATGAAAGACAAATTCAACAATATGTGTAAAAACCAAGAGGAAATGAAGAAGAACCAAGAATAAATGAAAAATAATATTGCTGCTGTAAAGAACTCAATAGAAAGCATAAAGAGTAGACTAGAAGAAGCAGAGGACCGCATCAGTGAGCTAGAATACAAGGTAGAAAAAAATACCCAAGTAGAGCAGCTTCTAGAAAAAAAATTTAAAAAGCAGGAGGAGAGCCTAAGGGAACTTTGGGACAACAGGAAACAAAACAACATCCGCATAATAATGGTTCCAGAAGGAGAGGAAACTGAACAAGGAACAGAAAACCTGTTTGAAGAAATAATGACAAAAAACTTCCCTGATATAAGGAAGAAAATACACAAATCCAAGAAATTCATAGAGTCCCAAGCAAAATGAACTCCAAAAGACTGACGCCAAGGTGCATTGTAATTAAATTGGCAAACACCAATGACAAAGAATTTTAAAAGCGGCCAGAGAGAGACAGAATGTTACCTACAAAGGAACCCCCATCAGACTAGCGACTAATTTCTCATCAGAAACTCATCAGGTCAGAAGGTTATGGAATGAAATATACAAAGTCATGCAAAGGAAGGGTCTGAATCCAAGAATACTGTACCCAGCAAGGCTAGCAATTAAAATTGAAGGTGAAATCAAGAGCTTCACAGACAAAAAAGGACTAAGGGAATTTATTACCACCAAACCAGCAATGCAAGAAATGCTAAAAGGTCTGCTGTAAAAAAATGAAATAGGAAGCAAAGAATGAACACAGGGGTAAAGAATAAAAATGGCAACAAATAAGCACCTATCAATAGTAACTTTAAATGTAAATAGATTAAATAACATAGAGTAATGGACTGGATAAGAAAACATGACCCATATATCTTCTATCTACAAGAAACCCACCTCAGGAAAAAGGATGCACACAGACTAAGGGTGAATGGATGGAAAAAGGTTTTTTAGGCAAATAGAAATGAAAGAAAAGCTGGGGTAGCAATACTTATATCTGACAAATTAGATCTCAAAATGAAGGACATAACAAGAGATAAGAAAGGCCACTTCATAATACTAAAAAGAGCAATCCAACAAGAAAAAAAACTCTGGTAAACGTATACACACCCAATACAGAAGCACTCAAATACATAAAAAAACTCCTGGAGGATATCAAAGGAAAGATTGGCAGCAATACAATCATAGTAGGAGACTTTAATACCCCCCCATCATCATTGGACAAATCCTCTAAACAAAAAATCAGCAAAGAAGCACAATCCTAAATGATTCACTAGACCAGATGGAATTAATTGACATCTTCAGAAAATTTCACCCCAAAGCCACAGAATATACATTCTTCTCAAGTGCACATGGGTCATTTTCAAAGATAGACCATATGTTGGGTCATAGGAAAAGTCTCTTCAAATTCAAGAAGATAGAAATCATATCAAGCATCTTCTCAGATCACAGTGGCATAAAACTGAAAATCAACTACAGTAAAAACAATCCAAAAAAATCAAACACATGGACACTAAACAGCATGCTATTAAACAATGACTGGGTTATCAGAGAGATCAAAGAAGAAATAAAAACATCATGGCAACAAATGACAATGAAAACAAAACAATACAAAATCTATAGGACACAGTGAAAGCAGTCTTGAGAGGGCAGTTCATACCTCTACAAGCCTACTGTAAAAAACAAGAAACAATGGTAATAAATTACCTAAACCTACAACTCAAAGAGTTATAAAGAGAGCAACAAGAAAAGCCCAGTGAAAGCAGAAAGAAGGAAATAATAAAAATGAGCGTGGAGATAAATGACATTGAGATAAAACAAAACAAAACAAAAGATCAATAAAACTAAGAGCTGGTTCTTTGAAAGGACAAACAAGATTGATGAACCTCTCACCAGGCTCACCAAGAAGCAAAGAGAGAAGACCCAAATAAACAAAATCAGAAATGAAAGAGGAGAAATAACATCAGATGCCACCAAAATACAAAGGATTGCTAAAAAATACTATGAACAAATCTATTCCAACAAACTGAACAACCGAGAGGAAATGGACATATTCCTAGAAAAATATAACCTTCTAAAACTCAATCAAGAAGAATCTAAACATCTCAATAGTCCAATAACTATGGAAGAAATTGAAGCAGTCATCAAAAAGCTCCAGCAAACTAAAGCCTGAGGCCAGATGTATTCAGTGGAGTTTTACCAAACATTCAAGGAAGAATTAAAACCTATCCTCCAGACTATTCCAAAAAATTTAAGAGCAAGGAACACTTTCAAGCTCCTTCTATGAAGCCAGCATCACCCTAATACCAAAACCAGATAAAGATAACACAATAAAAGAGAATTACAGGCCAATATCCCTCATAAACATAGATGCCAAAATCCTCAACAGAATTCTAGCAGATCGGGTCCAGCAGTACATCAAAAAGATCATACACCATGACCAACTAGGATTTATTCCAGGAATGCAAGAATGGTACAATATCTGCAAATCAATAAATGTGATACATCACATAAACAAATTGAGAGATAAAAATCACATAGTCAGATCAATTGATGCAGAAAAAGCATTTGACACATTCAACAAGATGGAAATAGATGGATCAAACCGCCAACATAATAAAAGCCATATATGATAAACCCACAGCGAACATCATACTCAATGGGCAAAAACTAAAACCATTTCCCCTAAGAATAGGAACAAGAGAGGGATGCCCACTCTCACCACTCCTGTTTGACATAGTACTGGACGTATTAGCCATTGCAATTAGACAAGAAGAAGAAATAAAAGGCATCCAAATTGGAAAAGAAGAAGTAAAGCTGTTCTTATTTGCAAATGACATGATATTGTACATAAAAAAACCAAAAGACTCCAACAAAAAACTAATAGACTTAATTAATGAATTTGGCAATGTAGCAGGATACAAAATTAGTGCCAAGAAACCTATGGCATTTCTATACACCAATAGTGAACTTACAGAAAGAGAGAATAAAAAAGCAATCCCATTTACCATCACATCAAAAAATTAAGATACCTAGGAATAAACTTAACTGAGGAGGTAAACGACCTATATGTGGAAAACTACAGGACACTGAAAAAAAGAGATAGAAGAAGATGTAAACAGATGGAAGAATATACCGTCCATGTTCCTGGATCATTAAAATATCCATACTAATCAAAGCAATCTATAGATTCAATGCACTACCCATTAAAATACCAATAGCATATTTCACAGATCTAGAAAGAACTCTCCAAATATCCATTTGGGAAAAAAAAAAAACACCCCAAAGAGCCATGGCAATCCTGAGAGAGAAGAATAAAGTAAGTGGGATCTCAATACCAGATTTCAAGCTATACTACAAAGTCACCGTTCTCATAACAGCCTGGTACTGGCACAAAAACATTCATATAGACCAATGGAATAGAATAGAGAATCCAGATATCAACCCAAACCACTATGCTCTATTAATATTTGACAAAGGAGGCATGAACATACAATGGAGTCAAGACAGTCTCTTCAATAAATGGTGTTGGGAAAATTGGACAGATACCTGCAAAAAAAAAAAATGAAACTAGACCACCAACTTATACCATACACAAAAATAAACTCAAAATGGATACAGGATTTAAACATAAGATAGGAAACGATAAAAATACTAGAGGAATCCACAGGCAGCACAATCTCAGACATATGTCGAAGCAATTTCTTCACCGATACTGCTCCTAGGGCAACAGAAACTAAAGAGAAAATAAACAAATGGGACTACATCAAAATAAAAAGCTTTTTCACAGCAAAAGAAACCATCAACAAAACAACCAGAAAGCCCACTGTATGGGAGAACATATTTGCAAATGTTATCACTGAAAAAGGTTTAATCTCCAGCATCTACAGGCAACTTATACAACTTAATAAAAGGACAATAAATGATCCAATAAAAAAATGGGCAATAGACCTAAATAGAATCTTTTCAAAAGAAGACAGAAGGTGGGGGTCAACAGAGGTGGGGCACAGACCCTCACCCCCTCAACCTTGCAGGGGCCTGAACCTTCACCCCTTCTAAGGGAGGTCTCCTGCTCCCATGGCTGCTTCGCTTCCCATGCTCAGCACAGATCAGGACCCAGGTAACAGACCGAGACTTGGCCCAACTCAGATGAGGACCCAGGTAACAGACAGAAACTTAGTCAACAGCAGCTGCCCTATATCTAAATTCATCCTAGCACCAGGAATGCTCAGGGTCTACTCAAGAATGCAAATAATCCTTCCCACTAATATTTACAGGGTAATCTAAGATTGTTGGTAGAGTATTAAACTTGATAGTAAAAGAGTAATCAAACTTTCAGATTAATTTAAATTGGCTAAATGAAATAAGTGAATATTCAAGAAAATTTAATTGTACTGGACAAAAAGCTGTTACTAAAGTATTAACTAAAATTTCTATTGGTAGTTCATATCATGGCAAAATTGCTTAACATGCAATGAACATAAAATAGGAATATTTTTGTGCAAAAAATTAAAATTTAAAGTTATCAAGATTGCATTAAAAATTTTACAAAGGTCTCTATTAATAAAAAAAAAAGGGGGGGATAGTAGGATAATATCACATAAGGAAAAATATCCAGTAACTAAATTACATCTAGAAAATTTTTACTTTAGAAAATTAATTTTCATTTGTAATGCTAACAGCAAAACACCCATGAAAAATACACATGGTGGCAAAATAAGCCAAAGGAAAATTATTTGGGCAAAAATAAAAAGGACCCCAAGTCAATTTTATAGAAAAGATTCCTTTATTAACTTTTGGTCGAGAATATGTTCATATACTGGGACTCAGAACTGTTGGACATTGAAATTGGGACTCAAACATTTTTTTTTTTTGTTCTTATTGGTTATTTCTAGTCTGCAGAGGCAAGATGTTTTTAAAGAAAAGAATCAGGGAGAAAAAAAAAACAGATACAGAGGCAAAGAAGCAATGAACAGACTGTAATACTACAGCAGGAAGGCACGGGAGGTTGAAGGATGGGGCTGTAAGAGATCAACCGAAGGACTTGTATGCATGTAGTATATAAGCATAACCAATGGATACAAGACACTGGAGGGGGGGGTAGGTGAGGGCATGTATTGGGGGGTAGGGAAGGCCGGGCGGAGGTCAACAGGGGGGAAAAAAAGGAGACATATGTACTACTATTTGTAATACTTTAAACATTAAAAAAAAAAAAGACGACAGAAGGAAGGCCAAGAGACATATGAAAACATGCTCAAAGTTACTAATTATCCGAGAAATGCAAATCAAAGCGACAATGTGGTACCATCTCACACCTGTCAGAACAGCAACCATCAACAAATCAACTAACGACAAGTGCTAGCAAGGATGCAAAAAAGAAGGAACCCTCGTGCACTGCTGGTAGGAATGCAGACTGGTGCAGCCACTGTGGAGAACAGTATGAAGTTTCCTCAAAAAACTAAAAATGGAGCTCCCATTTGACCCAGTAATCCCACTTCTAGGATTATATCCCAAGAAACTAGAAACACCAATCAGAAAGGATATATGCACCCCTATGTTCATAGCAGCACAATTCACCATAGCTAAGATTTGGAAACAGCCTAAACGCCCATCAGCAGATAAGTGGATCAGAAAACTATGATACATCTACACAATAGAATAATACGCTGTTATAAAAAAAGAAATTCTTACCATTTGCAGCAGCAAGCATGGATGGACCTGAAGAATATTATGTAAGTAAAATAAGCCAGACAATGAAAGAAAAATACCACATGATCTCACTCATTTATGGAAAATAAAGAATATTATAACCTGATAAATAAACAGACAGATACAGAGGCAATAAAGCACAAACAGACTATCAAATTACAGTGGGAAGGCTGGGAATTGTTGGGGAGGGAGGGAAATAGATCAACCAAAGGACTTGCATGCATGCATATAAGCATAAGCAATGGACACAAGACACTGGGGGGCTCAGATGAGGACATGCGACAGGGGATAAGGGAGGCTGGGGGAAAGTCAATGGGGGAGAAAAAGGAGATATATGTACTAATATATGTAGTATTTTAAATAATTTTTTTTTAAAAAAAGAAAAAGAAATCTGGAGGTGGACAGATTGGAAAGGACCAAACACCAGGACACAGTTTAAGACCCTAGGTAGTGCTGTGACAGAGTAATGATCTAAAGTTGAAAAATAACAATAAAACAAGTTCAAATAAGAAGGTGAAAACACAGTTATATGATTGTGATACATTATGAAGAAAGCAATTTTTTGTTATCTTTATGGTTGACAGTATTACATATGTCCCCTTTAATTGTTTCTTAATAATTAGTCTTATTAAAAAGTACAACAAATCTAGTTCATAAGCCTCTCATAGCACCACATTAAGTTTAAGTGTCTTTAAACATAAATGACTAGTATTCTAAAATATATTATTACTTGAAAGACTATAAAAGAATAAAGTAAACAATTTTGAAAGAAAAAGAAAATCACCCCTTTATAAATTCTAAGCATGGGAGTTAGGATGGAAGCAGTCCTTCTATTTTAAATTCACTGTCTTTCTCAAAGATAGTCAACTAGGGTCATCTGCCAGTCATCTGTGATCTCAAAGAAACTGCAGACCCCATTTTGATAAAATGTTGGTTATGCTGAAGAGGTACCATTCTCAAAATTATACTCAAGAGTCTCACACTTAAAGGGCATGTCTCCCTGATCTTTTCCTCAGTAAAGGAATCTCACTGGGTTCATAAAAATCATAGTGGTTAGACAATCATGTACTTTATTAAGTGTTCTCTCTGCTATTCCAGCACCCATCTGGCACCATACACAGTCACTTCTATTTTATAAAGGAGGAAACTGAGATGCAGAGAGGTGAAGTAACTTGCTCAAGTTGGCCCAGCTAGTTAGACCTTGAATTGCACAAGATCTTGAATTGCACACAATTCAAGGTCTAACTAGCTGGGCCAACTTGAGCAAGTTACTTTACTTCTCTGCATCTCAGTTTCCTCCTTTATAAAATAGAAGTGACTGTGTAAGGTGCCAGGTGGGTGATGGAATAGCAGGGAGAACACTTAATAAAGTATATGATTGTCTAACCTCTATGCTGTACACCTGAAAGTAATACCAAATACAGTGGTACCTCGAGATACGAGTTTAATTCGTTCCGTAACCTTGAGGCGTGGGAAACTATGAGACGCTCGAGTCGCGGTAAACTGGTGGGTCGTGTGCAGCCCGCCGATCCGCGCGATTACTCCTATCTCAAATGTTGCTTGTATTCAAAGCAAAAATCACTCACTCGACAGCTAGTATCTCAAAAATCTCGTATGTTAGGGCACTCGTATCTTGAGGTACCACTGTAATACTAAGTGTAAACTGTAATTGAAAAATAAAATTTAAAAAAATATAGTAGAAATTATAAGTTTCTGCCTCAAAGCTATGAAAAATAGATATATTATACATTCAAAGAACCTAAAGTAGTGTCATGTACCTAGTAAGGAATCAAGTGTCAATTATTTCAATTAACAAGCTCTAATGATCTAGAATGATCCATGTAAACCAACTAAGATTTGACATCTTTAACAAGAGCAGCATACAAGCATTTTTTTAAATATATTTTAATTGATTTCTGAGAGGAGGGGAGAAGGAGAGATAGAAACATCAATGATGAGAAAGAATCATTGATCAGCTGCCTCCTGCATACTCCCTACTGGGGATCAAGCCTGACACCGAGGCATGTGCCCTGACCAGGAAATGTGACCTCCTGGTTCATAGGTTGATGCTCATCATTAAACCACACCAGCCTGGGAAGCATATTTTTTTCATGCAATTCAATTTATTTACTTTTACAACTTAATCCAAAGGCTTAACTTGTAGGTATCACAGCTTTATTGGTTCAAATCAAGACATCACAAGTTCCAGCCCATTAAACATATTTATCTTATTTTTTTTTATTGTGTTACATATATACATATCTTCCCATTGCCCTCCCCCTCCCAGGCATACCCCAACTCCCTAGTGTTTTGTGTTCATTGGTTATGCTTATATGCATGCATACAAATCCTTTGGTTGATCTCTTATCTACCCCACCTCTCCTTAACCTTCCTACTGTAACTTGACAGTCTGTTTGATGTTTTACTGCCTCTGTATCTATCCTTTTGTTCATCAGTTTATAATGTTCTTTATTATCCACAAATGAGTGAGATCATGTGGTGTTTCTCCTTCATTGACTGGCTTATTTCACTTAGCATAAGGCTCTCTGGTCCCATCCAGGTTGCTGCAAATGGTAAGAATTCCTTCCTTTTAATGGCAGCATATAATTCCATTGTGTAGACGTACCATAGTTTTCTGAACCATATTTATTTTAGAAAGAGCTTTCATGATTCTATAATACTCTTTTAAAATGCAACATTTTTTCTTGGTACATTAACTGAAAATATTATATTTAATTGATATTATGAATATTTAAAATGCCCTATAAAAAAGTAGTTGCCATAGATGAAATCTTTCATCACAAATCCTATTCATCTAAGAAATGAAAGACATAATTTTTACTTTGTAAAAGCAGTTATAATTTCACAAAGACTCAAAAACAGCTGTGAGCATGCTTCTAGGTATGGACCAAGTATACCTTAAAAAAAAAAAACTTAGGGGGAGATTTTATCTTATATATAAAGCTCTTTAAAAGTCTATGATGCTTATGAAACTTCTGAAGTTGTTTGATCAACTTCATAGTGGAAATGGGAGAGTTAAGATTAAACATGACAATAATGGGAGTTAAAACATCTGAACAAAAGGAAATTGTGCTTTATTATACGCATCAAAGAGAACCCCTCATATAGGAGTTTTGGGATGGGGAGAACAAGCCATCCATGCCACTAGCTATTAGGTCTTCTAGATTGCTCAATAATATTATTCACAAAGCCCATTCCTTCCTTCAAAGCATCAAGTCCATTCCTATAGAAAGTAAAAATAAATGTAGCTTCTGAAAACAAGATCAACATCAGGAATATCAACAGCAAAATCTTGGAAAAGTTACTCTCACAGTGGCAGAGGCCCCCTACTTTTGGTTTGGAACACTACAGGTCACTACTTCGGCCAATGTTTTCCTATTAATTCCATTCATAGTTAGTCCACTGGGAAATGATAATTTGAAACTGAGAGGGGACTTGCACCCAAAAATGCACTCACAATCTATTCATCTAGTTTCCTCTAGAATCACTCCCACCAACCATCCAGTGGAACCTGGACATTTGCAAAGTACACATGTTGAGGAGAAAAATTACAAAGAAAACTTAGAAAAAGAAGCATTTGGGCTCTCATTTTTCTATTCAGCTTATCTGTATATAATGATCATAGTAACTACTTACTGAGCTCTCAGTAAAGCACGTATTTAGGTAATAAACACATACTTATCCTCTTTGTTCAGCAAGATATTAGATAGGGCATAATGTGAAAAATAGAGTGCTGCTACATAAAGCTAACAAACAATCACGCCATAACATGACATATGACAGGAAACATGATCTGCAGACCTCTGGAGGGCTGTATTCTGTATCCCTCGAATAGACATGGGAGCATGGTCTTCAGTAGTGTTTTTGAGCCTAGGTATAATTCCCATCCATGCCCCTTTAATGGCTCCCCATATTCCACCTTCACATTATCCTTCATCTAGCCAACTTGGAAGATAAACAGAGAGAATATACATGAGAATGAATTTCAGCAGAAGAGAGGGCAGCCGAACAAAGGCTTTGCTTTTTCAGAAAGGAGCTGGAAGTTCAAATCTTATAAAAAATAGAAATTCATTGAAGGGAAAACCTGATATTGTTGAAAAATATATAATAATTTATCTATCGATATAATACAATTATGTATAATCACATAGTATTATAGGCAGTGGTCCTCATGAACACAATAGGGCCATCTGACTTTTACTTCTTTCTTTCTAGGTCTTCACAGAACTCTAAGTCACATTCAAACGTTGGAAATGGCTTCATAATCATTGGCTTAACACTTGAAGTATTTATTATAGAGATGGCCTAATGTTTTTGATGAGGCAAACAAGTAAAATGGTCTTTTTCAAGCAATAAAGTAGAACTGGCCCTGGAATGTATTTGATTGAATTTGTCCCGCCCCAAAGGGAGCCTCAAGAGCGTGGGGCAGAATCATGCACCACATCCTCCAAACCAAGTCAAGAAGAACTTAGAGAAGGCAATGAATCTAACCAGGGGCCAATCGTTACCCTATAAAAATGGCATTCTTTTTCAGTATCATGAATAATGTCAAGTGGAAAAACTTCAAGAAAATATTCTAGAGATGTGTTTTCTTATGTAGATATTCATATTATAAAAAGGAATTTTACTTATTTTCCATATGTGATCATCTAAGTCAATGTTTAAAATTCTAAGGTCTAATACCCAGTTACAAAGTGTGGACTGTGTCTAGATTCATTTTTTTTTAAATCTATGATTATATGATCCCAAAGAATTATTATTAACCCCACTGTTAATTACTGTTCATTTTAATTATTGCTACTGTTGGGTATGATAATGGCACAGTGGACACACAAAGTGGTAAAGTGTCCATATTTTTAAAATATACATATTAAAGTATGTGGGAATGAAATGAGATTTATTTTAAAATAGTTCAGCTAAAAAATAATAATAAATGAGGCTAAATGTGACAACATCTTGGTAATACTAAATCTGGGCAATGGGTTTACAGAAGTTCACATATTTCCATAGTTTTATATATGTTTAATATTTTTCCTAATTTTTAAAACATAAGCATTCTGTTGTCTAGAAACACTCCAGATCTTTTAATATTTAAAAAAATGAAGTACAAAAATCATGAAGTTGTCATTTTTAGATCTATTCTTTTATACAGCTACTCAGAATCTCATCTAATTTAAGAAACATTTTAAATGAAGACCCTACTGAAATTGTTTACCTATTGTTGACTCAAAATGCTTTTTCCACAACAATAAAATGCATGTGCCCAAAGATGTGTAAAAACAGGCTAGCCTCTCCCAGAAAGCAGCCTTTTCCCTGCCACAAATCTTCAAAACTCATGACACACTTTTCTATTTCAAGACTTCTAAAAAATGATTTCCCTCCTTTAGGGAAAACTATATCATGAGGAAAGAGCTCAGCAAAATCTGCAAACAAAGCATAGGTTAAATGCAGAGTCCTTTCCTTCAGTCCAAAGGACAGACAAGAGAAAATGAACATTTTCAAAGCATTTTCAAAACCTTATTCCAGCTAACTCTGGGCTCTGCTCTCTTTTTCCTTCCAAGATACGTCACTTAACTGTCTGCCGAAACATCTCTAGCCCATTCTACCTGATCACATTCCAAAGATGCAGCTTCTCCTGGAACCACTTGTCAGTGACAAGCTGCTAGAGAGCACCTAGCAAGCCAAGTGCGATCATCTGCTCCCTCCTTGTTCCCTTTCAGGCACACTGCTGTCCATCAGAGAAGTAATTAATGGGCTTATTATGTATGAAAGCGTCATCCCATCAGTGTGCTGTCTGGTTTGAATAGCTCACATCAGCTCTTCATTCATCCCAACTATACTCACTGTCCGGAGATATGATAAAGCTGTACTTCCTTTTGGATTTTTCCCTCCCTATTCAAAAGCAGTGTAGCAGAGCGGTGTGTTACAGAAGCATGAGGATGACAGAAGAAATCCCTTCAGTCTCTACAGAAAGAAGCTAATGGACTGAAAAGTTGGAGAAAACAAGAAATGCTTCTGTCCAGATAATTTCTTAAGCAACTTGATTCTGGAGTGTGCATAATATGGACAGAACTTCTCCAGAAGGCAAAACATCTATAGAAAGAACCAGGATTGCTCATTGCTGAAACACTCAATGAATTTTTAATAAGTTCTGAACACTCAGGTTGTCCGTGGTCAGATCAACTGCTGCCATCAGATAAAGGCAAAATTCATCCTCATTTCTATAACCCTATCCAAATGGAATCTTCATCTGTTGCATGCTGCCCTGACTAATGCTACAGGATTACCAGGAATACAGATACAGGCATTGCAAGAAATCAACAGTGGCAAAAGAAAACACGAAAGGCACGTAGAGAAGGCATCTCAGGTATCGAAGCTTACAATTTCCAGCCAGAGTTTCAAATCACTGAGCTTCAAACGAACCACTACCAGGTAAGATTTAATTTTATAACACTAAATTATATGTTTGACTATGAAACTAACCCTGCTAATGCTGTGAATGAGCTGGGAGATTTTAATTTTATGCAATCCTTATGCAAACTCAAGCCTTCTGGGGTGAAGTCTTATTTTCACTTATGCTAACTATAATAATAAAACACCCAAGTAATCCCATTCAATTTTTACTGGCTTGGTCCCATCTATGTCTTCGTTTTTAAAATCCCAATTTTGTATTATTTAATAGCTGGAAAAAAATGCATGGAAAGAGCCCTGAATGGGACCCAAGAGCCATTCACAGATGCTATTAACTGAACATATTCAAATGAAATTTGTTTCTGAAGGCACTTGGTAAAACAGGAAAAAATTAATGCATGTTTTATATTATTTCTATTAATGCAAAAGGACAAAGCTCAATGACTGTTTTTTGTCATAACAAAAGAAAAGAGCAGGCTGTGCTGTCACTCTCATTCACACTAAAGAAAAACAATCTCTCGTGAACTGGGTATAACCCTTCAGTGAAATGGGCTGAATTTACCCTGAAGGTCCTGGGCATATTTTTATGAGACTAAATAAGGACACTTTTTTTTATTTATTTAACAATAGAAAAAAGACGTCTGGTATTTTAACAGTTTTAACTGAGATCAATGGTCCAAACTGTAAAATGCAAAGAACTACTGAAGCCATCAAATAATTTTAAAGGGTACAGTGCCTTTTAGAAATTCCCTAGAAATCATCCCATAAGGAGATTTCTAAACACACACACACACACACACACACACACACACACACACGTCAGAATCTTAATTCCCTACATAGATTTTTAGGCAAAATTCAACCCTATTAGTTTTCTTATAACTTCAATAGGAAAAGTTCAAAGGCCAATCTTTTCATAAAGAAATTTTACAACAAACAATATGTTTCTATTATCTTAAAAGACAGGAAATACAGGAAACAAAAGCAAATCACATATAACTATGGAGATCTGACAATACAAGGAAATTTATCAAAAGTAATTTTCAGTACTTGTCTAAAAAAACAGTAAAATTTGAAACTATTCTCTTCTACTTCACTGAATTATTTCTTTTCAAATTTTAATAAAGAGAAATACATGATCCCATCACTCTTTTCAAGGCAATCTATAAATAACCTTAAATATCATAAGTTTTTTGCATTTGAATTCATTATAGAAATCCACCCATCAATTTCCAGGACCAAAAGAAAGCAGCAATTTAAATATAAGCAGTGACAGTGTAATGTACCAGTTTGTTGAAAGAAAAATGTTTATTTATTAAGAAATTTAAATATAATTACTTTGTATTACCAGCTCTAACTAAAAGTAAAGTATTACTTTTTGCCTACATTGAAATTTACTTCATCCTTAATTCTTTTCATCTTTTCCTCCTTATTATATTTTGTAAACTGATATGCCTTGAAAGTCTGTATATTATGTATTTGGAAAGTGAAAATATTACTATTTCAACTAAATGAATAATTTAATTTAGAAAAAAATATGAGAGTAACAATATTATGTTCAACAATTTGTTTCCAATGAATAGAATTGAAGGGGGTATAAGATTATATTTCTGAAGTCTTCTGGATTTTATGCCTTCATTGTAACATTCAGAGACGCATACCCACCAGTTTGGGGACTTTGCTTCTATGACTTATCTCCTAATGACAATCGATGGGCAAACCGATACAACTCCCCTCCCCTTTCATTCTGGTCAGCAACAGTCCCAATGAGTCTTCATTTTCTTTCCCATCTAAATCAAGGTTTTTCTCTATCATAATCCATTCTGAATAATGATCTTTGAAGTTTAAAAATAGCTTTTAAAACACTACAGTAATGTGAACTAATCTATATTTTCTCTTCATTTTAGTGAAAATTAAAAAAATATTAGCTAATTTTATCAATTAGTTAAATTTCATGAATTAGCTAATTTTATCAATTATGTATTAAAAAGTCAAAAATTGCTTATTATCAAATGGACAAGTAATTTTATGCTAGTATCTGAAAATTTGACTTAGGAAGTGTTTCCCTTGTGTTGATAGATTTAACAACTTTAAAAAAATGTTGAAGATTCTTGGGAAGTAGTCGATGACTGCTTAATGTATTTTATGCATGCTATATAAAAGTATATTATAAAAATAATAGGATGTGTGTCATTGGATGCTTTCTAGAAATGGAGCAAATATTTTGTCCTTGCAATGATATTTATCACTATACCCTCATCTTCTGCAAATTTTAAAACATCCAAAAGCTATAAACTTTTTATTTATCCCATGAGAAAATGAAAGTAGATATTCAGGTCAAAATAAAGTACTTCCATTTAGTGTCTCTGTTGACTTTGTATGTTAACTTGTCTGAAATAGCAAGCAACATAGTTTTGTATATAAAATTAGAACCATACCTATAATTCATTTATAAGTGTTAACATTTTATTTAATGGTACTGGCACTACATGTTTACTGGCATCTGCATTACTATAACTTTCAAATTTTCCTTAAAATTTTTGAAAGGCCTTCTTTAACATTCCAGTATAATGGAAAAGTTTTCCAATCTTAATTCAACCAGATATTTCAACTAGCTGGCATATTTGATGCTTATCATGGCTACTTTTCTTCATGAATTGACCAGCTTTGAATAGAATGATAGTTGATCATGGGGATTCAGCTCCTCTCCAGCATCTTCCTGCTGAGAGAGAACAGTCTTTGATGTGTGACATCACAATCAGTAGCTGGGGAAGTGACTGTGATATCAAACAGATGATTATATCCTTTCAGTGTGAACTAGCTGTGAGACATGTGAGCACTATCATTTCAAGGCGTATCACAGAGGCACTACAGAGGCGCAGATTAGAGAAAGACCCTTCCATTGCAGTTGCTTTCACAGCAGCAACTATTTAAGATAAAAAATTCCACTTCACAGTTTTCTTCATTAATAATTTTCAAAAGGCAGTAAACAGTACATTAATAATATTCACAGGTGATGGTAAAATGGGTGTGAGGAAAATACCAGCAACTAACCATACAATAATGGAAGTGGAACCTAGAGAACGGAGAAATTAGGAGCAAAATTTCACCTGAGTTCCAATAGTAATACTGATGCTACTCAGGAAACTGAGAACATTATTCACACATTCAAAATGAAAAATAATCTCTCAGAATGAGATACTCCTAAAGAAAGATTATGAGAGGATCCCATGACATAGATTAATTAGTATGTGGCAGGCACATATTATAAAATGGGGGTGGGATGAAGAAAATATGAACTCATAAAAGAGGAGGAATCTCTTTAATAAGCCAACCTACTGTTTCTACAAACATCTTCTTAAAAATTGCAAAAAATAATAAAAACAATTTGGGAGTAAGAGCTCAACAAAGACAAAATGAGAGCTGCCTGTGCACCCTCTCTCCTTTTTTTTTATCATCTTTTATGCAGCTCTAGCTGCAAAGGACAGAGAACAACCAATACTCCACACGGAGCACAGGTACAATTTATCCTTTGATTAGCTGCAACAGTCTCAATTCAAAACAATAGTCATTTGTGTCTTAGTCTCCTAGACTCAGAGACAATATAGATGATGTATGAGGAAAGAATAACAATTCTATGAATAACTACAAGCCAAACTGAGGTCTTGTTATCTATAGTTACAGTTTGCTTGAGCAATGGTATGTTACAGAATTCTTAAAGCATTTTTCCAGTCTTATGTACTGGTTAATTACTACCACTATTATTCAACAGTTGTTTGAAGATCTTGCCAAACTACATTTTTCATATGATATTGAAGGTATTAGTGAAATAACTCAAGAATGCAGATCAATCAAAAAACATTACCACTTTAATAGACCCATAGTTTGAGGTCACATTGTCAGAAGTATACATGGGCTTCCTCTTTACTGATTATTATATGACTGTATAATATGCTCTTTGGGTAGCGAAGATCAAAAACAGTTTCCAGTTCAGTTGTCTCCATATCTTCAGTTGTTTACGGAATTTTCTTGGTGCAATAATCTAAATATGCAGGGGGGGAAGATAGAGGTACATAATCTAAATCTATCAGGCTTAGATCATAATCTAAAGATTAAATATTAGATGGTGCTACTGTAATATTTAATCCTTCATCAGCTGCATGTCTTCTTTCATGTGTTGCAAGGACATAATCCTCTGCAGACAGCAATTTTGGGGTAACCTGTAGTAATACAAAAGTTTTTCATGCCTACAAACTTCCACAGCATTTGGATCACAACTCTTTTATAGCATCTTGTTATACTGCATTGGAAACCTATTTATATATTCATCTTGCCTACAAACTCTGCATCCTCATGGATGAGGACCTCAAGAATGAGGATCACATCTCATTAATTTGTCTATTCCCAAGGTAAGCACAGGACTAGTTAATCAATAAATGCAAAATGAATTTGGAAATGTATTCTAATACATTCTCAAGGGCAATCTCATCAAACAAGCAGAAGAATACGATCCTAAAATATACTTGATCTTCTGCTCATTAGTAATTAGCAAATAGAACAGTACAGAAAAGTCCCCAAGTAGGGAACTTTCTGGGGCAATTATACTACATTGTTGGCTATAATGAGATCAGGTGTGTGAAGTATGATATTTACTACTAGAGGCCCGGTGCACGAAATTAGTGGAAAAGTAGGCCTTCCTTCCTCCGATTACCAGCATTGGATTACCTCTGGCACCCAGGACGGGGACTTCCCTCGCAGCCTCAGCTTCGTCCAGGTGGTCCAAAAGGACACCCAGTCTAATTAGCATATTATGCTTTTATTATTATAGATGAAGTGTATAAATACAGACATCAAATGTATCCCCTTATTTGCTGTATTAGACATATGGAAATCACATTTGCCATAACATTGTGATATAGACCTTCATCAATAGTCCAAAATGATCTAGATTGGCCCTGCTATTAAAGAAGTGATTACAGGAGAATTTGGATAAGCATTTTTCAAAAGAAATTGAAGTAATACTACAATCAGCTTCCTACTCAAAGATGAGAGTAGCAAAGGGACAGACTTAAAATCGTACTATTGTTCTATGCTCTCTCCCTCCCTGTGTGAGGAATGAATCTATGCAAGAACCCAAGTCCAATCTCCTTTCTGAGTTTCAGAGCCAACGTATCCAATTTACTATTAAATCTATGCCAACAATGGTGATCTCTTTCACAGCAGGGACAAAGACTAAAGCTTATTCTATACCTGATCCTCTCTGATAGAAATTAAGGTAGGAAGAGCGATGAAGGATGCCAGCATTCACTCTAGAATTCATCAACATGTGTGTTGGGATGGAGTCCACTAGTCTCTAGAGATATTCAGGCATATGGGTGATGTGCTCATTAAGTCCCCACAGAAATCTGGGGGTTGATGTTGGTTTTTGACCTTTGATATCCATCATTTTAGTAGTATTACATTATTTCAAACAAGATCTTAGATAAACCATCAAGATATACTATCATAAAGCATGTAAAAGCAGATCTAGTGAGGCTGGGTTGAAATGAAAAGCTAAGAGCCCTGCTAGCTATAAGAAACCCAAGACATTCCATCTCTCCCCTCCCCTTCTTTGGACTTGCACCTAAGGTATATGTGCTGTAATTGTTGTGCCAACTAGAAGATCCACAATGGTATTCTGCATTTTAACACATGCATTCAATTCACTACAGACACCACCAAATACTCCAAAATTCCTGGAGTGAGGTATGTGACCCAATAGTTTTTGCTAGCCCTAGGGGGCACAGGTAGCAAACAGCACTGCTAAGACATGCAGAATATGACTCAATTAGTCTGTTGTCTCAACAATGATCAAGCAACCAAGATCTACAGTTCACATAAATCACAATAAGTAAACAAGGACTAAACATCTATAATGTGGGTTAAATTTTCACAGAAGTAACTAAAATTAACAAAGTCTCAGAAAATTACATCATTTGCAATTAAGAAGGAAGGCGTGGAAATGAAACAGTGAGAATTTGTCATAATAAGAGTCGGAATTCATTATTTTAAAAAATCAATGGAATTCAACTATTGAAAATACCATGAAGCTCCCTTTATGTTTTCACCTATAACACAGTGCCAAACATTTTAGTTTCCTTGAGTTGATTCCAGGTTTGTGGGCTCTGTAATTTACTTGAATTTGAGAGTAAGATAGAGCTTAAGTATTTAAACTACAAATCATATGTATCTATATATCTAGCACAATATAGTAAAGAAAAGCAACCTTTTTTCCAAGAGGAAATGTCATTTTCCACCCCCAAAAAAACATGTTTCAAATATGTTTTGAAACATATCCTATCTAATAAAAGAATAATGTACAAATTGACCATCACTCCAACACACAGGATGGCTGCCCCCATGTGGTCAAAGATGGACACAAGATAGCCAAAACAAGATGGCTAGCAGGGTAGGGCAGTTGTGGGCAATCAGGCCTGCAAGGGAGAACAGTTAGGGGTGACCAGACCAGCACAGCAGGGCAGTTGGGGGGGCCCAGGCCTTTATGCAGGGCAGTTAGGGAGGACCAGGCTGCAGGGGAGTGCAGTTGGGGGTGGCCAAGCCTGCGGGGAGGGCAGTTGGGGATGACCAGGCCGGCAAGGGAGGGCAATTGAGTGTGACCAGGCCAGCAGGAAAGGGCAGTTGGGGGGAAGACCAGGTCTGCAGGGGAGGGTAGTTTGGGGGTACCAGGCCCTTATGCAGGGCAGGTGGGGGGGAGGGCCCAGGCCTGCAGGGGAGGGCAGTTGAGTGTGACCAGGCCAGCAGGGGAGGGCAATTAGGGGTGACCAGGCCTGTAGGAAGGGCAGTTAGGGGTGACCAGGCCTGCAGGTGAGGGCAATTGGGGGCAACCAGGCCTGCACGTGAGGGCAGTTGGGGACAACCAGGCAGGCAGGGGAGGGCAGTTAGGGGTGACCAGGCCTGCAGGTGAGGACAGTTGGGGGTGACCGGGCCTGCAGGGGAGGGCAGTTGGGGGCGACCGGGCCTGCAGGGGAGGGAAATTAGGGGAGATGAGGCTAGCAAGGGAGGGAAGTTAGGGGTGACCATGCCAGCCAGAGAGGGAGGGCAGCTAGGGGCATCCAGGCCTGCAGGGGAGGGAAGTTAGGAACAATCAGGCTGGCAGGGGATCATTTAGGCTTGTAGGAGAGTGGTTAGGGGGTGATCAGGCTGGCAGGCAGAAGCAGTTAAGGGCAATCAGGCAGGCAGGCGAGCAGTTGGGAGCCAGCAGTTTTGTATTGTGAGAGGGATGTCCAACTGCCCATTTAGGCCCAATCCAGGTAGGGGCCCCAGATTGGAGAGCATGCAGGCCAGCTGAGAGACACCTCCCCTGCACGAAATTTCATGCAACGAGCCTCTAGTCTATTTATATAAAAGGTTAAATGACTGACAATACATATAAAGCTCTCACTGGCACCAATTATACCCGTGTTCTAATTTTACAATACTATATTATATATACTATTTTGACATGTAATTTTTGCAGTAACATAACTGCCATACAAATCTTTCTTCTAATTAATTTCCTTTCAATGTGCACAAATCCATGTACCAGGCCACTCGTTATGTCATAAATGTATTATGTAATACTTTGTTATGACTATGTAATAAATTAATTATTTCCATTTACTGATCATCTTCAGCACTATTTCCTATATACTAAGGAAGTTTCATAACTGTTATTCCAAAATCTCAAATGATTCCTATTTTGAACCTAATCTTCCAAATGACCAGTCTCTTTTTCTCCCTAAAATGTTTTAAAGTCTTTTGAAATATATTCTTGAAATTCTATTTATTTTTAAATATTTTACTATAAATTATTTCAACCCATGTACTTATCTCTCAGCTTTAACAAATATCAATTTTTGCCATTTTTGCATCAGGTTTTCTTCATGGTCCTCCATAAACAGGTCTAGGAAGAAAAACTCTAGCAAGCAATACTTGAGATAAGTGTGTTAGAGCTAGTTGTAACTTATACATCTTTATTAAGGTTTCTAAGTAGCAGGAGAAGGACCTTCGTAACCATAATATATAATTATCTTCAATACAAATACTTTAAATAAATGTAAATACCAAGACAAGAGACAAAAGAGTTTTTAATTGAATTTAGTGAAAGAGATAGGAGAAAGAGAGAATTTGTTGTTCCATTTATTTATTCATTCAGTAATTGCTTCTTTAAAAAAAATTAAGTATGTTGTTATTGGTTATAAAAAGAAAGGAAGAGAGAAGGGGAGAGAGAAACATCAATCAGCTACCTTCTGCAGCCCCCCTATCCACCTTGAAGATCAAGCCCACAACCTGGGCCTGACCAGGAATTGAACCAGGGGCCACTTGGTACATAGATTAACATTCGAATACTGAGCCACCTGACTAGGTCATTGGTTGCTTCTTGTATATGCCCTGACTGGTGATCAAACTAGCAACCTTGATAAATCAGGATGACACTCTAACCAACTGAGCTACTGGATATGGCTGAGACAAAGATTTTTTTTTTAATTTATTGGGGGAGGGGGACATTTATTGGCCCTGGCCCGGTGGCTCAGTTGGTCGGAGCATCTTCCTATACACCAAAAGATTGCAAGTTTGAATTCCAGTCAGAGCACATTTCTAGGTTGCAGGTTCAATCACCAGTAAGGGCACATATGGGCCACAATCAATCTGTTTCCTTTCTCCATTCCCCTCCTTTTCCTTCTCTCTCTCTCTCTCTGTGTGTCTAAAAATCAATTTTAAAAAAACATAGACTCAGGTGAGGATTTTAAAAAAAACAAAAAACAGAAAACCATTTATTGTACTGTCCTTTCTCAGATGCCCAGAAGAACTTTTGAAGCAATGTCCTAGGCAACAGAATCATACGCTAGTTTCTTTAATCTTCCCCCTGAGTCAGCTTCCTGTGACACAGTGACATCTGGATAGAAGTAATCAATACTACAGGATCCCTTGGGTAGGAAGTCAACTGTCAACAATAATTTCTTATGTAGAAAAGAAATACCTGAACTTTTGGTCACAAAGTCACAAGCTAGTTGTTGCAAGTTAATATCCTACTTTAAAACAATGTGTTCCTGGCTCAAGTCAGTACCAAAAAAGTCTGAAATGTGCATATCCTCACTCTAATGAGTCAGAAAATCCACCTATTCTCTTTTTAAAACAAAATAACCAAAACCACCACAATAAACACGGCTGGACTCCTTACAGTGAGACAGGGAAGCTTGTCTTCAGTGGAACAATTGAAAGATACCGTTTCTCACATACTGCTGCCATAAAAGGTCACCTGGTCAACACTTCAACAAGCACTGAAGAGACAAGGTCAAACAAATCCTCTTCCTACTCCCCCCTTGCCTTCATTCACAAGCACATAAAACAATGCATGTCACAACAAATTCCAATTTCATACACTCACATTCGCTCTCGTTAGGAGGCTACTACAGTAGGTAGCATCCTTAGTGTCAGGCTGCTGTATCCCAACCAGTGACCTTACCACTTCACATGTTCTCTCTCCTTCAAGGACACTTTGAAAAAATGATCCACGCATATCTCCCTTTTCAGTTATCCCTATACCTACATTTGTAAAATTTTAAACCTTGAAACTCTGTTTCTACAAACAGAGAATCACAGGTTCTTCTATAATACTCTAAAATATGCTCATCCAAAAATACGATCTTCAGGTAAGTTAATGCTCCCTGTTAAAGCAGCCAGCTTACACCAGAAAGCCCATTTCAAAACTTACTGCTCCTGAATAAAACTACAAACAAACTGGTCCAGAAAAATATTGGATCTGAGCAGACAATGAGAGAAGAACACCTCTCTGTAGGCAGAGAAGCATTGCAGATTGGCCATTCTGAACAAAGTGGTATTTTTGTATTGTTTACATTTCCCGAGCACCCTCTCCACATGTTGTGGCACTAAATTATAGTGTGGTACTAGACTCCGGTAAATCCACGTGGACAGGGGAGGAAAAAGGAAAATCAGTACATTAAAAAACTGTAAACAAAAATACCAAATGAAAATTAAGTTGGTCCCTGAAGGGTCTAATAAAAATGGAAATCAGCCTCAGTTTTTGCCCTTTCCAGGGTTCCCACACCCAAGATACATTAGGAGGACATAAATTAGAAACTAGTGAGTAATAACCTCAATCCCAGGTCTAACAAAAACAAACTCAGAAGATGGACAGAGGAAAGAAATACATGTCCATGTCAGGCAAGAGTAGGGAAAGGGTATAGGAACAAGACAGGTCAAAAACAGACAACAGATAGGACCTTTTGGCTTATATAGTACCTCAAGTTTCTTTCTCACTCTATATGAATATTTATGAAAAATATTGATATATTTAGGATACTCTATACACTTGAAAATATTCCTAATTTTTAACTCAGAACCAAAAAAAAATGATCTCTACTTCCTTTCTATATACCAATCTGATAATAGTTTACCCAAAGAAACCTACTCAAATTCCTCTCCCAAATAAAAACTGGAATTTAATGCTATGATTTAGAAACCATTCTATTTGTTAACCTATAGAAAAGATACCTATCTGAGCAATTCATCTCCAACAAATATCTACCTGGCCTTAGGTTATACCCCAACTTATATGAGTCTGTTTCCCCATCTGAAAAGTAAAAAGATACTGACCAAATAATATGTTCTGTTTCTGGATGTACATTCTATGATGATCCTTGAAGAATAAGGGAAAAGACACCTAAAGTTTAAAATATACTAACATCACTCAACTGAAAGAACGTAGTTTGGCACCCTAGGGAATCTAAAAGGCATGTGCAGAGAACCAATAGAGACCTTAAGTGTTCAGGGGAAAAGCAACTTATATGCGGCTGTATGTTTTTCTTAAGTTAACTGCTGGTTATTGAATAGCAGGAGCAATGCAAGAGACTGAAGACTGGTATTCGAGAAAACCATCCAGGTAATACTAACTTGTTCCAGCTGTGAATTCATTATGCAATGAGAGTTTTTAATTATCTGTTCTCTGGTTTCAAAGCAAGAAAAAAGTCACTTTTTCACTCTGATTTTGAGTTCTCAAGTTTAAAATAAAAAGCATAAAGGTAACACGAGAGAAGACTTTGAATATTCTGGTTGAATTAATGCTATTTTATTAAATGATCCCACTGCAAACTAGTCTGGTTCATAGCAACCAGGCAGCATGGTGATTAGGTACAAGAAAACCAAATATGTAGCACTCAAAACACATTATTTTAAAGTTCCATCAAGAACAGCAAATTCTTATTTAGGAGTTACACGGTATAGCTGACAGACATGCACACTCCTACACAGACCAGTTTAATAATATCTTTGTTAGCGGCATACCTTTCAAATACTCAACTACAAGTGCACTGGGAGTGTCTTAATTTGACAAGAGCTCACCAAGCAGCCTACTTTGAAATGATTTCACTTTACCTGTTTCTCTACTTATATAAGGGTGTCCTAGTACACATAGTCTCACTCATGAACACTCCAAATGGACTGCCTCTCAAGCAACACTCCCTCTCATTTCTCTAGCTGTGATTGGCCTGCTGCCCATATACAATATGAGCATAAAGTATGAATATTAAACATATATGCTTAGGTTTCCTAGGAGACACTGACTGAGAGCAGGCAACACATAAATGAGTGCATAAAAGCCTCAGGTACTAAAATAGGTAGTCAAATACCTAAATGGATAAGAAAAGCAGTGCCACAGAGGAAAAAAGAAGTGGAAGTCTGAAGATAAATCTGCCCCACAACATGGTCCACTTATTATTATCAGCTATACAACAGAGAGAGCCCCCAAATTACTTCCTGCTCTAAGGATAGGTATAGGCAAATACCTTTGCTAATTCCCAAATCCCATTTAAATTGTACGCAAATAAAAGCATTATTAACTTGCAATACCATTCTGACTTCCAAATATAAGGGGGGGAAATACAACTTTTATATATTTACAACTAGCCTATGCTAAAAATTATATCATTTGAGCATCCAATCAAAACTAAAAAAAAATATTAACCTGGGATTCAGAAACTTGCAAATAAGTACTCTATCAATTTAAAAGAGAGATCATCAGCCCTAACTGGTTTGGCTCAGTAGATAGAGCATCAGCCTGTGGACTGAAGGGTCCCAGGTTCAATCCCGGTCAAGGCCATGTACCTTGATTGTGGGCACATCCCTAGTAGGGGGTATGCAGGAGGCACTGATCAATGTTGCTCTCTCATCAATGTTTCTAACTATCTCTCTCCCTTTCTCTCTGTAAAAAAATCAATAAAATCTATTTTTAAATAATAATAATAATAAAATAAAAGAGGGATCATCAAGTTACAAACATGCTCAATGGTCTACTAAGGTTAAACAGAGCTATGTATGAATATTACAATCACAATTTTTTCCACAACTCCTCCAAGCACTGGCAGCAATCATCTTGTTTGTTTTTTTAATCTTCTCTGAAAATTATGGGAAGTAGTTATCTAAATATAAAATCTTAGCCCTGGTGGTTTGGCTCAGTGGATACAGTATTGGCCTGTGGACTGAAGGGTCCCAGATTCAATTCCAGTCAAGGGTACATGCCCAGGTTGTGGGCTCGATCCTCAGGAGGGGGTGTGCAGGAGGCAGTCAATCAATGATTCTCTCTCATCACTGACGTTCCTCTCTCTCTCTCTCCCTTCCTCTCTGAAACCAATAAAAATATATTTTTTTAAATGTCCAGTTTTAAAAAAAAACTTAGAATATGAAAAATATTATAAGTGATGCCTTGTCAAATTGCCTAATATGAAAAATATTAACAATAGTGATGCCTTGATGAATTTCATTTGCACATACACAGGATACATAGTTTAACACATAATTATCGTTTTGCCTAGTTAATAATTATAAGCAGTGAAGAAAAACTCATTTTCGTATTAGAGCTCTTGAGTAACTCTATTAATAATACAAGTCAGAGGGCTGAAATAAATCCATATTTTGTTTTCCATATTTTTCAGTATAAATGAAACAAGCAGCAAGTAGGAAGAGTAATGTTCCCCTAGTCATGATCCCTCAGCGCAGCCTGCGCCCTCTTGCAGTCCAGGACCCCTTGGAGGATGCCCAATTGCCAACTCAGGTGGAGAGTGGGCCTAAGCTGGCAGTCAAACATCCCACAAGGGGTACCGAGAGGCTCCCACCACCACCTATATAGGATATACACTGAATGGCCAGATTATTATGCGTTCAGAGATCATAATAATCTGGCCACTCAGTGTATATATAAACAGAGATGAACAAAGGTAGGTTTATAGTTGTTCCTTGTGTTATTTATTCATTTGTATTATTATTTTCCTTCCAACAACTATAAACCTACTTCTGCCAATCCCTGCATATATAGTTTCTTAACTTGGTAGCCACAAATGCTGAGATAAAAATAAGCATTTTGTAACTGATTAATGAGGAAGAAATTAAAATCAATTTTTGATGTTTTACCTTGTTTCACAGATGTGCCCTCATTAACCCCCTTCAGTTAATATAAATGACTAGTGATCTGGTGCATGAAATTTGTGCACATGAAAAGGGGATTAGAGGAAATAATTTAATATTGCTATTTGCCCTTTCTCTATAATAAAAGTATCAGAAATGAAAGAAAATTAGTAAAATGTATATGAAAACCTTCCTCCTGTCAAAGTCTGGGGCTCACCATGGGACCCAGAGTCAAGTCCCCACCTACCCACATGCACCTCAAAATCTCATGAGACCCAGGTCCGGCTGTCTCCTCCCCCACATTGGGCTAGATCTAGACCCGGCCAGTCCCACCCTTGTCAAGCCCTGCCGGGCAGAGGGCGAAGCCTCAGGTCCTCTGGCCCAGCACCAGGATGGGGGGTGTGACTTGAGGTCCCCCAGCCCAGACCAAAGCAGGGGGCATGCCCTGAGATCCTCCATCAAGCCCTGCCAGGCGGGATCCCTGTCAAGCACAGCCTCAGGTCCCCGCCAAGCCCCACCAGCAGGAGGCACAGCCTCAGGTCCTCCATCAAGCTCCACTGGGTGGGAGTCACAACCTGAGGTCCCGTCAAGCCCAGCCAGGCAGGGGAGCATAGCCTCAGGCCCCCTGGCCCAGTGCTGGGGTGGGGGGCGTGGCCTGAGGTCCCCTGTGAAGCCCCACCGAACAGCAGATGCAATCTGAGATCCCCCATCCTGGTACCAGGGTGGAGGGGTACGGCCTGAGGTCCCCCAGTCTGGCACTGGGGTGGGGGGAGCAGCCTGAGTTCCCCTAGCCCGATGGTCAGCAAACCGTGGCTCACGAGTCACATGCGGCTTTTTGGCCCATTGAGTATGGCTCTTCCACCAAATACCACAGCCTGGGTGAGTCTATTTTGAAGAAGTGGCATTAGAAGTTGTTTAAGTTTTAAAAATTTGGCTCTCAAAAGAATTTTCAGTTGTTGTACTATTGATATTTGGCACTGTTGACTAATGAGTTTGTCGACCACTGCTCTAGCCCAGCACCAGGATGGGAAGCACACCTTGAGGGGGCGGGAGGGGGAACATGGCCTGAGGTCCCCTGTCAAGCCCCCTGAGGGTGGGGGAGGGCGTAGCCTCAGGTCCCTGCTGATTGCTATTAAGGCTCCTTATGGGAACTTAGCCTCAGCTTTGCAGCCATCTTTGTAATGGAGTCATGGTCAATTAGCATATTAGATAGGATTCCACTCTTTTAAGAGATTGACCAAAGAGTCAATAACACATGAACAGCACTGTTTATAATATAGATAGATCTGCAATAAAGCTTAAACAAAAAGGTCAATTATTTAATCATCACAATTTGACTTTTTCTTTTTAAATATTTTTCAATTACAGTTGACGTACAATATTATATTAATTTCAGTTATACAATCCCATGACTAGACATTTATATAACTTATGAAATGATCACCTAATAAATTTGGTACCCATCTGACACAATACATAGTTATTACACTACTAGAGGCCAGATGCACAAAATTTGTGCACGGGAGGGGGGCTCCCTCAGCTCAGCCTGCACCCTTCCAATCCAGGACCCCTTGGGGGGATTGCCTTTTGCAATCTGGGACTATTGGCTCCTAACCACTTACCTGCCTGACTGATCGCCCCTAATCACCTCGGCCTGCCTGCCTGATTGTCCCTAACTGTTCCCCTGCTGGCCTGATCACCCCTAACTGCCTCTGCCTCGCCCTGCACCCAGAACCCAGGATTTCCAGAACCTGGGCTTCCTTCCCTCTGGCTGGCCTTAAGCACCCAGGAACCAGGCCAGCTTCACCTGGGCCAGCTGCAGCCACATGTGACTGTGGGTGGGCAGCTTTGCCCAGACTGCACTTGCAGGTGCTAGGGCTGGCACCCAGGACTGCAGGGCCGGCAGCATGTCCCTCTCCTAGGATGTAAGTGCAGGAACATCTATTGGCACCTGGCGGGTGGCTTATTCCTGTTCTGGGCCACAGGTGTAGACATAGCCGCTGGCTCCTAGGACCGCAGGGCATGCAGCTTGTCCCTTTCCCAGGCCACAGCCTGGCTAGTCCTCATTCCTCTCTTGCAAGCTCATCAGTGCCTAGCTGGTTCCCATTCCTCCCTCCCCAGGGTTGAGTGTCTAAGCCATTTTGGCCTGATGGTGTGATGGCTTGATGACCATTTGCATATTAGTTCTTTATTACATAGGATTATTGACTATATTTCCTATTCAGTACTTTACATTCCCATGACTATTCTGTAACTACCAATTTGTACTGTTTAATCCCTTCATCTTTTTACACACATCCCCCCAATACCTCTCCCGTCAGGCAAGCATCAGTCCACTCTCTGTGTCTATGAGTCTGTTTCTGTGTTCTGTTCGTTCATTTATTTTGCTTTTTAGATTCCACATATAAGTGAAATCATCTGGCATTTGTCCTTCTGATTTATTTCATTCAGCACAATGCCCTCTCGGTCCATCCATATCATTGCAGATGACAAGATTTCATTCTTATGAATGCCTAAGTCATATTTCATTATATCTCTTCTTTATCCACTCATCTGCAATTTGAACTTTTATCTGAGGCAATCCTCTGACTCAGTCTGAGAGAACTGGTTCCCCTGAGCCTTGAAGAACAAGGGTATTTACATAGCCTCAAGCTACTTACTATTTACTGTCATTGTTTTAACATATGCTCATAAATTCCTTGATACTCCCCCTTAATCCCCATCCCCCCCCTTGAATGTGAGTCGCAATTAGTCACTCATCTAATAAACAGATAATGGAAAGTGATTTTATAATGGAGAAACCTGACAGACACCATCTTAACCAAGTGATTAAAGTTAACATTATTAGTAATGTGGTGTTGGTATTATGTGTTCACTGATAAAATCCAACAAGGAAGGCACATCATGTCTGTGATATTCTCCCCTAAAATCCATAGCCTTAGTCCATGAGAAAACATCAGAAAAACCGAAGTTGAAGAACATTCTACAAACTACCTAACCAGTATTCTTCAACAGTGACAGGTCCAGAACGGACTGAGAAACTATGCAATTTAGAGCAGACTAAGGAGATAAATATTAACTAAGTGTCCTGATTTGGAACAGGAAAAGGATATCACCCTAGGTGAAGAGTACAAGGGAATTCTTTGTATCTTTGCAACTCTTGAGAAAAAAGTCTAGAAAATTAAAAATTAAAAAAAATAATTGGGCCATAGTGCCACTCAGTTAAATGGGTCCACGTGCAAGATATTCTGCAACTCCATAGCTTTTTCCTCACTTGTTGAAAATGAAAAAGGTGACTGAAAAAATGGCTACTTGGGGAGCAAAATCTGTCATCAAATCAAGTATTGTTTTAGTAATTAATTTCCCATGAGACAACTTTTAAAGGAGCTGGTCAAACTGAATTAAATCTGGATACCTGTGGAGAAAATAATAAAATTCAACATGTTAAACTTCAACAGAAGCATTAAGAAAATAAAAGGAAATAAATGAAGATAAAGATAAAAAGCAGAAGCTCTCCATCAAACCTCTCTCATGAATATAAAAGGTCTTTCTAATGACTCATAAACATAAAAGAATTATGTAAAAATAGACCCATTTATATAAAAGACTTCCCAATTGATGCAACCCTTGGTAACATAAAAGAAAGATTAAAAGACAAAGGTCAAAAACAAAATCTTCAAATGAGAAAAACATTACACAAAGCATTTAAGGAATCGATATTTTCAGTGTCTGATAGTATTAAGAATGCTAAAGTTTATAAAAAACACCTGCCCAAAAGCATAAAGCCATGTGCCTTCAAATACTATTCAAGCAAGATTACGTGGCAAAAAAAAAAAAAAGCATAAAGCAAAATAAAGTGTAAGCTAAATTAAGAGCTAAACAAGAGAAAAACAGAAGTACGTACTATAGATGCTGAAATGAAAACTCTAGAAGAGAGGATGTTTACTGAAACTGTGGGTGATATAGACGATCAAACCTCTAGAGTAGATCTACACTTCCTTTTCTCAAGTTGTGGGGAAGTAAAATTAGATGGACTTTACAGGAGAAGATTTGACTTTGGATGGTGGGGCAAACTGTGCAATATAAAGATCTTGTAACAAGGAAACCAACACCTGAAACCTATATGTTCATATTGACCAATGTCACCCAATCAATTAATAAATAAATACTAATAAAAAGGATAGACTTTATCAGAGAAACAAATGAGGGAATAATCCTATTTAAAGAAAAAGCTGAAGAAGCACTAGAGAAAGACGAAGCCAATAATGGTAACCTACAATTCAGGAACAAAGGAGAGATATGGGACGCTCTAGGAGAGGTAGAAAGGCGGAACTGAAAAAAATCACAGAGGATCAACAAGAATCCCTAAACAAATGGAAATCAAAAGGTCACAGATGAAAAGAAAAAGGAATTAAAGCTGCCAAGGCTGGGTCTATTAAAGGAAAAGTATAGTTTCACCAAGAGAATAAAAGCTGATAACCACGATGAACCTGATGAAAACAGCGCAGCTGGACCAGTAAAAACAAAGAAAGAATCTGCCTCAAAACAACAGAAAACACAGAACAGTGCAGACACCAGTAGCTGAGCAAACAAATTTCTAGGTATTCAGCTGCTGGCATCTCTGGAGGTCTGAAAGAGAAAAGCCAACTGGGCCCACTTCAATGTCTAGTTGTAAGAAAGGAAAAATTGTTTTGTGTGTTTTAACCTGTCTTTTTTGGTTGTTGTTATCCAAATAAAGAATTTTTTTAATGTCTAGTTCTGTTTGTGTTATTTCAAATGCCTCAAATGTCAAAGGAAGATTCTTCCATTAAATTGCCTTTGTCATATGAGACCATATTAGTAAAACTAATAAAATACATACCATTTTAAAAGAAGAAAAAATGAACTGAATCGATGAAGACAATACCACTATCCTGCTGCTTCGTGGGAAGAAAAAGTCCAGAATTTAATTTAAAAGTACAGGCTGCTAGACTGCTATGCTTTCTTTTCCCTTCCAGACTAATTGCTGGCAAAAGGACACGAAAGTCATATTAAAATCGCCCAAAATTAACTTTTCATAAAATTACACTGAAAAAGATACATAAACGAAAATATGCATAGATAACTCTGCTGACCAAACTGTAGTCTATTTCATTTTTATTTGACCCACTTAAAAACAGCTTTTAGACTTGCACTTAGTTTTTTACATGATCATCTTCACTATAGCTCCAGTGCATTTTGCTCACCCAGTAAACATTTTTTAACTAGTTATCTGTGTCATCTTGAAAGAAAAAAAAACAAAGCATATGGCATTAATCCAATGATTCATCATTTGGGGAAAAAAAAGGTAAGGGGGAGGATTGCTTAAAGATCTAACATTTTATGCCTGAATGTGAAATGAAAATATGATACCATCCCTCAAAGCTTGTGAAACGTAACACAGAATTGCAAGAATACTGTTTAAAAAGGCTGAAGGCATCATTATATTTCAGAGACTTACAGAAAGAGTCCTAAACAAAAAATCTGAAGACTCCCAATCCTACCAGGAAAGGTATGATTTCAAACTAACTAGCCCCCTTACTACATCCTCCACTTAGAAGCTCCCACTGCCATCGCCAGAAACGCAGACTAGCAGGCAGCACCTGCATGCTGCCTGCATGAGCTGAAGGGTGCTAACACTTCTTCCGGTCTGCGGTGGCAACTAAAATTCTATTGTTTTTGGATTTTTTTTTGTCCTTGTATAGAACTATATCTTAATAAAATAGGTAATATATACACAAATTAAAGAATTATTAAACAACCAAAAGTAACATCATGGGGGTCAGAACTAGAATACTGCCAATATTACAGAAGTCTCCCCCACCTCCTAGACACCTGCTCTATGCCCCTGCACAATCAGTACCCCTCCTCTCCACTAGGTGACCACAATCCTGATTCTGTAATAATCACTTGATTTTCATCTTACCATTTAAATAGGCATCTCTACATACCATAGTTTACTTTTTCCTAAGCTTGAACTTATATATAAAATAGAATCCTATTGAGGAATTGGGGTGGGGGTTCTTTCACTTCACTTTAGGTTAGTCTGCTCACCTATATATTTATTCCACTGTTCATGGGCATTTGAGTTGCTTCCATAGATGGCTCTTCTGAAACACTGCTATGAACATTGGTGCACATGTCTAGAATTTCTCTAGACTGCATCTTCAACTTTACTGAAAAATAGCAAACTGTTTCCAAAGTGAATATATCAATATATATAACTAACAGTGTGTGCAACAGAAATTTACTCTTTAAATTTATGAATGGTCTGCAAAAGTTCATTGTTACAATGGAAATTCTACTGGAAGAAAACAACACGTCAAACTAGATGTACTCTCAGCAAAAGGTCTGCCTGCAAAAACAACATTTGAGAACTGCGCAGAGGTATGTGCCTAGCACAGCTAATTCTAGAATAAAAAATAAAATATAAAGAACAGTTCAAAGCGCAGAGCCATTGTCTGAGAAACCAAGTCTGAATTACACATTGCCACATGGCAGACACTGAGAATGAGGAGAAAAACAGAGGAACAACTATAGGTGGCAAAATGGGAGAAAGAAGAAAAGACTTTTTATGAATTAACCTAAAACCATCAACTTTTAAATGCTCAGAGACTCAGACCACCACCACTGGTTAATCAATAAATACACTCAATAATCAGTTCTATTATATCCAAGAAGAACTTTTATTTTCTCAGAAAAATGAGGATATGTAAATTCTACTGGTAACCGTTGCTATATGTCTAACATTCAAGTAGGAAAATGACTTTATTTGACTTGACTGAAGACAGTTAATTAAGTGATCAACAACAACAACAAAAAAAATAGAATACTAAATCTAGGCACCAGTTACATTTAAAGCAGAACTAAAATTAATGGTGAATTTCAGATAACATGCTGACATTATCAAATCAAACACTTATTTCTTTCTATTCTTGCATTTCCTAGTGAGAAAAATAGAATTGCCTAAAGTTAGACAGAAATATGATAGAATAGCATTCAAATCCAGACTTATTCAACATAGAGGCCTGTGATCTTTCATCTTCACTATTGCAGACTAAGGGAAGACCATAACATCATAGCTGAACTTGAATGTCTAATATTAAAAATCAAAATATTCAATGTTGATAATTCCAATTTTGGTTACTTTTGTACTTAGTAAAGAATTTATATGCTGTGCTGTGTCTCTTCCATTGGCTACTCCAGGTTCACCTCCTAACCTTCTATATCTTAGGAGTTGATCTCTATGGATGACATAGAAGGTTAGGGGGTGAACCAGGCTGAGCTTATGGGAAGCCCTGGCAGGAGACTGGAGGAGACAGAGTTAAAAACCAGAGTATTTATTCCCGTCTTTCTCCCTGTGTAGGCTCCTTCACTGGATAGATCTCTTGACCAAAGGTGATTTTTTTTATTTTTATTTTTTAATTAAATCGTTATTATTCAGATTATTGCATTTGTTTCTCTTTTTTCCCCTCCATAGCACCCCTCCACCCAATTTTTACCCTTCCCTCTGCCCTTACCTCCCTCCCATTAACCTCATCCATAGGTTTACGATTTTTGTCCAGTCTCTCCCTGTACATCCCTCACACCTTTCCCCCTGAGAATTATTGGTCCACTCCCTTTCCATGCTCCTGATTCGATTATATTCACCAGTTTATTCTGTTGATCAAATTTTTAATTTTTAGATTCACTTGTTGATAGATATGTATTTGTTGTTCATAATTTTTTTGGCTTTTACCTTTTTCTTCTTCCTCTTCTAAAAGAGTACCTTTCAGCATTTCATATAATACTGGTTTGGAGTTGATGAACTCCTTTAGCTTGTTCTTATCTGTGAAGCTCTTTATCTGCCCTTCAATTCTGAATGATAGCTTTGCTGGATAGATTATTCTTGGTTGTAGGTTCTTGCTATTCATCATGTTGAATATTTCTTGCCACTCCCGTCTGGCCTGCATCGTTTCTGTTGAGAAATCAGCTGACAGTCCTACGGGTGCTCCCTTGTAGGTAATCAACTGTTTTTCTCTTGCTGCTTTTAATAATCTCTCTTTGTCTTTTGCTCTTGGTATTTTAATGATGATGTGTCTTGGTGTGGTCCTCTTTGGATTCCTTTTATGGGGGGTTCTGTGTGCTTCCTGGACTTGTAAGTCTATTTCTTTTACCAGATGTGGGAAGTTTTCAGTCATTATTTCTTTAAATAGGTTTTCAGTATCTTGCTCTCTCTCTTCTTCTGGCACCCCCACAATTCTGATGTTGGTATGCTTGAAGCTGTCCTAGAGGCTCCTTACATTATCTTCACATTTTTGGATTCTTTTCTCTTCTTGCTTTTCCAGTTGAGTGTTTTCTGCTTCTTTATATTTCAAATTTTTGACTTGATTCTTGCCTTTCTCTAGTCTGCTGTTAGGACTCTGTATAATATTTTTTATTTCAGTCAGTGTACGTTTAATTTCTAGTTGGTCCTTTTTCATCTCTAGTTGGACCTTTTGCATCTCTAGTTGGTCCTTTTTTGTCTCCTCTTGGCTGTCGCTAACTTTATCCAACTTTTGTAGGATATTCTTGAAAAACCTTATAAGTGTGGTTTTGAACTCTATATCCAGTCATTTGTTTTCCTCCATTTCTTTTGTTTGTGATCCCTTCCCTTGTCTTGGCATTTTCACTATGCCAGGAGAACTTCTGTGTTGGATTCAGCCTTATGATACCAGACTTGCAAAACCGCAGAAGCCTCTCTGTTGAGCTTGGGATGGGTGAAGTCTCAGGGCTTAAGGGACCGCCTTGCCTTCCAATCGGCCCCGCCCTCCACGGCCCCTGAGTCTCACATGACTGGGTAATAGCTGGAGCGGTCCTTGTGCACACGCACCCGCAGTGCCTCTAACCGCTGCCTTTCCGGCTCCCCTGCGCCTCAGGACCACACGAGTCTAGGTCCCCAGGGTTTCACTCGAAACAGGGGCTTAATGGAGTCAGAAGTGGCACAGTTGGGAGGGTCTGTCTCCCACCCACTCGCAAAAGCCAGCAGCACAATCAGCAGTCTGTCCTGCGCCCAGTGCCGTGTGCGCCATCAGGCCTCTGATGTTTTGCGACTCCCCTAAATTTCCGTGCACCTCTCCCTTTTCACAGTCCAAACTCCCCCCGTATGAGTTTCGGCTGGATCTGGGGTTTAGTGTCATAGGATAAGGGGTTCAATGCCTTTGAGAGTCTCCATTTCCCTTCCGCCAGAGAAAACCAGCTAGGTACTCTGGCACCTGCTCTCTCCACGTGTGCGTCTCCGTACCTCAGCTTTTTGTAGCTCCGCTGGGTCTCCGTGAGCCCCTCTCTTTCCCTCTAATTGTAGAATTTCCACTCAGCCAGCTTTCCTGTGGTTCTGGATGATGTCCGTTCTGTCTTTTAGTTGTAGTTTTGAAATTGTTGTGCGAGGCAGCAGTGTAGGTGTTTACCTATGCCGCCATCTTGGATTCTCCCCAAAGGTGATTTATCCTCTCACAGTAAACTGCTCTCCATGAATCTCCTTCAGAGTTCCAGGAGTGAGGGATGGTAACACCTCTGCTGTTACCCGCCCTCCCCATACTGTACTATCTCTGTTTTTTTCCTACAACCTACTCACATCTTTATAAATCTGGGGTGGGGAACCTTTTTTCTGCCAAGGGTCATTTGGATATTTGGATATTTTTAACATCATTCACTTAATATGAATTTATGTGCACACTGAGCACTTCCTACAGTTTTATCCATATCAAATAATAGCAACCCCCTTCTTCTAGGTGTTTATGCCAAAAACTTGGTGTCATACCTGTGCATAGTTTTATTTTATTCTCCATAGTCGCAAGACCTACATGCAATTCCCTCTAAATAGATCTAGAACCCAATCATGTTTCACCACCTCAACTGCTACCACCCTGGCCACAGCCAACATCAATGCTTGTCTGGATTGTTGCAATAGCCCAACTGGACTATCTGCTCCCTCCCTCACCGGTCTTCAGGTTACTCCAACACAGCAGCCAGAGTGATCCTGTTCAAATATGAATTAGCTATACTACTCTTCTCTTCAGAACCCTCCAGTGGCTGCTAATCTCAGAGATTCAAAACCTTTGAACTTGCTACTCCCTTTGCCTGAAACACATCTCACAGAGCTTCAATGCCTGCTCCCTCACCTTCCTCAAGTCTTTATTCAAAATGTCATATACTTTACTTTTCTTTTCCTTACTGAGTCTTTCATCCCCTAGAGAATGTTAACTCCGCATCACAGGTGTTTTTGTCTGTTCTGTGCACTGCTGTATACTTGGCTTTTAAAACAGTACCTGCAGCCGAAACTGGTTTGACTCAGTGGACAGAGCATCAGCCTGTGGACTAAAAGGTCCTGGGTTCGATTCCGGTCAAGGGCATGTACATTGGTTGCAGGCACATCCCAGTAGGGGGCGTGCAGGAGGCAGCTGATCGATGTCTCTTTCTCATCAATGTTTCTAACTCTCTCTCCCTTCCTCTTTGTAAAAAATCAATAAAACATATTTTTTTTAAAAAAAAACTCTTCTTATTTAAAATAAATAAATAAATAAAACAGTACCTGGAAATAGTAAGAGCTCAAACAATTGTTAAACAGACCACAGCTAGATACCATTCAACCAGCTGGCCACAGAGAAAAATTCTAACAGTGCTACATATTGGCAAAGACAATGAACACTAGTAATTGTAGCTCGTTTCCACATTGGAGAGCAATTTGGCAATACAGTATCTAGAAATTTTGTAGTGTGCACATCTAACAAAACATTAATATGTTTTCCTGGGTTGTTATGTTGATTTATACAAACAAGGGCAGAATCATTCCAAGGAGTACAGCCAGCCAACAGGATATTCTTAGTATTTTATTACTACAGAATGAACTCCACCTTTCAAAAGTAAACCAGTACAGCCCACTCCAACATATATGAAACAGCAGGACAGCTATTCCCAGGCTTTTGGTATGTGACAAGAAAATAATAAATCAGCAGCAGAGGAAGGAAGAAATATAAGCACATATCAAAAGATGTGACAGTTGTGATCTCCCAAAAGCCAATCACAGATAAGCAAGCCACTTAAGAAATCAGTAAGCAAAGAGACTACAAATATATATATATATGTATGTGTGTGTGTGTGTGTGTGTGTATACACATATTTTTGCATATATATAATACCTGACACCCAAACCATTCCAGGTTTAAGTTATAAATAAATGCTAAAATAAATAACCCAAACCATAAGCCAATGTGCATAACTGCTGCATTAGACTAGAATTTTGAATCACCTTCAAATATTTATGCGGGTTTTTTTTTTCAATTACAGTTGACATTCAAAACTATGAAATGCTTCACAAATTTTTGTATCATCCTTGCCCAAAGGCCATGCTAATTTCTGTATCGTTCCAATTTTGGTACTTGTGCTGCCCAAGAGAACAGTCTGCAGTATCTTTTAGCGCCAGATACTTTCGTGGCAACTGACTGCACAACTGATTCCATTAAATCCACAGGTAGTCCACACTACCTCAATTTTCCTGGAAATCTTTAAGCAGAATAACTGATAAATTGAAGCTAACCAGCACACATTTTACATTTCTCCAACCTTAAATAAAAGTGCTTTTAGACCCATAATTGGCCAAAATGCAGATAACAAGAGAAAAATACTCACCTGAGTGGCAAAAAGATGAGTCACCAGGCCCTGAACAGTCAATGAGTTGGATGCCATCAGCAAACCTCTACCTAATGTGATTACACTGTGTGCCTCATATAAATAATGACACCAGACTGAGCCTGCTCTTCTGACTCACACTAATACTCGCTCCACTTACCTCTTTCTTTCCAACTAATATGCTGGGAGAGAACTCATCACTTTATAACTTAGTCTGGTTCAGGCACACAAAAAATACAGGCAGACTGGAAAAAAGGCAGAACTCTAAAGCAACATAAAGGTTGGGGAGTAGGGAATTCAAAGCAAACTGAAAATATTATTTTCATATTATCTGAGTGCTTCTCACATCTTAATCCTTTAAATTCTTTTTAACCTGGCAATATTTTTATTGAGGTAATTGTAGAGTCACATCTATAATAATGAAAGCATAATATGCTAAATAGACCAGACATCCTTTTGGACTACCTTTAGATGAAGCCGGGATGCAAGGGAAGCCCAGGTCCCAGGTGCCAGAGGGAAGCTGGTGCCGGCAGCCGGGGGAAGGAAGGCCTACTCTTACGTGAATTTTGTGCATCAGGCCTCTAGTACAGTTATAGGAAATAATACAGAGAAACCTCATATGCTTGGCCCAGTTTCCTCCAATGATAACATTTTATAAAAATATAGTATACTATCACCTCCAGGATATGGACATGACACAGGCAGAATCTACTAATCTTATTCAGACTTCCCCTGATTCATTTGCCCTCACGTGTGTGTGTGTGTGTGTGTGTGTGTGTGTGTGTGTAAGTTCTACACAATTTTTTCACTTGCGCAGATGGAGCACCACAAGGCTCCATCATACTGCCCTTTTATAACCACATTCACCTCCCACCCTTCCATCCCTAACCCCTAAAAACCACAGTCTGTCTTCATTCATTCTTCAATTTCTTATGTCCCATCCTACAGAGAATAGCCATCTATAAAACCAGCCTTGCCCCATTATCTCCTGTAACTACCCTCCAGTTCCACATCGATGAAAGTCAACACAGCTGGCCATAGGAGGAATGAGATTTTTACCCTATTGAAAGAGAAGACTGTTCAAAGGAAAAAAGAAAAGTTTTACTATTCAGTGTCTATGTCTCCAATATGTGCATATCCACTAATATGCACATTTCTGGCTATAAAATAAGGAAAAAATATCGTATATTCTAGAAACTCTATAAAACTTTTTATAAACATAAGTACCAATTCCTCTGAAACAAAGAAAACCCTGTTGTTTCTCAGACTGCCCACTTGCGAAGAGCATGGTTCAACATTTTTCATTTCTATGAAGACTATTATCCACTTCAACAGCAATTTAAGTCATTATATCAGCACACGGAAACTCTGCCTTTCACGTAGAGAAACACCATTCTATCCCTGTAAGCCATTAGACACATTGTCCTTTACCTGGATTTAAAAATCCAAGGGGCAAAAGATGTAACTTAAAAAGGAACATCAATGTCTCTGCAACGTTCATGGCACAACCAGTGTGTGAGCAATTGGAATTCATACCTGCAGAGCTGAGGAGAACACTGAAGTCCGTCCCCCTCTGCGATTCTCCACTTTCATTATCGACTTCTTTTTCAGTATCTTGATATCGATCCCAGTTAGAGACTATCTTTCTCTTAGAATAATTTCCCTGTTCATCATTCTCTTCTCCATAGGTCTCTGCATCACTGCCATCTTCAACCTGCAATCATTGCAGAAAATCAATGCATAGTTAATGTAAATCTTGACCTCAGTAGCCTCAGCAGGAGTACAAGGTATCATTTTAGAGAGCACATTACTGACCGAGCTCTCTGAGGATAGTAAGTAATATTTCAAGATAATCCCATTATACCAGAGTGTACTTTCAGGGTACATTTTCACTTAGCTTTGAAAAGGAAATCTGGCAAGTTCCTACTTTAAAATTTGTGTGACTGATATCGCTCAAGTCCACCCCACTGTATCCTACCTCAATAGTTGTTTCCTCCTACTGCAATAATCAAGGCTGTAAGAGTGTTAAACTCAAAGGACTTCAGGATAGAAATGGATGCCTTCAATTTACAGATTTTACAAACATTCCATAAATATGTTATATTGTAAACTTTACATAGGAACCCTGCTCAGATGCATTCTACAGAACAGTTACCTGTCATAGGCATTCAAAAGTTGAGAGAGAATGCAGAATGTGAGAAATTATTAAAAATAAAGGTTTCTTCAGTAAATAAATTGAAAGGGAAAGAATGGTGGAGGAGAAAGAACATAACCAGTTGTGATGCCGGGTACTTATTTGTACTCTGATTCAAACAATATAATTAAGAGAAAATCACTTATGAGATAAGTGAAGAAAGATGAGCAATGACTACATATTTGATTATAATAAGTATATTATTTTACTTACATATTGTTTAGTATTGTGTGTTATGTTTTCATCTTTCATAACTAAATAGTGAACTATTTATGAATGAAAAGAAATGATGTGGGATTTGCTTCAAATAATGGGTGGAAATAAACTGAGTATAACTGATCATTGCTAAAGACAGATGATGGGAACATAAAAATTCATTATGTTATTCTATCTACTTTTATATATGTTTAATATTCTCCATAATAAAAAAGTAAAGAAAAGAGAGATGCATATAGCATCTAAAGACCAGTTCAAAAAAGTACCCTAAAAAGTATAAAATCTTATCAAGAAAAAAACTTGTGAAATATACTAAAACAACCCAGCTGTACAGGATGGGTAAATATATTTAAAAAAAAAAATAAGTTTCTATCAACACAGAAACAGGACATGCAAAAAACTTGGGAGGGGAAAACAAGCAAAAAATCATATATAAAACCCCATCATCCCATCACCTCATAGTACCACTATTGATACTTTATTGCATGTATTTCCAGATTTTCTTCTATCTATATATTTTTCTATCTACATACTGTTTTTGGTAACCAGATTTTTCTCATCAATATTTTTAAAAAGAAATCTGGTGAGTCCCGACCTCTCCATTTCAGTAAATTTTATTTCATATGACATCTAGCCTATTTTCAAATTTCCCTAACCCCCAAAATTCCTTTATAGCTGGCTTACCCATGTCAGTATGCTATTCAAGACTATGCACTGTGTCGAACTGTTTGACCCTTAAGTCTCTTTGAATATAGCACATCTCTATTTTTATATTGATTCACTGAGTGCAGAAGGACTCATCTTCTATCTGACTGTTTCCCTATAGTGCTTGCTAACAGATTAGTTTTTAGATAATACCAAATTTTAAAAATCTAAAAAATCTAACTGTCCAATGGAGTCATGTTAAAGTGTTGTTGTCTTTTTTGGCTAAAATACATCATAAATGGTGCTCTAACTTTATAAAACATCACATCAAATGACAGATGATAAAAGACTAAGCCAACATAAGTAATGCTAGGATTAGCCAATGAATTTGGATAATGAAGACTGACCCACCCAATGTGTTTTCACCCTGGTATCTAGGAATTTATCTGTGTGGCGTTATTTTGTTCCACTAAAAATTTCTAGTTACCCATTAATCATTCACCTAACAGATTTAATGTTAAGTCAGTAATCCTCCATTCAAATTGCATATATTTTCATGAAACGCTGAAATAACTGAGCTTCCAAGATCACTCTCAGCCCTCAAATATCATAAGCTTTCTTGACAGCACAAAAACAAAAATGGCAATCTACATTATAACCTAGGCATTGCAAAGATTGCCTGAACCCTAGAGCTTTCCTACCATTACTAAAAGTTTCTCAGGAAGAAAAGATGCTAGCAGATGAAAGGCATGTGACTGAATGAGATTTATTATTTAAATAAGTACCAGGGACATTCTAAAGAAAATAGCTTTGCAGCTAATAAGAATTTGGGGGCTAGAACTAGAGCTGAAAATACTAGAAAGGTTTAATCTGGCCCACTGGGTAATCAGAGTTCAGAGACTTCCCCAGTTAATACAAAACTTCTGAACACAGTTGGAACACATAGCAAAAATGTAAACCTGGACAAAGTAATGAGCTTGATATGAAAGAGGACTCTGATCTGAAATACCTAAGGAACTATGAACTCAATGAAACAAGCCCTGACATGGGAGGCAGGAGACCGAGACAGAATTAATGGCCCTGCCATCATCATCATTTAATATTAACCAAATTTTTATAATAGGCTGGACTTCACAGAATTGAATAACTCACTAATCCCCAACTTAGAAAAAGGACTGACAAGTATCTCATTACCCCCACCAACTGCAGTAACAAGGACGTTTGTCATTAGCTTCCATCACAAGAAGGTAGTAAGAAGTAATGAAGGTTAGAAGGCATTTGATGTAACTTAAAAAAAAAAAAAAAGATTTTATGTTTGGTTCATTTTGCAAAGATCTGAGATAAAATACTGATGAATGCAATGTGAAAACTATAAATATACAGAAAGCATTATTATATTAACATCATCATTCTGAAACGTGTCTGGTATACACTAAAAACTGTAAGACACTGCCGAAACCGGTTTGGCTCAGTGGATAGAGCGTCGGCCTGTGGACTGAAGGGTCCCAGGTTCGATTCCAGTCAAGGGCACGTACTTTGGTTAGAGGCAGCTGATCAATGTTTCTCTCTCATTGATGTTTCTATCCATCTCTCTCTCTCCTATTCTCTCTTTAAAAATTAATAAAATATATTTAAAATAAATGAATAAATAAATAAAAACTATGAGACGCTGATGAAAGAAATTAAAGAAGACACAAATGGAAAGATAGTGTGTACTCATTGACTAGAAGAAATAATATTGTTAAGATGTCCATATCACCCAAAGCAATCTACAGATTCAATGTAATTTCTCTCAAAATTCCAAAAGCATTTTTCACAGAAATAGAATAATCTTAAAATTTGTATGGAACCACAAAAGACCTCAAATAGCCAAAACAATCTGAGAAAGAAAAACATCAGACTCTATTATGAAACTATCATGATCAAACAATATAGTACTGTCATAAAAACACACTAATGGTCAACTAATTTATGAAAAAGGAGCCAAGACTATATAATAAGGGAAGGACAGTCTTTTAATAAATAGTGCTAGGAAAACTGCACAGCACACCATACACAAAAATCAACTCAAAATGAATTAAAGGCCGAAACCGGTTTGGCTCAGTGGATAGAGCATCGGCCTGGGGACTGAAAGGTCCCAAGTTCAATTCCGGTCGGGGGCATGTATCTTGGTTGCAGGCACATCCCCAGTAGGGGGCGTGCAGGAGGCAGCTGATGGATGTCTCTCTCATAGATGTTTCTAACTCTCTATAACTCTCCCTTCCTCTCTGTAAAAAAACCAATAAAACATATATTTTTTAAAAAATGAATTAAAGACTTGAAAGTGAGACCTCAAACCACAAAACTCCTGGAAGAAAACATAGTTCAGAAGCTCCCTGACATCAGTTTTGGCAGTGATGTTTTGGATATGACACCAAAAGCAAAGGCAACGAAAGCAAAAATAAACAAATGGGAGGGACTACATCAAACAAAAACGCTGCTGCACAGCAAAGAAAACCATCACCAAATTGAAAATGAAACCTAAAAGCAGGAAAAAATATTTGTAAATAATGTATCTGATACAGCCTCACCTCCCATAACTGATTTTAAAAGCAACTTTACAATGTGTGCATAATTATGTTTCTACATGTAATAAGCCCAAGAATACATTTGCAAATACCTGCTCATGGGAGATAGCTGGGAGCAAAACGGTATTGGATTAAGGAAATGACTCCATATGGAAACTCAAATACACAGAAACAAATTAACAAAACTAGAAATCCTACATAATAAAAGCCTAGGTGGCATCACCCGACACCACCACAAGATGGCCAGCAGGGCAGGGCAGTTGGGGGCAATCAGGCCAACTGGGGAGGGCAGTTAGGGTGATCAGGCCGTTAGGTGAGGAAGCTAGGGGCGACTGAGCTGGCAGGGGAGGGCTGTTGGGAGCAATCAGGCCAGCAGGGGAGCAGTTATGCATCAATCAGGCCAACAGGGGAATAGTTAAGGTGCAATCAAGTTGGCAGGAAGAAGCAGTTAGGGGAAATCAGGCAGACAGGCAGGCGAGCAGTTAGGAGCCAGCAGCCTGGATTGTAAAAGCGGTGTCCGACTGCCAGTGTAGGCCTGACCCCCAAGATTGGACCTAAACCTGCAGTCGGACATCCTCCAAGGGGTCCCAGAACACCCCCCCATGCACAAATTTCATGCACCAGGCCTCTAGTAGGAAAATAAAAAGGCTAATATAACAAAAGTTATAAGTACATGCTTACTCTTCTTCTCTCATAGCTTTTAAAAGATGTAAAATTGCATAAGGTAAGAGATATAACAATATATTGTTGGTTTTATTACATACAAATGTAATGTGTATTAACAATACCATAAAAAGGAGAAAGGGTAACAGTCTATATAGGAGTAATGTTTCTTTATCTCATTGGAATTAAGTATAAATCTAAATAAGATTCTGATAAGCTAAAATGTACACGGTATATTTTGCACATTTATTTAAGAAATGACTAAAGAGAATCCAAGATGGCGGCATAGGTAAACACCTACACTGCTGCCTCGCACAACAATTTCAAAACTACAATTAAAAGACAGAACGGACAGCATCCAGAACCACACGAAAGCTGGCTGAGTGGAAATTCTACAACTAGAAGGAAAGAGAGCGGCTCACGAAGACACAGAGGAGCTGCAAAAAGTTGAGGTACAGAGACGCGCGCACTGAGAGAGCGGGTGCCGGAGTACCTGGCTGGCTTTCTCTGACAGGAGGGAGACGGAGACTTTCAACTGCATTGAACCCCTTATCCTACAGCACTGAACCCCAGGTTCAGCCAAAATCATACGGGGGGAGTTTGGACTGTGAAAAGAGAGAAGTGCACGGAAATTTAGGGGAGTCACGAAAGGGCAGAAGTCTGGTGGTGCACACAGCACTGCTCATTGCGCTGCTGGCTTTCACGAGTGGGCGGGAGACAGAGCCTCCCAATTGCGCCACTTCTAACTCCATTAAACCCCAGTTTCGTGCGAAACCCTGGGGACCCAGACTCATATGGTCCCTGAGCGCAGAGGAGGCGGAAAGGCAGCAGTCTAGAGGCACTGCAAGAGAGCACGCACACACAGGGACTGCTCCAGCCATTACCCAGTCACGTGAGACCCAGGGGCTGTGGAGGGCGAGGCCAACTGGAAGGCAAGGTGGTCCGTTAAGCCCTGTGCAGGCCTGTGAGACTCCACCCATCCCAAGCTCAACAGAAAGGCTTTTGCAATTTTACAAGTATTGTATCATAAGACTGAATCCAACACAGAAGTTCTCCCGGCATAGTGAAAAGGCAGAAACAAAGAAAGAGATCACAAACAAAAGAAATGGAGGAAAACAAATGACTGGATAGAGTTCAAAATCACGGTTATAAGGTTTTTCAATAATATCCTAGAAAAGATGGATAAATTTAGCGAGACCCAAGAGCAGATGAAAAAAGACCAACTAGAGATGAAAAAGGACCAACTAGAAATTAAACATACACTGACTGAAATAAAATATATTATACAGAGACCTAACAGCAGATTAGAGGAACGCAAGAATCAAGTCAAAAATTTGAAATATAAAGAAGCAGAAAACACTCAACTGGAAAAGCAAGAAGAAAAAAGAATCCAAAAATGTGAAGATAATGTAAGGAGCCTCTGGGACAGCATCAAGCATACCAATATCAGAATTGTGGGGGTGCCAGAAGAAGAGAGAGAACAACATACTGAAAACCTATTTGAAGAAATAATGACTGAAAACTTCCCACATCTGGTAAAAGAAATAGACTTACAAGTCCAGGAACATACAGAACCCCATATAAAAGGAATCCAAAGAGGACCACACCAAGACACATCATCATTAAAATACCAAGAGCAAAAGACAAAGAGAGAATATTAAAAGCAGCAAGAGAAAAACAGTTGATTACCTACAAGGGAGCACCTATATGACTATCAGCTGATTTCTCAACAGAAACGATGCAGGCCAGATGGGAGTGGCAAGAAATATTCAACTTGATGAATAGCAAGAACCTACAACCAAGAATAATCTATCCAGTAAAGCTATCATTCAGAATTGAAGGGCAGATAAAGAGCTTCACAGATAAGAACAAGCTAAAGGAGTTCATCAACTCCAAACCAGTATTATATGAAATGCTGAAAGGTACTCTTTAAGAAGAGGAAGAAGAAAAAGGTAAAAGATAAAAAATTATGAACAACAAATACATATCTATCAACAAGTGAATCTAAAAATTAAGTGAATTAAAAATTTGATCAACAGAATAAACGGGTGAATATAATAGAATCAGGAGCATGGAAAGGGAGTGGAATGATAATTCTCAGGGGGGAAGGGGGAGGGGTGCAGGGAGAGACTGGACAGAAATCATACACCTATGGATGAAGTCAATGGGGTCAGGTAAGGATAGAGGGAGGGTGGGAGCCGGGTGGAGGGGGGCTATGGAGGAGAAAAAAGAGAAACAAATGTAATAATCTGAATAAAATTTAATTAGAAAAAAAAGAAATGACTGAAAAGTGAAAAAATAACTAAAAAAATTAAAATGCTACATTAAAAATATTCTCTTCATGTCGGAATGGTGTGGCTCATGGTGGTTGAACGTCGATCTGTTGAGGTCACAGTTCAATTCCCAGTCAGGGCACATGTCCAGATTGTAAACTCGATCCCCAGAAGGAGGCATGCAGGAGAGAGCCAATCAATAATTCTCTCTCATCATTGATGTTTCTATATCTCTCTCCCTCTCCCTTCCTCTCTGAAATCAATAAAAATATATATTTTAAAAAATACTCACTTCATGCAAAAGGAGAGTGGAACAAAATATACGTGAGACATAGAAAACAAAAGATAAAAAGGCAGACAAATATTCAACTATATCATTAACACACTAAATGTGAACAGAATAGACAATTCAATCAAAAAGCAGGTACTGACAGAGTGAATATTTTAAAATACAACTTATGAGGTCAACAAGAGACACATAAAATTCAAAGATAGAAATGTCATTATAATGAAGTAGAGATGAGAAAAAATTTCATGCCAATAGTATGCAAAAGAGAGCTATAAGTGACTACACAAATATAAGAAACTAAAGGTCTGGTGCACGTGCACCAGTGGGGTCCCTCAGCCTGGTCTGTGGGATCGGGCCGAAACTGGCTCTCTGACATCCCCTGAGGCATCCCAGATTGCAAGAGGGCACAGGCCAAGCAGAGGGACCCCAATGGTGCACGACCAGATCTGGGGAGGGATGTGGGAGGTTGGCCAGCCAGGGAGGGACCTCAGGAGGGCTCCAGGACGTGTCTGGTCCATCTTGCTCAGTCCTGATCAGCCGGACCCCAACAGAAAGCTAACATACTGGTTGGAGCATCTGCCCCCTGGTGGTCAGTGCACATCATAGCGAGTGGTTGAGCAACCTTACCATATCATTAGCATATTACACTTTGATTGGTTGAATGAACTACCGGACACTTAGCATATTAGGCTTTTATTATATCGGATAATAGATTTTAAGGCAAAATTGTAATAAGTCAGTGGTTGGCAAAATCATTAGTCAATAGAGCCAAGTATCAACAATACAACTACTGAAATTTCTTTTGAGAGCCAAATTTTTTAAAATTTAAACTTCTTCTAATGCCACTTCTTCAAATAGACCCGCCCAGGCCATGGTATTTTGTGAAAGGGGCCAAAGAGCCGCATGTGGCTCTCAAGCAGCAGTTTGCTGACCACGCTTATAAGAGACAAAGGAGGACATTATACAGGATTAAAGGGTCCATGTTCCTAAAAGACATAAACATAGAAACATATGCTACTAACAATAAAACTCCAAAATCTATAATAATAAAAGTGTAATATACTAATTAGACTGGACGGCTAAACAGCAGAATGACCATCTGAACAACATTGCAGATGACCATCCAGGACCACTCTATGACACCCATTGGCACCAGGCCAGTTAGGGGCTCAACCATCACCCCATGATCACCTCACAGGAAGCCCAGGCCACAAGCCAGCAGGACGATCAATCAGGGGGCTCCACAATCACCCCAAAGAGGGAGGCCCAGGCCTCCAACCGGCAGGCTGAGGTGGGTAGGCGGGGCCTCCCTTTGTGAGGGAAGCCTGAGTCCCAGGTGCCAGAGGAAAGCCAGTGCCAGCAACCAGGGGAAGGAAAGCCTACTCTTGCATGAATTTTGTGCCTTGGGCTGCTCGTAGATAGATAAAGCAGAAACTGACAGAACTGAAGGGAAAAACAGTACAAGCATAATACTAGTTGGAGACTTCGACATTCCACTTTCAATAATGGATAGAACAAATAGACAAAAAGTACTCTATGCACGATAGAACCAATAAAAAGATGCATTCACTGAAGCTGTGGTCCTATTTAACGTACAATTTTCATTAATTTACAGTTTCTTAATTTCACGGGCCAGCCTTTGAACAGTATGTTTGGCAACATTTTTTTTTTAATATCCTCTTATCTTTTCTTTTAAAAAACAGTGGGACAAGAGTTATTTAAAAGATGATCTTTCTCATGAAGAGCATTCAGATAAGCCAGTAAAACTTCAGAAGTTACTAATCCTATATAATACAAGGGTAATATGTAAATGAACCAAATGGTGGAACAAACAGCCACTATGATGCGCACTGACCACCAGGAGCCAGACACTCAGCGCAGGAGCTGCCTGCCTCCTGGTGGTCAGAGCGCTCCCATAGGGGGAGCGCCCCTAAGGCAGAAGCCAGACTCACGGCTGGTGAGCACAGCGGGGAAGGGGCAGGAGCCTCTTCCACCTCTGTGGCAGTCAGACATCCCCTGAGGGCTCCCGGACTGTGAGAGAGCACAGGTCAGACTGAGAGGAACCCTCCGCCTGTTGAGTGCACGTATTTTGTGCACTGGGCCTCTAGTAATATATAACAAGAGAAACAACAGATCCAATGTAAAGCCTTTTGTACTCAGGAAACATAGCTTTTGAAGGTTCTACTTCCCTCTGGAGTAAAGGGGTGTAAAAGGCTTTCCTGCTTTGACCCTAATAAGGAGGTTGAAAACAGGCAATCACATTTTTTCAACAGTCTCCTAGGTTCCTCAAAAAATGTAGTTATACCATAGAAGGAAATAATTGGGATATAAAGACATGAGAACACATTTCAGGAAACCCCCCAACACAGAATCACTGGAAACCAACTTCAATTAATGTCAAACATATCCAACCAAAAATGTTACAATGTGTGTAACTGGAAAATTATATTAATGCACCCTACTTTAAAATGTTAAATGTTATCAAGCTTTAAAACATATCATTGTTTAATTACCTTTATATTCATAAATCATTTTGTATTGAATTTATTGAAGTGAGAGTGGTTAACAAAAATTACATAAGTTCCAGGTGTACAATTCTATAATACATCATCTGTATACCGTATTGTGCATTCCCCACATCAAGTCACATCTTCCATCATAATTTATCCCCCCTTTCCCCTCTCCTATTCCCCCACCTTTTTTCCCTCTGGTAGTCACCATATTGTTGTCTATAAACAGCAACTGTCACTTCACTATTTAAAAAATTATCTTTTTAACAATAGAAACTTTCATAAACCATTAAAATTAAAGAGCTCAATACCTAGCTGGCATGGCTCAATGCTTATGAACCAGGAGGTCTAATTCGATTCCCAGTTAGGGCATATGCCCAGGTTATGGGCTCGATCCCCAGTGTGGGGCATGCAGGAGGCAGTTATCAGTGATTCTCTCTCATCATTGATGTTTCTCTCTCTCTCTCCCTCTCCCTTCCTCTCTGAAACCAATAAAAATATTTTTTTTAAATTAAAGAGCTCAATAGCAGATTTTTGTATTAGCAAAAAGGTCTAGCAAAAACAGCTTTATGTATTATTTCAATTAGTTAAATTTCAATAAAAATGTATATATATACTATATATATAGTATACAGGTATACAAAGAAGAATGTTTCCATTAGTCACTGTGTACCAAATAAAACACACAATAGAGCATGATCATATTTGAAAAATAGTAAATGCAATATATGGCATGCATCTAAATTATCTATTAAGCCTAGAACAATGTACATAGTATTTGAAGTCCAAAATACTGTGGCCATTAAGAATGGGGGAAAGTGATCCAGACTATATTCAAATTCGACTGGTAGCAGCTTCTTTTCTTGTCCCTCCCTGTGATCAGCCCATGGGAGAAAAGAGGGGTAGAGCGATCTTATGCCAGAGAATATGGTGCCCCAATCCTCCAAGCAGCTGTTCAGTGACATCTCACAGGCCTCCTCACTCATCCTGAACCCCGCATCTTTTTTGCCTAAGTCCTTACATCTGTCTCAGGTGGGTAATTTTGTTTCAGAGTTGGCTAAAAATAGGTGGCATAGAAAGGTAATTTTACCACGCAAGAGCTAGACTTACTGTAAAGACCTTCAGCATTTTATGCTTTCATGACTTAAGGGTAGTTTGGAAAATTAAACTGCAGCAATTGGACTAATTGGAGATTTTAAACTATACTCTGTGGAAGTCCTTTTATATGGAGTCTTTATGGGAAGGAGGGGGAAAGTAGCAATAGAATCAGGTTCATGTTATCCGTTTTATATCTTGAACCTCACTAAGAATTCAGGCTAGCCTTGGCTGCTGGGCTCAGTTGGTTAGAGCATCGGCATACATACACTGAAAGGTTGTCTGGGTTCAATTGCTGGTCAGTTGTGGGAGGCGCTCTCTCTCTCTCTCTCTCTCTCTCTCTCTCTCTCTCTCTCTCTCTCCCCCCCCCCCCCCTCCCTCTCCTTTCCCCCAACCCCAAATCAATAAACATATCCTCAGGTGAGAATTGAAAACAAAAAAACCATACTCCCCTGACCAGCGCCACTGACAGTTTCCTCTTTCTGCTAAGGGGACACGTGATAGTTCAGGTCATCTCCCTCTTTCATCTCCACTGGGATTGCAATGCATGAGCTTAATGCTGAAAAGTGGCCAGATTTTCTTTTGACTCCACTCAGTTAAATTTTCACCTCTCTTATCCATTAGCATAGGACTGGTTCCCTTGGTTACTGAGGTTTTAACCTTCCATTTCCCAGAAAATCACAGACTACTAAAAAATTGTTCATCTGGCCAACTTTAGGATTCTCCACAAAACCTTCAACTCACCAGAGGAAGAGAATTTAATTAACAGGTAAAGAATTATGGAACCAGAGGGAACCTCGTAGCCCTAGTCCAGCCTTCACACTGAATTATGTAGAAATCACATTAGGCTGGTCTACCCTTATGCCGGCGTCTGTGATTGTGTTCTCTGCCCAAATTTACTATATTGCTTCCTTCATAAGTACAAACTTCCAATTCCTTAATTAATATCACTGTTTGTTCTAAATCTCTTAAATTCCAACAACCTCTTAGTGCTTATCATCAAAATGGACTCAGCAGATATGACTTGGCCAGGGCTGCTTCCTTCCTATCACAAATCTTGAGAACACAGTCACCTTTACAGTTCCTTCTCAAGACATTTCTTTCTTTAAATATAACTCTAAGTGGCACTTATCTTCCCTCCTATCCTACAATGCATCCAAAGAGGGCTGCTTTTGTTCCTTAACTACACAGTTGCCAAGATTCCCTCAACAAGTATTTCTTGAGTAGTTATTGCAAACCAGGCACCAGGGCAGGTAGTGGGGATACAAAAATAAAACAGTCCCTTGCCTTCAGAACCCACAGTCCCATGAGGAAATCAGAAAAGTAAACATATACTTTAAGTAGTGAGATATTGACGAAACATGACACAACATCCATCAAGTATTATGGGAGTAGAGAAAAAAGCACCAGCAATGGAGGAGAGAGGCTGTAGGGAGCCTTCAGGACCAGCCTTGTGGGCCACAGAGGAGGAGGAGGAAGGCATTTCAAGCTGAGGGAATAGGGTAATTCAGCCCCAGCCCTGGACACACAGCCTGAGATTAGTCTAGTGAAGGAAACTGCCACCATATCCTGCTGGAAGTAGTTCCCAGACTTAGAGATAATTAGCAAAGAACACCAAGGAATAACAGCTGTTATCAAAACAAAACCCAGGTCAGTCAACAACAAACAAGCTTGAAAAAAGAAAAACAAGCCCTACCTGGTTTGGCTCAGTGGATAGAGTGTCAGCCTGTGGACCAAAGGGTCCCAGGTTCGATTCCGCCCAAGGGCACATGCCCTGGTTGTGGGCTTGATCCCCTGTAGAGGGCATGTAGCAGGCAGCCAATCAATGATTCCCTTTCATCATTAATGTTTCTATCTCTCTCTCCCCTCTCCCTTCTTCTCTTAATCAATAAAAGCATATTAAAAGAAAAAAGAAAAACAAACATAAGGATTATGGGAATTTGATGGCAGTAATAACATAGTATTTTAGACTTCCCAACCCCCTCCCTCCAATAAACACCACACAGAGAAAGTAAGATAGCAAAATCAAAACTCCATGGAAAACATCCAAAAAATCTAGGCAGCAAGGTATCTCCATCAAGCCCTAAATATGGACAGACAGGAACAAATCACCAACAGTCACAAGATCTGCATGGTACCAGAATCTTGAGAGAAAGCAGAGGGAAGTTCTGGGGCCCACTGAGAGACGGGCCATTAAGAAACCTGAACATCCCAGAATAAATAGCAGGTGCTCACCAGAAACTTTCTAGTTTGGCAGGCTCACTGTAAACAGCTGCTAAAAATGTTGGCTCTCAGACTCTCGATAGCTGGGGAATACAAGTTCACAGAAAAGATTGAAGGAGCTGAGTCTGGCCCTATGAAGTCCCCAAAGTAACTGGGCAAAGCTCCTTTGCAGTACAAAACTCCACTCTAAAGAGAATCCAAATTGATCAGAACAGGGACAAAAAAAAAGAAAAGGAAAACTTGGGGAGGAGGAAGGGGCCCCACAGGGCCATACCAGATTTGAAAATGTCCACATTTTCGCATTTCAAAAAAATGGCAGAGTGCTTCAGAGCCATGAAATCTGAAAAGCTATCCTTAAGAGTGTCTCTCTGATAGAAGTTTGGAAAAACTGATTTCACATGAAAATCAGGAACATCAGAGGATAATGGTCAAATCCCATACTATACTAATAAAAGGGTAATCTGTAATTAGACCGGGAGACCTTCCGGACATCCTTCCAAACACAGCCATGGTGGCGGGGCCGAGGCAGAGGCAATTAGGGGTGATCAGATCAGGAGAAAAGGGCAGTTGGGGGTGATCAGGCCAGTGAGGGGGGAGGTGCAGTTAAGGGCGAGCAGGCTGGCAGTGGGAGACAGTAGGGGATGATCAGGTCAGCAAGGGGGGGCAGTTGGGGGTGTAAAGACTGGTGGGGGGTGAGGGCAGTTGGAGGCAAGCAGGCCAGCAGGCAGAGTGGTAAGGGGTGATCAGGTAGGCAGGCAGGCAGGTGAGCGGTTAGGAGCCAGCAGTCCTGAATTGTGAGAGGGATGTCCCACTACTGGTTTAGGCCCGATCCCACAGGGACATCCCCTGGCAGTCAGACATCCCCCGAGGGGTTCCAGATTGGAGAGGGTGCAGGCAGGGCTGAGGGACACCCCCAACCCCATGCATGAATTTCATGCACTGGGCCACTAGTGTTGTTATAAGGACAAAGATATTATAAGGAGGCCTAGCTGGCTTGGCTCAGTGGATAGAGCACTGGCCTGGGGACTGAAGGGTCCCAGGTTCAATTCTGGCCAAGGGCACACACCTGGGTTGCAGTTCGATCCCCAGTGGGGGGATATGCAGGGGGCAGCCAATCAATGATTCTCTCTCATCACTGATGTTTCTCTCTCTCGCTCTTTCTTTCTTCCTCTCTGAAATCAATAAATATTTTTTAAAAAAAAGATATAAGGATAGGAGCTTGTTTTAAAAAAATTCAACAAAACATCCAAAAATGTTTTATTAGAATACAATTTCTACTGTTCTAAATATGTAACTAGAAATTCCACCCACAGTCTTCAGGGGAAAATGATTAAAAAAAAAAAAAAAAGGAGCAGCTGTCCAGTCTCCATCTTGCTCAGACATCAATACATGAAAAAAAAAAAAAAGTGACATGAAAAGTATCTGAGAACAGAGAAAAAAGGTTAACCAACCCACAAAACAGGTGTTCAATGTCTCAGATCATGGGGCTCTTCACTCCATCTCTTTCCTTCTCCAAGGTGTTACTTGGTTTCTAAGAGTTATAAAAATGAGAGGCATGAAGGAGGTAATCGCCAGTTGTTAGCAGAATCAAGAATGTGGAGGTTACTGCTTTCCTCTCCATTCCCCGTACCTCCGAGACTCTTCACCTTTCCTTCAAACAATACTCCCCAAGTCTGACAGTCACCAAAATTTTCTATATTCCTGGATTCTTTGTTAGAATGAAGTTCACAGTACTATCAGATCAGCACAACAGAATTTTTTAAAACTTATGTAAAAAACTCATTATAATAAAGCCACTGAGATAAGAGTCTGATGGGTATTTATTTCATCTCATATGGTCATTTATCTCCTTCCTGCTTCTTCATTCTTTGCATGTGGAAGCCTCTTTGTTCTCACAAGTGTCCCCCTTTTCCTTCATATCACACGTTGGTCAAAGGTATCTCAGCAATATTTACCTTCTGAACTGCAAAATGTAATCTGAATCTTTCATCAAATCTTTCTCATAGGAGTTTTTGATCCAGCCAACAAACTTTTCTCCAAACCTGTGACCCCCACTGTTAATTAAACCCAAGTGTCTGTGTGCTTGTATGCCACAGAGCACAGAAGAGTGAACAACTGAAACACAAGAGAATCCCCCACTCTGGTGAGCTGCTCTGTTTTACAACAGCATAGGTATTTTCACAAAGACAAAGATTTGTTTCTTTCTTGATACACGAGTTAAACTGCTGCCTTCTCAATCAACTCTTTGGCTTATCAAAATAATATGATTTCCCAAATAATTTGATTTCTTTTTCCCTGCCAAGAACCTATCCACCTACCCCAGATTCACCCAGTTCATCAGAAAGCCCTGAACAGAATACTCAACTCTCCTTACAAAATGAGGCAGCAAAGTAACCACCACATGTAACATTTTAGACAGCATGGAAAGCTCGTTTTGTTCCAATAAAGTTAAATAGTTTCCTCAAAGACATTCTTTATCAGCAGCTATTTTTAAATGTTTATCACTTAAGATTTTTCATATGATGTCCCATTTACTGTATAGCTAACAATTCTAATAAGAAGCCAATGACAGGATGATTTCAGTAAGCCTTATTCAGAGGTTCCAAAAAAATTAAAAACTCTGTTGCCCAGCAATTGTTTATTCTAGCAACACTCAGAGGATCTGCAATATATATATGTAAAAGGCTAATATGCTAAGTATCCACCTGGATAATGACATCACATAGCAATGCCCTGCTTCCTCCCCTTAGCAACAACTAGCCTCCTTGCAGTTTCTTCAGCACAGGGATACAACTTGCTTTATAGCCAGGTGCAAACATTTTACATTTTCACCAAATGTCTGTGAAGAGGTTTTCTGTGCCTCATCTCATTTGATTCTCATAGAAGTCTTGGAGTTCATCTCATTTGATTCTCACAGAAGTCCTGGAGAATCATAGAAGACTCAGTAGAATCGTATTTTCTTTTCATTAACTGGAAAATGGAGATTTAGAAAGTTTAGAAACTTGACCCAACTAAAAAAAAAGAAATGGTGGACCTTGGGAAAATGACTTCAGGTTTTCTCACTGTGCAGAATATAGTAAAACACTGCTGCAGTGAAATATTTTACCCTTTGCTCTCTCTGTATGATCTATAATAATAATCTGCTTCATGTTGATATTTACTGCTGTGTTGCTGACAACTACCTCAAAGAGAAATTGGGGTGCTTCACTGGGCTGGAAAAAAGTTTAGCTAAATCATAAAGCAGGTCTAATTAAGCAGTTTATCTATATTTATAAAAGGCTAAGTTGACTCACACATGCGCAATACATATAAAGCTCTCACTGACGCCAAACACATGCAAGTGTTTCTATCTGTCATTGTCATTGTGAATTTGGTTGACACTTCTATTATAAAGAAAGAGTGAATAGCGATATTAAAATATTTCTTCTAATTAATTTCCTTTCAATATGCACGAATTCGTACACTGGGCCACTAGTATTATATACAGTTCTTGTGTAAGCTCCCATACTTTACCCAATGCACCCAACAAGTTCAATAAATTCCAGATTTTTTTATGAAGTAAGCTACTCTTTTCCATGCCTCCAAATAAAGGCTTTACTACTAGATAACATCCTTTTCTACTTTTTTTTAAAATATATATTTATTTATTTCAGAGAGGAAGGAAGAGGGGAGAGAGAGATAGAAACATCAATGATGAGAGAGAATCTGTTCCATTGCCTTCTACACTCTCTTACTGGGATTGAGTGTGAAAGCCAGGCATGTGCCCTTGACTGAAATCAAACCTGAGACACTTCAGTCCACAGGCTGACACTCTATCCACTGAGCCAAACCAGCTAGGGCTCCTTTTCTACCTTTAAAAGAGACCTTCTTACTAATACCTTTACAAAGTTGCTTCACAATATTAATCCAAAGTGGCAAATTGGAAATTTGCTTTAAACAATACTCTCTTTCTTAAGGCATCCTTGTAGATCATCTGGTTTAAATCCCAAGGCTTTAGAGGTGAAATGAGATTCAGAAAAAAAACTTGGCCAAGTCTTTATGGCAAAGAAAAAGGAAAATATGCCTAAAACGCAATCCTGTGCTTTTGCAAATATGTCTCTTCTCTGAGAAAAATCTTAGTAAAATAAATCATTTTCTCTACTGTTTTAAGTTTCTTGGTTATTGATTTCAGAGAGGAAGAGAGAGGGGGAGAGAGATATAAACATTAATGATGAGAATCATTGATCGGCTGCCTCCTGCACATCCCCTACGGGGGATCGAGCCTGCAACCCAGGCATGTGCCCTTGACTGGAATCAAACCCAAGACCCTTCAGTCCACAAGCCAACATTCTATCCACTGAGTCAAACCAGCTAAGACCAAGTCTCTTAGTCTCTAACACCTTCATGAATGTTCTACACAAAGTTCTGAGTACCAGGAGAAAAATAATGAGTGTTTAAAGGGATAAAGAGATGTAGCAAGCCAGAGACTGATGATTCAAAAATCATCTTCTGAGCTGCAATACTGCCATTCTCCAGAGCTTTTCCTCAATTTGTTGATATTTTGCTTCCTGGAAATGGTTATTATTTTGTCTCCAGTAAACTCTCATAAAACTTTAAAAACAAGGAAAGAAGGAAGAAAGGGAGGGAGGGAGAGAGAGGAAGAAAGGGAAGGAAGAATTAAAGTCCAATGTGTTCAACAATCTTCCCTACATCAATAACACTATCTTGCATCTCTCAAAACTCATTCTTACTCAATTATCTTAACTTCAAGGAAGCCCTGGAAGATAGGCATATCTTCCTTACACATAGTCAATTACATATACACAGGTGAAATGCAATTCAAATAGGCCATGTACCCACTCCAAAAACTTACCAACTTGGGAGAAACCAAGATGGCGGCATAGGTGAACATCTAAACTGCTGCCTCACACAACAATTTCAAAACTACAGCTAAAAGACAAAACGTTCATCATCCAGAATCATAGGAAAGCTGACTGAGTGGAAATTCTACAACTAAATGGAAAGAGAGGGACTCACGGAGACTCAGAGGAGCTGCAAAAAGCTGAGGTATGAAGACACACGCGTGGATAGGATGGGCAGAAGAGGGCCTGGCTGGCTTCCTCTAGCGGGAGGGAGAAAGAAATTCCCAAATGTGCTGAACTCCACTTCCGACTGCACTGAACCTCAGTTTCTGGCGAGACCCTGGGGACCCAGACCCATTGGGGTCCCCAGAGCACACAGAAACTCAGCGGAGACACAAAAGGCAGAGGTCTGGAGGCACGCACGCATGCGCATGGAGAGGACTGCAGTGATTACCGAGGGACTCTGAGACCCAGAGAATGCATAGGGCAGCACTGACTGGAAGCCAAGGCTGTCTGCTCAGCCCTTAGACTCTGCCCCATCCAAGCCAAACACAGAAGCTTTTGCAATTTTGCAAGTCTTGTATCATGAGGCTGACTCCAGCACAGAAGTTCTCCTGGTGTAGACAAAGCTGATCCTCACAACTAATTGGCTTAGAGATCAATTCCCCCCAGTGATACCAACAACAATTAAGACTTAACTACAACAAGGCTGTACACACAGTCCACAAAGGGGTGCACCAAGAGAGTCCACCTCAGGTAACTAGGGAGGCAGAACTACTGGGCCATATAGGACACTTAGCACACAAAGCTACTCTACCAATTCAGGGAAGCATCACAAATGCGGAGACAAAGAAACAGATCACAAAAGAAAAAATAGAAGAAAGCAAATGACTGGATATAGTGTTCAAAACCACGGTTATAAGGCTTTTCAAGAATTTCCCAGAAAAAGCCGATAAATTTAGTGAGACCCAAGAAGAGATGAAAAAGGACCAACTAGAAATTAAACATACACTGACTGAAATAAAAAATATTATACAGAGACCTAACAGCAGACTAGAAGAACGCAAGAATCAAGTCAAAGATTTGAAATACAAAGATGCAAAACACACTCAACTGGAAAAGAAAAAAGAAAAAAAGAATCCAAAATTTGAAGATAGTGGAAGGAGCCTTTGGGACAACTTCAAGTGTATGAACATCAAAATTATGGGGGTGCAAGAAGAGAGAGCAAAATACTGAAAACCTATTTGAAGAAATAATGACAGAAAACTTCCCACATCTGGTGAAAGAAATAGACTTACAAGTCCAGAAAGCACACAGAACCCCAAATAAAAGGAATCCAAAGAGGACCACACCAAGGCACATCATAATTAAAATGCCAAGAGTAAAAGACAAAGAGAGAATATTAAAAGCAGCAAGAGAAAAACAGTTAGTTGCCTACAAGGGAGCACCCATAGGATTGTCAGCTGATTTCTCAACAGAAACTATGCAGGCCAGATGGGAGTGGCAAGAAATATTCAACGTGATGAGTAGCAAGAACCTACAACCAAGATTACTCTACCCAGCAAAGTTATCATTCAGAATTGAAGGGCAGATAAAGAGCTTCACAGATAAGAAAAAGCTAAAGAAGTTCATCACCACCAAACCATGAAATGCTGAAAGGTACTCTTTAAGAAGAGGAAGAAGAAGAAAAAGATAAAGATAAAAAATTATGAACAACAAATACATATCTATCAACAAGTGAATCTAAAAATCAAGTGAATAAAAAAATCTGATGACCAGAATAAACTGGTGAATATAATAGAATCAGGGCATAAAAAGGGAGTGGACTGACAATTCTCAAGGGGAAAGGGGTAAAGGGGGTACAGGGAGAGCAAGGAAAGACTGGACAAAAATTGTATACCTCTGGATGAGGACAATGTGGGGGGAGGTAAGGGCAGAGGGTGGGGTGGGAGCTGGGTGGAGGGGAACTATGGGGGGGGAGGGAGGAGAGAGGAACAACTATAATAATCTGAATAATATTTATTAAATTAAAAAAAAAAACTACCGCTGAGACTGGTTTGGCTCAGTGGATAGAGCGTTGGCCTGTGGACTGATAGGTCCCAGATTCGATTCTGGTCGGGGGCATGTACCTTGCTTGCGGGCACATCTCCAGTGTGGGGTGTGCAGGAGGCGGCTGATCAATGTCTCTCCCTCATCAATGTTTCTGACTTTCTATCCCTCTCCCTTCCTCTCTGAAAAATCAATAAAATATATTAAAAAAAAAAAACTACTAACCACACAAGATAACAAATCTGACCCAAAAAACACAGCAACCCATTCATAATAATCATTTAAAATAGCAAGGATCACCATATGAGGAAATGGCCTCATAGTAAGAAGTCACTAACAGAAAAAATAAATATGACCAGAGATTGGGGAGAGGGGGACACACATAATCAATAACAATAAAGATAACTGTGTAATTAAACAAGGGAGTTAATGAGCATTTTTGCAGAACCTGTAGGAAGTACCTCAGAGCAAACTAAAACAGATGATATCATCCAGTGACAAACTGGTAAAATGTGAAAAAAGGAAACCATACTAAACAGCTGTGCTCTTCATCTATCCTTGTTAATTACAGGATTTGATGCTGCCATCTGGTAGAACACATTTGCCCCACCTCAAAACTTGGGCAGGTGGACTGCAAATCTCACTGCTTGCCTTAGCAACTAGAGACTATTACAGCTGTGTAGCTCGAATTCATGGGCCTCATGAAAGCTCGAGCATTACCGAAATTCAGGCCCCCTGACTATACTACAATCTTACTCTCCTTACGGCCAAAAGCTGTAAGGCTAACAGGATCCAATTTCAGATCATACACGATAATATCTCCACATAACTCTTAGTGGTTCTATCTTTAAATAAGGACCACACTTGAGCCCTCGCTGATAAAAGCTGCTTCACTTGCCATTTCACTTTAAAGTACAGGGGCCAGGATTCTCTTCCTTCTAAGCATTAGCTCAGATGGGACAGCCCCTAGACACACACTGACCAAGGATGAGGAATGGCTCACTAAACCAATCACCTGAGAAGTCTTCCTCTGTCTGTGTATCTTACTGACATCTCTGAAATAATGTGACACACATTTCCTCCTTCGCTAGAGAGCTAGTCTCCACCATCTGAAGCTCCTCTTTGACTTTATCCTCCTTTCCATCTCTTTCCTGGTGGACACAATTGTGTGAAATGCATGTTTCTTTTGTGGGCTGGCTGAATATTGTGTATATTCAACTCTTTTCTCTTCAAGAGCATTTACCCAGCACTAGCTGGTTTGGCTCAGTGAATAGAGCATCAGCCTGTGGAGTGAAGGGTCCAGGTTCGATTCCAGTCAAGGGCACATGCCCAGGTTGCAGGCTCATCCCCAGTAGGGGGAGTGTAGGAGGCAGCGGATCAACGATGCTCTCTCATCCATGTTTCTATCTCTCTCTCTCTTCTTTCTGCTCTGAAATCAATAAAAATATTTTTCTTTAAAAAAAAGAGTACCTAGCCAACATTAACATGAAGAAAAAGGACTCGAGCACTCATGATGCTCATGTCAGCGGGCTCCCAGAAAGTCCTTGGAAATCAAATAATTACTGCAAAAATCGTAAATAGAGATTTTAAGTGCAAATATTTTATAGCTGAAATACGACAGCACTGTTTGCCATGAAGACAAGTGCATGCATTACAGCCAAGACCTATTTTGCCACACAAGGCTTGACATGTGAGAGGTGCTCGGCAGGCAGGGTCTTCTGCTCTGGCTGAACGGTGTTCTCTTGTTCCTCAGCCACTGACTGAATGACATCGTGGCTACGTATTAGCAAAAAGCCACCTTCCTTTCAAACCAAAATTGAGAAATAAAAAAAGAAAATGCACTTTTCAGACACAGAGAGATTCGAGAGAAAATTTCCCCCATAAAAGAGCAAAATACTATCATCTGCATTTCTGTTCAGCAGCCCTTTACAAGTGTGACCTTTAGGAAGCTCCTCCAACACTGGGGAGGGGAAAAACACTTTAATTAAAATAAAGGGCAGCAAAGATGCCTAAGGAAGGGGGGTGGCTTTTTACCCTGCATTAGAGAAAGGTGGATTTTCCCAAAGCTCTGGAGCCACCAGGACAGAATGCAAATCCCAGGGCCAGGATTATACAGAGCACACAGCTGCGGGCCCTGGGGCTGGGCTGGCACAGCAAGCCTAAATAATTGCATGTTGGTAAAATTCCCTCAGAGCCAGCAATACTGACATGATGTGTGCCTTATCTTTTCTGAAAGTGCGAGACTCTCTCTGCTCCATAGAAAATTTAAAGCAACACTTTATTCCACCTTCTCTAGATCCCACCAACAGGGTCCAAATATGCTTTTGTAGAAGAAGCACAAATTAAACTCTAGTATTGCTTTCCTCCAAGGAGGAGGCCTGTGAATTTAAAATGATAATCTCTACGCTCAAGAGGATTAAACTTGAAAAAGCTAAACCCTGTTAGGTCGTGAACTCAACTTTGGCAGGATGAAAATGCTGTATCTTCCTGTAATATGCTTAGCACAAAAAGGCTCATCTGCCCCACACAGTACCCGCTGGGATTTCTGTACAGAGATAACACTGACTAGATGGAAGGAATTTGATATGTAAAACCCTATCCTGAGAAAGACTTGCTGTCACTGTCAAAACTTTGACAAGGAGAGAAGAAAAGAAAATGTCCAGGGTGCAATGTATCAAGATAGCTCTGAATGGGAGTCTCCTCTGACAGCCCTAGAGAAAAGAGGGAGAGAAAGAAGGCCCTAGGAAACAGAGTGTATCCCAAAGAAAAAGTCACCAGCAAGATAAACTTTGCTTCCCGCTACACCAGTGGTTCTCAACCTTTCTAATTGCCACGACCCTTAATAGAGTTCCTCATGTCGTGGTGACCCCAACCATAAAATTATTCTCGTTGCTACTTCATAACTGTAATTTTGGTACTGTTGTGAATCGTAATGTTACATAGCAACGAGAATAATTTTATGGTTGGGATCACCACGACATGAGGAACTCTATTAAGGGTCGTGGCAATTAGAAAGGTTGAGAACCACTGTGCTACACAATCCCCAACACCAGTCTTGAGGCTTTATCCACATTCAAGGTTAAAGAGAAAAAGGGAAACTCCTCATTTTTATCTACAGTGATCCTGAAGCTACTCAAAAGCAGCGACAGTGAGATTCTACAGGAACAGAGCCCTGACCCAGAGAAGCTCATTCACTTTAAAAAAGGAAGCAGAGATTTACAATGGACAGGCTCTTCCCTTCTACCTCTGAAGGGGGCTGATGCCCCACTACTAACTGCCAACGTACTTCCTGAAAAGTAACAGTCCTCTCGGCCTAGAATACTTACCCATTAGGATCTGATCAAAATCATGACTAGATGATTCCATGATTATTTCCTTTGTCCAATCTGCATATAATACAAAGTTCTAGCCAGTGGTCAGCAAACTCATTAGTCAACAGAGCCAAATATCAACAGTACAACAATTTAAATTTCTTTTGAGAGCCAAATTTTTTAAACCTAAACTTCTTCTAACGCCACTTCTTCAAAACAGACTCGCCCAGGCCGTGGTATTTTGTGTAAGAGCCACACTCAAGGGGCCAAAGAGCTGCATGTGGCTCACGAGCCGCAGTTTGCAGATCAGGGCTTTAGACAAATGGGAGTCACTAAACACCACCACAGTGAGATGCAGAGCAGCCCCATCACCTCTCCTAGACGTCCTTCACTTCATATAGTGCATTCAGGACAAATCATCCAAGTTGTAAGTAACAGTGGTTCATTCCTCAGGATTGCCAAGTTGCAGTCCATGATGTAGATGTGCCTAAGTTTGTGGATCCACTCACCAGCTGAAGGATCTTTGGGTTGGGCATGGCTTTTAGCAATTGTGAAAAAAAAAAAAAGCCACAATAAGCATTCACATATGTAAGTTTACATTTCTTCTGGGTAAATACATAGTAAGAGTGGGACTCCTGAGTCATGTAAGTATATGTTTACTTGGTAAGAAACCGCCGAGATGTGGTATTGGCAGGTTTTTACACCATTCCAATGGACATACAGTGGTTTTTAATTGTGGTTTTAATTTGGATTTTCTTAACAAATGATGTTCAGCATCTTAGGCTATTTAACATCAATGTATCTTCTTGGGTGAATTGTCTGTTTAAATCTTTTTCCCATTTTTTTAATGGATTATTTACTTTCTTATTATTGAGTTCTGAGAGTTCTATATGTTTTCTGGATACAAATCCTCTGTGGATATGTGATTTAAAAATATATTATCCCAGTCGGTGGCTGGGCTTTTTTTTTTTTTTAATAGATTTCTTCTTTAGAGCCGTTTTAGGTTCATCTCAAAATTGAGTAGAAAGTCCAGATACCTTCCATATATCCTCAGTGTGGTGGCTTCACTTCTCATTTTCTTTCTTTCTTTTTTTAATTGATTAGAGAGAGAGAGAGAAACATCAATTTGTTGTCCCACTTATTTTGCAGTCATTGGTTGCTTCTTATATGTGCCCTGTCGGGGAATTAAGCCTGTAACCTTGGCTTTTTGAGAGGTCGCTCTAACCAACATGGCAGCACAGCTCCTTGGACGCCAGTATCGGATGAAGACCTGCGAAGTCCTAGGCGTATAGGAGAGGCGTATAGGAGAGCCTTGATCATCCAGCGTACTCTGATTAGGGTTCCCACACCAAGTGAGCTACCTGATCAGAGTTCTTCTTATTTTCTGAAGTGTCTTTCACATAGCCATTGCTACTACAGAAGCCATGGTGCAAAGCAGTTCTTCAAAGAAGCCTCACAAAAGCAGCTGCACACCAGCTGGTCAGTGGCAACTTACACACACACTCAAAGGGAAGAAGGCCTCGTGCCATTAGTGACGGTTGGACAAGCTACATTAACATAAACAGGTTGCATAAGGGTGCACTTGCGCAGGACATATATTACAGCGGTTCCCAGCCTTTCTTTGGCCATGCCCCACCTACGCATCTCTAAAATCCTAATGCCCCCGCCCCCTTGACACAATTATTATTCAAAAAATGAACTCGTATTCATGTGGAGGAAGCCTAAAAGGCCATTAACTTTGTCTAAACAAGCTTCCAAAGAACACAGCATCCATGAAAAAGAAAAAGAACAAATGGACAGTTGAAGTACTGAGGAAGCAATCAGTAAGAAATTTTTTTAAAAATAGGTGGTATGAAAAAAATAGCAAATAAAATTTCAAAACACATAATAAAGAAGTGAAATGCATAAACATGTCACAACATATATTTATATCTTGTATATGAGGTCCCTAGAATCATAAGAAATGCAAAAAGTTCATTGTTAATAGTAACTCCTTCTCGAATTACCCCCCTTAAAAATCAGATTGCCGCCCTGGCTGGTTTGGCTTGAGCATCAGCCTGCGGAATGAAGGCTCCCAGGTTCGATTCCGGCCAAGGGCACATGCCTGGGTTGTGGGCTCAATTCCCGGTGGGGGGCGTGCAGGAAGCAGCCAATTGATGATTCTCTCTCATCATTGATGTTTCTCTCTCTCTCTCTCTCTCTGAAATCAATAAAAGAAAAAAAAATTTTTTTAAATCAGATTGTCCCCCTGTGGGGCATGTGCCCCACAATGGGAACAACTGGTATACTGCCACTCCTGAGTCACTGCCCTCGCACCTGCGTAGGGCAAAGGAGCCTTGATCATCCAGTGTACTCTGATTAGGGTTGCCACACCAAGTGAGCTACCTGATCAGAGCTCTTCTTATTTTCTGAAGTGTCTTTCCCAGAGCAGTTTTTTATTTACATGCACTACTTTTTTGGGGGGGGCAGGTTACACTTTTGGTACTATATTTGAGAAATTTTTGCCTAACCCACAATCACAAACATTTTCCCCTATGTTTTTGTCTAAGAGAAGAACAGCTAACCTTCCATTCCTTTCAAGGCAGTTTTACTCATGGGGCACAGTTACAACTGCTTCAATGTATGTCTTCTAATTCCAATATCTGGGTCATCCTGGGGCTGCCATTTGTTGATTGCCTTTTGTCTCAAGAATTAATTACATCTTCCTGATATATTCCAAATTTTAGGTACAGGATAAAATTCTGAATACAAAGTTGCTTAGACTGGTTTTTTTAAAGAGCATTTTTACTGTTAAAAATCCTCTGGTGGACATTAAGATTTCAGTTATTTGTTCCAGTTCATTGGGCAATCAGTGTGGTTAGGTTTAGGAGGCAGGCTCTGTTTCACCTGCTGCGGGCGAGCTCCACTGTCCCCTTAGCTCTCAGGCTCTGGCTGCTTCAGGTTCCCACGCTCAGTTCAGGGTACGGCCTGGCCTCAGGCGGAGTCACACATATGAGATGATCCCCTTCACCTCTTCCTCTCTAGGACTCTCCCAACCCCAAACCGAAGGCAGGGTTTCTCTTAGAGTTCCAGTTGCCCACATTGCACTTCAAGGGCAAAGCAGAGGGGGGGAAGGAGGGGAGAGAAGGAGAGAGAGGGAGAAAGAGAGGAGCATTCTCCCACAACTCTCTGGACTGCAGGGGCCCTTTCCTTCCAGTTCCCCTGGTCAGAAAGATGGGATTTCTACAGACCTTTCAGCTGTTGACACCACCAGCTACCCTGGTTCTCCAAGGAGTCCCCTTCATCCCTGTCACTCAAAAAACAAACAAAGCAAAAACAAAAAACAAAAAAAAACAGAGGGACACCTTCATACTTTCCAGCCTGCGTTTTCCTGGTTTTCTGGCCAGAAGTATGGGATTTTCCAGGATTTTAGCTGCCTGTGCACCATGGTTGCATCTCTGCTGAGAGCCTGCCCTTGCCTCCAGGCCAGAGAGAAGAGAAAAACAATGAGGAACTCACCCCACTGGTACCATATACAGGTCCCTGCTCTGGGTTTCCACTTCCTTTTCAATTTGCCACCTTTTCTTTTTTGAGTCAAGTGATCAGCTTGCCCAGTTTTCAGTTGCAATCACCAGAAGAGGCCGTAGTAAGCTACCTTCACCTTGGTCGTATCCTCCCAGTAATTTTAGTTACTTGCCGAAGCAGCATCTCTCTTGACCACTTCACGTCAAGACAGCTTGCACATCTGAGCCCATTTCACTGTCCACTTGAGGGTATTGCCAGGGTAAAGATTCGTATGAAGCCATGACAGTTGGCGCACATTTTTATCCTCCTCTTAGATGTCACTATTTATGTCAGACCCTTAACAAAAGGAGGCAGGAAAGGAAAACAAAGCTACCTGACCGCCGTAAGCCTCCATCTTTTGCCTTCCCTCCCAACCACACCAGGCTTAAGAGACCAGAGGGTAGTTCACTCTTCATTGAAAACAGCTGCTCATCAGGTTGGTGATAGAGTGGTCTCCATGGTCAGCAAACTCACAGCCAAATATCAACAGTACAACGATTGAAATTTCTTTTGAAAGCCTAAAATCGACTTCTGCACATGGGCCACAAAGTTTCAATCACACTGTACATGCATGCCCACACGTACTATTTTGTGGAAGAGTCACACTCAAGGGGCCAAAGAGCCACATGTGGCTCGCGAGCCGCAGTTTGCCGACCACTGGCTAGGCTAAGACACTACACATGTTCAGGCTGTTAAGGCATCAAAGGAAGAAACTGTTAGAAATTCTGGAAGAGGTTTCTTTCTTTGGCAGAGGCATTTAAACTCATTCTGGCTCTCTTCGTTGATGGCAAAACAGAGGACTATGTCCAGGGAGGAGTCCTTAGCGTGGGTTTGGTTTCCCTCTACTGCTTTTAGCTGTAATAGGAAAAGCATAAACCTGCTAACAGAAGATGAATATGAATGCTTCCAGAATACTGGAAGTAACACCAGACTTCAACACAGAATCCATTATGCAGTCACATAACTAACTTCTGAGAGCCTGTACTATGCCAGGTACAGTTTAATGTGGAGGAATACAGCAGCTTCCATACTACCACAGGAGTCAAACAACAAGCAAATGAATAAATAAATAAATATGCAATGGTTGTATAAATATGTAAAACACAGTGATTTCAGGTAATGACAAATACTACAAAAATAAAGTAGGGTAACTGGAGAAGGAGGAGGGAACTGTTATACAGGCTAGTCAAAGATAATACTTAAGCAGAGAACCAGGCAGGCTAAAGGAGCAAGCCAGGCCAGGTTCTGGAAGTAGAGACAAATGTTCCAAGGAGTACATGCACATACTCGCAGGAGAGAACAATCCTGCCACATTCAAGAATCAGAAATAAAGCAAGCATCATAGCTACAATAGAAGAAAAAGCAAAGCAGTAGGCCTAAGAGGCAAGCAGCTATCAGATCATGGACCTTATAGGGCATAGTTAGGAATCTAGATTGTATCCTAAATGATGGAAAGGCAGACCTATAGAACATAAAAATGCAAGACTAATCTCACCATCTTACACTCCATCATTCAGAGCTAAACCTGATGTTAAAATCCATTTCAAACCAGTCTTAACAGATCAAGAAGTCAAAACAAAGTCAAATCTGATTTGTTGATGATAGCCATTCTGACATGTGTGAGATGGTACTTCATTGTTGTTTTGATTTGCATCTCTCGGATGATTAGTGACTTTGAGCATCTATAATAATAAAAGGGTAATATGCTAATTAAACCAGACATCTTCCAGACATCATTCCTAATAAAGGCGGGGCTGGAGAGAAGCCAGCCCAGGTCCTGGGTGCCTGCTGGCGGCCAGAGGAGGGAAGCTGGGGTCCCAGGTGTGGAGGGAAGCCAGAGCCAGAAGCTGGGGGAAGGAAGGCCTACTCTTACATGAATTTTTGTGCATTGGGCCTCTAGTGTTTTCATATTTCTCTTGGCCTTCCTTATGTCCTCATTTGAAAAGTATCTATTTAGGTCCATTGCTACTTTTTGATTGGGTTGTTTATCTTCCTTTTGTTAAGTTATATGAGTTCACTGTAAATGTTAGAGATTAAACTCGTATCGGAGATAACATTGGCATATATGTTCTCCCATGCAGTGGGGTTTCTTTTTGTTTTGTTAATGGTTTCTTTTGCTGTGCAGACACTTCATTTTGATGTAGTCCCATTTGTTTATTTTCGCTTCAGTTTCCACTGCCCTGGGAGCTGTATCAGTGAAGATACTGCTTCGGTATAAGTCTGAGATTTTGCTGCATGTGGATTTCTCTGATATTTTATTGATTTCCCATCTTACATTTACGTCCTCTATCCATTTTGAGTTTACTTTGGTGTATGGTGTTAAGTTGGTGGTCTAGTTTATTTTTTTGCATGTATTTGTCCAATTTTCCCAACACCATTTATTGAAGGAGACTGTCTTGACTCCATTGTATGCTTTTGCCTCCTTTGTCAAATATTAATTGTGCATAGTGGTTTGAGCCGATTTCTGGGTTCTCTATTTTATTCTATTGGTCTATATATCTGTTCTTGTGCCAGTACCAGGCAGTTTTGAGAAAAGTGACTTTGTAATACAGCTCGAAATTTGGTATTGAGATCCCTCCTACTTTGTTCTTTCTCAGGATTGCTGCAGCTATTTGCAGTCCTTTTTTATTCCACATTAATTTCTGGAAATTTCGTTCTAGGTTTATGAAATGTGCTGTTGGTATTTTAAAGGGGACTGCATTGAATCTAAAGATTGCTCTGGGTAGTATGGACATTTTAATAATGTTGATTCTACCAATCCATGTTCTTCCATCTGTTTATGTCTTCCTCTATCTTTTTTTTTCAGTGTCCTGTAGTTTCCTGAGTATAGGTATTTTACCTTCTTAGTTATGTTTATTCCTAGGTATCTTAATTTTTTGGTACAATGGTAAACGGGATTGTTTTTTTTATCTTTCTGTAAGTTCACTATTGGTGTATAAAAATGCCATATATTTCTTGGCATTAATTTTGTATCCTGCTATATTACCAAATTCATTTATTAAGTCTAACATTTTTTTAAATATATTTTATTGATGTTTTACAGAGAGGAAGGGAGAGGGACAGAGTTAGAAACATCGATGAGAGGGAGACATCGATCAGCTGCCTCTTGTATGCCCCCTATGGGGATGAGCCCGCAACCAAGCTACATGGCCTTGACTGGAATCAAACCTGGGACCTTTCAGTCCGCAGACCCACACTCTATCCACTGAGCCAAACCAGTTTCGGCAAGTCTAACAATTTTTTTATAGAGTCTTTCAGGTTTTTTATGTACAGTATCATGTCATCTGCAAATAAGGATATCTTTACTTCTTCTTTTCCAATTTGGATGCCTTTTATTTCTTCTTCTTGTCTAACTGCTATGGCTAGCAGTTCCAGTACTATGTCAAATAGGAATGGTGAAAATGGGCATCCCTGTCTTGTTCCTGTTCTTAGGGGAAATGGTTTTAGTTTTTGCCTACTGAGTATGTTAGCTGTGGGTTTATCGTATATGGTTTTTATGATGTTGAGGTGTGATCCCTCTATTCCCTTTGCTGAGGGTTTTTATCAAAAAAGTGTGTTGGATTTTGTCAAATGCCTTTTCTGCATCAATTGATATAACTATGTGATTTTTCTCTCAATTTGATTATGTGATGTGTCACGTTTATTGATTTGCAGATATTGTAACATCCTTTTATCCCCAGAATAAATCCTACTTAGACATGGTGTATGATTTTTCTAATGTAATGCTGAATCCAATATGCCAGAATATTGTTGAGGATTTTGGCATCTATGTTCATGAGGGATATTGGCTTGTAATTCTTTTTGTGTGGTCTTTATCTGGTATTGATATTAGGGTAATGCTGCTTCACAGAATGAGCTTGGAAATGTTCCTTCCTCTTTAATTTTTTGGAATAGTCTGAGGAGGATAGGTTTTAGTTCTTCCATGAATGTTTGGTAAAATTCCCTGTGAAGCTGTCTATCCCTGGGCTTTTGTTTGCTGGAAGCTTTTTGATGACTGCTTCAATTTCCTCCATAGTTATCAGCATATTGAGATTTTTCGTCTCTTCCTGATTGAATTTTGGGAGGTTGTATTTTTGTAGGAATATGTCCATTTCCCCTAGGTCATCTATTTTGTTGGAATAGAATTGTTCTCAAATGACAACAACTGACAAATGACAAGTGCTGGCGAGGATATGGAGAAAAAGGAACCCTCCTGCACTGCTGGTGGGAATGCAGACAGGTGCAGCACTGTGCAGAACAGTACGGAGTTTCCTCAAAAAACTGAAAATGATACTCCCATTTTGACCCAGTGGTCCCACTTCTAGGAATATATCCCAAGAAACTAGAAACACCAATCAGAAAGGATATGTGCACCCCTATGTTCAAAGCAGCAAAATTTATAATAGCTAAGATTTGGAAACAGCCAATAGCTAAGATTTGGAAACAGCTAGACCAACAGATGAGTAGATTGAAAAACTTGGTACATCTACACAATAGAATATTGCACTGCTGTAAAAAGGAAGGAACTCCTATCATTTGCAACAGTATGGATGGAGCTGGAGAGCATTATGCTAAGTGAAATAAGCCAGTCAGAAAGATAAATATAACCTGATTTCAATCATATGTGGAATATAATGAACAACATAAACTGATGAACAAAAACAGATCCAGATATAGAGAAGCATCGATCAGACCATCAAACCTCAGAAGGAAGGTAGGGGAGGGTGGAGGTATGGCGAAGAGATCAACCAAAGAACTTGTATGCATGCATATAAGCATAACCAATGGACACAGACACCAGGGGGGTCAGGACATGAGTGGGGTCGTGGGGGTCAGGTGAGGGATAAGGAAACATGTGCAATATCTTAACCAATAAAGAAAATTTTGAAAAAGAAAAAACAGAACAGGACAAGAAATAGAAAACAGGAAAGAAAATATGGTACATATCAATACAAGTATATCAATAATCACATTATTTTTCCCAGGTTTAGTTAGGTATCATCAATAAATAAATATCATATATATTTTTAAAAAACAAAGTCAAATCATAAATTTAAAGTCAAAGTCAAATCATAAATGAAAGGAGAATCCAAGATGGCAGCATAGGTAAACACCTACACTGCTGCCTTGCAAATGTCAAAACTACAACTAAAAGACAGAACGGACAGCATCCAGAACCACAGGAAAGCTGGCTGTGTGGAAATTCTACAACTAGAAGGAAAAAGAGGGGCTCATGGTGACACAGAGGAGCTGCAAAAAGCTGAGATACTGTAATCTAAACCATTTTAATGCCCAGAACAACAGTGGAAGTCATTTTGAAGAAACACTTCTTCTCCATGAGAAGTCTCTGAAAATTTATGGCAGTACACAGGAATTTTCTTCCAGTATTGATCTCCAGGAGACAGCCCTATGAAACTATATTTGATTCCACTGGTTTTATGAGCAAAGTATTCATTGTTTTTCTCAGTGAACACTTTATGCATTTTAGTTTGAGCTGATATGTTTGGAGTGCCTTTATGAATACTATTTATGTACATTTACAAAAACTAATTATGACTCTAATAAATTAGTATGATTTTGCATTAAAAAAATCATAAATGAAGAAAAACACACACATCACAAAAAAAAAACCCTAATAGACACAGACAACAGTATGGTGATTACCAGAGGGAAAAGGGGGTTGGAAGGTAGAAGAGGGTAAAGAAAGGATAAATGGTGATGGAGGAGACTTGTCTTGTGGTGTGAAAACACAATATAACGTACACATGATGTATTGTAGAACTGTACACCTGAAACCTATATAATTTCATTAACCAATGCCCAAGAAATTCCATTTAAATTTTTTTAAAATAATCAAGATAACCATAATCCATCCAAAAATAACATCATATATATCATAAATGATAATCTCAAATGCTAAATTATTCTTTTTCTACCAGGAAACTGAAAGACTGCATTTAATTTTTTTACTTGTATTTTTATTTTAAAAATCTTCAAACACAGAATACTAAATCCCCCAGGTACCCATAACCCAGCTTCAAAAACTATAAATTGCCCTAACCGGTTTTGCTCAGTGGATACAGCGTCAGCCTGGGGACTGAAGGGTCCCAGGTTCGATTCTAGTCAAGGGCATGTACCTTGGTTGTGGGTACATCCCCACTAGGGGGCATGCAGGATGCAGCTGATTGATGTTTCTCTCTTCAATGTTCCTAACTCTCTATCCCTCTCCCTTCCTCTCTGTAAAAAATCAACAAAATGTATCTTTTTTTAAAAACTATAAATAATTTGCCAATGTTGTTTTTAATCTATCACTCCCTACTTTACACACACACTTCTCAATGTATCTTTACCACATGCCATTTAAAGGAAAGGGGGAAAAATGTTACTGATAATCATATGTGTGAAGTAAACAATCACAAATAAGAAGAGAATTTAAAAATATGGAACTAAAAGAACAGATATATGTAAGTTCCAGCAAAAATAGGCTGGGCTAATCATTTCAATAATGTAATAGTCCAATGTCTTTAGCATTAAAATTCCCTTCTGTTTCTTAATCTACTTCATCTGAAGTCTTCACATTAAACCACTGGTTTTCTTTAAAAAAAATATCTATTTATTGGTGGTTAGAAAGTGAGCCACCTGTATTAGTAACCTTGAATTGCCACAACAAAATGCCACAGGCTGAGTGGCTGAAACAATATAAGCTTATTTCTCACAATTCTGGAGACTGGAAAGTCCAATCTTAAGTTGCCAGGAAATTCAGTGCCTAGAGATGACCCTGTCCTGGCTTGTAGACGGCTGCTTTCTCACTGTATCCTCATAATGTCAAGGAAGAGAGCACTCTGATCTCAAGATTCCTCTTCTTATAAGGGCACCAGCTCTATCAGGGTAGGCCCGTCCCTTATGACCTCATTTAACCTTAATTACCTCCTTAAGGCTCTATCTCCAAATACAGGCACGTGGGGGTTAGGGCTTCAAAAGGGTGAATTTGGGGGACACAAACATTCAGTCCATAACATCATTAGCAATCATTAGTAATGTCAAAAAACAAAAAAGAGAAGCTATTTTGCCAAGAAAATATTCATTACGGAAAACTATCAAATCATATAAAGTACCATAAACAAAAAGGAAACAACTGGGAATATAAAAAGCTTCCAAATAACATTTAATATACAACTTATATGCTCATTAACATATTAATACTAGAGGTCCAGTGCACGAAATTCATGCACTTGAGTGGGGAGGGGTTGTCCTTCAGCCCAGCCTGCACCCTTTCCAATCTGGGATCCCTTAAGGGATATCCGACTGCTGTCTGTATCCATTGGTTATGCTTATATAGGTGAGATGGGGCCTAAACAGGCAGTCTGATATCCCTCTCACAATCCAGGACTGCTGGCTCCCAACTGCTCACCTGCCTGCCTTCCTGAATGCCTCTAACCGATTCTGCCTATCAGCCTGATCACTCCCTAACCACCCCCTTGCAAGCCTGATTGATGCCTAACTGCTCCCCTGACAGCCTGTTTGCCCCTAACTGCCCTCCCCTGCAGGCCTGGTTACCCCTAACTAGCCTCATCTGCACACCAGGTCCCCCACAACTGCTCTCCTCTGCAGGCCTGGGTCTCCCCAACTGTCTTTCCCTGCAGGCCCAGTCACTTCCAACTTCCCTCCTCTGCCAGCCTGGTCGCCCCTAACTGCCCTCCCTTGCAGGCTTGATCACCCCCAATTGCCCTCTCTTGCAGGCCTGGTCCCTGCCAACTTCCCTCCCTTGCAGGCCATCTGGTGGTAGCCATCTTGTGTTCACATGGTGGCAGTCATCTTGTGTTCAAGTGATAGTCAACCTGCATATTACTCTTTTATTAGATAGGACAGAGGCCTGGTGCCCGAGTGGGGGCCAGCTGGTTTGCCCTGAAGGGTGTCCCAGATCAGGGTGAGGTTTCCCTCGGGGTGTGGGGTGGCCTGGGCAAGGGGTCTGTGGTGGTTTGCAGGCTGGCCACACTGCCAGGGATCCAAGTGGAAGCCCTGGTATATGGGATTTATTTGTCTTCTACAACTGAAACTTTGTAGCATGGAGCAGAGCTAAGCCTTCTGCTCGCTCCATGGAGGCAGCCATTTCTGTTGGAATTTATTTATCTTCTATAATTGAAAGTTTGTAGCCTTAAGTGGAGGCCTGGGCCTGCCAAGGTGTGTCAAAAGCTTGCCATCCTCCATCATCGGGGCAACCCAAGGCTCCCTCCTGCTCTCGCTCTCTCTCTGGCCATAGCCATCTTAGATGGGTTAATGTGCATGCTCGCTCCTGATTGGCTGGTGAGCATGGCTTGTGGGTATAACGGAGGTATGTTCAATATGCATTTTACTCTTTTATTGGATAGGATATATGTGAAGTTATAAAGAAGGACACAGGCCAATTGTATAAGTCTACACAATGTATACAGTCAGCTCCTGCACTAAAAAATAAAGGTGTCTCTTTATTTTTTAAAATAAATCTTTATTGTTCAGATTATTAAAATTGTTACTCTTTTTGCCCCTCATTAGCTCCCCTCCACCGGGTTCCCTGCCTCTCTGCCCTTACCGCCGCCAATGTCCCCATCCATATGTGTACGATTTTTGTCCAGTCTCTTCCAAAACCCCCCACACCCCTTTCCCCCCCGAGAATTGTCAATCCACTCCCTTTCTATGCCCCTGATTCTATTATATTCACCAGTTTATTCTAGTCATCAGATTTTTTATTCACTTGATTTTTAGATTCACTTATTGATAGATTTGTTGTTCATCATTTTTATCTTTATCTTTTTCTTCTTTTTCCTCTTCTAAAAGAGTACCTTATAGCATTTCATATGATACTGGTTTGGCGGTGATGAGCTCCTTTAGCTTTTTCTTATCTGTGAAGCTTTTTATCTGCCCTTCAATTCTGAATCATAACTATGCTGGGTAGAGTATTCTTGATCATAGGTTCTTGCTATTCATCACTTTGAATATTTCTTGCCACTCCTATCTGGCCTTCATAGTTTCTCTTGAGAAATCAGCTGACAATCATATGGGTGCTCCCATGTAGGTAATTAACTGTTTTTCTCTTGCTGCTTTTAATATTCTCTTTGTCTTTTGCTCTTGGCATTTCAATTATGATGTGTCTTGGTGTGGTCCTCTTTGGATTCCTTTTGTTTGGAATTCTCTGCACTTCCTGGAGTTATAAGTCTATTTCTTTCACCAGCTGGGGGAAGTTTTCTGTCATTATTTCTTCAAATAGGTTTTCAGTTCAGTATCTTGCTCTCACTCTTCTTCTGGCATCCCCATAATTCGGATGTTGGTATGCTTGAAGTTGTCCCAGAGTCTCCTTACACTATCTTCATATTTTTGTATTCTTTTTTTCTTCTTGCTTTACTGGTTGGGTATTTTTTGCTTCTTTGTATTTCAAATCTTTGACTTGATTCTTGCAACCCTTGAGTCTGCTGTTGGATCTCTGTATATTATTCTTTATTTCAGTCTGTGTATGCTTAATTTCTAATTGGTACTTTTTCATATCCTCAAGGGTCTCACTAAATTTATCCATCTTTTCTAGGAAATTCTTGAAAAACCTTATAATCATGGTTTTGAACTCTATATCCAGTCGTTTGTTTTCCTCCATTTCTTTCATTTGTGACCTGTTTCTTTGTCTCCACATTTTGGCTGCTTCCTTGAGTTGATAGAGTGGCTTTGTGTACTATTTGTCCTATAGGGCCCGGTGGTTCAGCCTCCCCAGTTACCTGATGTAGACACTCTTGCTGCACCCCTTTGTGGGCTGTGTGCACAGTCTTGTTATAGTTAAGCCTTTATTGTTGTTAGTATCACTGGGAGGAATTGATCTCCAGGCCAATTGGCTGTGAGGATCAGCTGTGTCTACGATGGGAGAACTTCTGTGCTGGGGACACCCTTATGAGGCAAGACTTGCTTCAGTGGGGCTTTGGTGCTCACTGAGTCTGCCCCCTGAGTGTATTCCTTATAGATCTGAGGAGTTGTAATCTGGAAGGTCCCACTCTGACCACTGGGTACACTAGCTCTTGGATCTCCAAGGAGGTGCTAATTTAGCCTCTGTCTGAGGCCACCTAGCAGGAGCTAGGGAGAGATCTGCAGATTCCTCTTCTTTGTTTGGGTTTTGAGGTGCCCAGATGAGGCCCAGCTGTGAAGCAATGCAAGCTGCTGTGGGACCTTGGGCCTTCTTTTGGATGTTCTGGTCTCACTGACTCAGCTGTAGTTTGTTAGGTAAGTTTAGAATTCAAAGGACCATGCCATTCATATGCAAATGCCTCTTTACTCAGCTTGGATAGGGCGGAGTCTCAGGGAAGAGCAAACAGCAATGGCTTTGTGCAGCAGGATCTCAGGGTGGAACAAACAGCAATGGTTTCCCATGAGTCCTTCCCTAAGAGGCCCCTGGGTCTCAGTGCCCTGTAGTAATCACTGCAAGCACCTCTGAGAGAAAGCCGCCCTCGAGTTCCACCCACTGCTAGACAGTCCAGTTTCTCCCCGTATGAGTCTGGGTCCCCAAAGTCTCGCCCAGAACTGGAGTTCAGAGCAGTCAGGAGCTTTTGTCTCCCTCCCAATTGAGAAAGCCACCCTCATACTCAGTTGCCAACCTTCTCCATGTGAATCTCCATACCTCTGACATCCGCAGTTCCTATGAGTCTCGTGTGCTTTTCTCTTTCCTTCTCGTAGGATTTCCACCCAGCCAGCTTTCCTGTGGTTCTGGGGGATGTCCATTTTGTCTTTTAGTTGTAGTTTTGAAACTATTGTGCAAGGCAGCAGTTCAAGTGTTCACCTATGCTGCCATCTTGGTTTCTCCTTAAAGGTGCTTCTTTACATAATTCCTTTAAAATTTATGTCATTTCAAAGATGTACCAGCTTTGGAAGTGGGGAGGTACAGATGGCTTTGGCACCAGAAAGTCACTATGTATGTAAACTGAAACTGCAAACTCAGTTTTTACAATCCAGAAAAGAAGGTAGCAGACACAAAAGTTTTATCAAAAGAAGCTAATAACCCAAAAGAAAAAGACAATTCCCAAAATCTGTGATTTTTTTCCACAAAATTTATTCTGTACATTTCACTTCTACCTTGACTCTAAGCCATCAGTACTCAGTAACAAATAAAACTATATTGAAATTTCATGAATATGATCATCCATAACAGATGTGGCGTTTATACTTCACATCAGTCTCTAAATTTGGGACACCTATAGCAAACAAGTATCAATTCATTCTCTTTCTCACTTATAAGCATTTAAAAGTAAAAAGTCTTTAAGAAACTATTCAGTTCTAGAATGCCATCATTATAGTTTACTAGAGGCCTGGTGCACAAATTCATGCACAGGTGGGGTCCTTTGGCCTGGCCAGCAATCGGGGCCGATGGTGGGAGGAGATTGCAGGAGGTTGGCTGTGGGAGTGCACTGATTACCAGAGGGCAGCTCCTGCATTGAGCATCTGCCCCCTGGTAGTCAGTGTGCATCGTGGCAACCAGCCAACTGGTCGTACAGTTGCTTGGTTGCTTAGGCTTTTTTCTATATAGATAATCAATTAAACCATCTTTGTAAATATTTAAAAAATTGTTAGATTCAGATATGCTCTGAACCAACATTTTCACCTAAAAATACCTATGTTAAGGATAAAATATTAAATGGCTATTAAACTCACACATTTACTAATTATCCTTGCCTGAATTATCCTTGACCATGACATACACACTGATGCTCAGTCAGAGACAATGCCCATACATACAAAAGATAAGAAACCCCAACAACAAAGGATGATATTCTTCTGTAACTTGTTTCTCTGATTCCTATTCTTTTCCCCAACGAGTAAGACTGTATTATTCTAACAAAAGAAGAAATACAAAGGAGAATAATGAGTATACATCGTTTCTTGGATTTTCCAATCTGATTTGAAATATCAACAATCCAGGAAGCAATCAGAATTAACTAGTGAAGAATTCTAATCACACCCACCCAGTGCTACTCAGTGATTAAGCACTGACCCATGCAACAAGAGCTCACAGGTTCATTCCCAGTCAGGGCACATGCCTGGGTTGGGGAATTGACTCCCAGTAGGGGGTATGCAGTAGGCAACCTATAGATGTTTCTCTCTCATCATTATTCCTATCTCTCCCTCTTCTTCCTCTCTCTCTAAAGAAAAAGAATTATAATCACTGAGAAGATATTGTTGCTGGTGTTTTAACCTATTCAGCTAAGATTTGAACACACTCATCTTTGCATGCATTCCACGATTGTTCCCTTGATGACTCAAGTATGAAATGAATGATACTTCCATTTGAAAAAAATGTTGGACTTCTTACCCCACCTGCTGTTCACTGCTAAAATTGTGCTTTAGTGGCTGGTTTCATCTTAGTTGTGAGCAGACACACCTTCTGTGCAACAGACGGTACCTGGGAGAGGCCTGAAATGTTCTTTCCATTGTTGTTTGGAGCTGGTCAAGGACCTTGGAGTTCATACATCTAGTTCAACCTTCATTTGGCAGATGGCTCGGTATCCCTTTATTTAATAGGCAAAAAGCAGTTACACATTTATTCTACTATTCACTTGTTTTTTCAAAATCCTGTAAGCAGAACTTTTGTAAAATTAAATAAATAAATAAATAATAACAATATGGATGGATCTTTAGAATATCATGCTAATCAAAATAAGTCAGACAGAAAAAGTCAAGAACCATATGATTTCACTCATATGTGGGATATAAAACTGAAAGCAACAAATGAACAAACCAGGAAAACTAACAAAAAAACATAGGCACAGACCACAGGGTGGTGGTTTCCAAAGGGAAGGGGGATGGGAGGGACAGTAAAGGGTAAAGGAGGTCAAATATATAGTGATGGGAAGCAACTTGGCTTTGGGTGTTGGACACATGATGCAATATGCAGATGATGTGTCACAGAATTGTACACTTGGAACCTATAAATCTTTTTTATATATATTTTATTGATTTTTAATAGAAAGGAAGAAAGAGGGATAGAGAGTTAGAAACATCGATGAGAGAGAAACATCTATCAGCTACCTCCTACACACTCCCTACTGGGGATGTATCCACAACCAAGGTACATGCCCTTGACCAGAATCGAACCTGGGACCCTTGAGTCCTCTATCCACTGAGCCAAACTGGTTAGGGCAGAACCTATATAATCTTATTAGGCAATGTCACCCAATAAATTTAGTTTTTTATAAAGGGTGGACTAACGCATTACCATCACAGTTATTTTTTAAGCAATTTGAGCTTCTAGAATGTGTATTTACAAAGCATTTCTCAATCTAACATGTAAGTTTTTTAATCAACAAGGATAATTTAACTGATTACAAGCTATTAAGATGTCATTCTAAAACTGAGTAGTCTCTTAAAAACTTTTCACATTTAAATGTTGCATTAAGTGATAGAATGAGAATGAATTAATACTTGTTTTTTATAAATGTCCCCAATTTAGGAAGAAAAACTTTGAGAAGGAAAGGCAAATGGAAGTCTCAAAATCTTTTTAAATGTCACATATCACAGCAGCCCACTTAGAACGTATGTTTAAGGAACTACAACTTGTACAGCCTGGGAAGTAGTGTGGTGAAGTCAGTCACACACCTCGACTTTAGGGTACTGGGCAGAAGCCTCAATTCCTAAGTAATTTAATGGACACCTTAAATTCCCATCTTCATATTTTACTACTGCACCTGCTGCAATCTCAAAGAATAGTAAGATACATATTAAATAAACTAGAAAAACTGAAGTCAACCGATCTAAATGATGAACTATAATTCAATACAGCCTAACCATTTACTATATTCGAAAGGAAATGAGAAATGCTTGATAGGAAAGCGTGAAAAGTGCATAATTATATTAGGAGAAGAAGAAACAATTCAGAATTAGTTGTTTTGCTCATTCACAAACAAAAAAACAATAAATCTCAATCTTGAAGTCGGAAACCTCGAGTTCAAGTATCAATCCCATCACCAACTACTTGGCTGTACCATTAAAAATGTCTAAGTCCACCCAATTACAATTACTATTTCTTCATCTGTAAAACTACATCTAAGACTGCCTAACTCTTTCACAGGGAGGTTCTTGATAATCAACTAAATGTGAGGATTTTTTTCAGGTTCTACCTTGAAGAAGCACTTTCAGTCAATTTAAGTTTTATTGTTTAACGGCTTTCCTCAACATATGAGTAATGCATGGTCATGGTAACAAAATAAAATTTTAAATAGTACAGAAGATATTAAAAAAAGAAGTTTCCTCATTTTCCTTATCGCCAAAAGTAACTACTGCATTTTTCCTAGACAGCCTTCCAGACATATTCTATGCATATAAATGAGTACCTTCTTTTCACACAAATGGTACGATACTATACTAAGTTCTCTGAAGTGTTTCCCTTGGTATTGGACATTTTACAAATCTACCCCATTCTTTAACAGCTGCATAGTATTCCTCTGCATAGACATTCCATCTTTTATTTAATCAGTCCTTCTTGATATTTAGGAAGTTGTTTCCGGTTTTCCTTATTTTAAACATTGCGTGAGCAATCATCTGTGACCAATCGTCTACTTATATTTGCTAACTTGTTCAGTAAGATAAACTACTAAATATAGAATTGCTGGGCCACAGGCTAAATTTTGATGTCAAATTGCCTCATTTATTGGTTGTATCAACTTCCACCAAGAGAATCTACGTTCAGCCAATACTTACTATGATCAACACTTTAAAAAAAAATGTTTAGAGGGTTTTTTTCTGTATATAGTCTCATTAGAAAATTTATCACCAAGAAAATTAGTAAGGATTTTTTAAATATTTGTAAGCAACCTAATTTATGTTTATACCATAACTTTGAAGCAATAAGAAGCTACAATTCCCATTTATCAAAAGAAGCAATATTAGTAATAATTTTAGAAAGAAGAATACTGGTTGCCACAACTCAATTATCTTAGCCATCATCAAAATGAATGGCCTTGGTATCATTACTGTAATTACTCTAGGATTCTATCATTAAGCTAAAAATTTAGATGGCTCTAACTACTATACACTTGTCTATGTGCTCCATGGTTTTAAAGGAGTGCCTATGATGCTACTGTCTTCTACCTAGAATGTAGTGTGTAACAATAAAAAAATTATGCATGAGAGATCAACCAAAAGACTTGTATGCATGCATATAAGCATAAGTGATGGATGCAGACAACAGAGGTTGATAGTCATGGCAGGACTATTGTGGGGGACTGAGGAGACAATGGGGGGGGATAAAGACATATTCGTAATACCCTAATCAATAAAAAGTAAAAAAAAAAATTATGCATAAGGGAATAAAATGAGGCACAAGAAATGTTCTGTCCTGAATTAGTCCTGCCCTAATTTTAGAAAGGAGTACTACTAAAAAGCTGGTATACTTTAATTTTTTCCTGCTAGATTTTTTAAAAATTATCCAATCCCATATTCTGTACATAGAATAAGCACAGCACAATTTTATAAATAAATTCTAGTTCAAATTTAACAAAAATCTACTTTTGCCAATTCATCACTAATAATTTAAAAAATACTTTAAAAATAAATACTAAAATTATCTATGTAATCTAACATTTCAAATATCATAATAAAAAATAAAGAATTATATAAGCAGCTTTTTAAAAACTAACGATTGACAAAAAATTAAAAGGTAAAAAGTAGCAAGGAATATGAAGAATAGACAAAATAATCAAGCTTGAATAATATATAAAACAAATGAGTTTAAAACAGAAAAAGAATAAAAGAGTGAGAAGAGAGGAGAAACCAAGACAGCAGCATAGGTAAACATCTAAACTACTGCTGAGACTGCAACTCTTGTAACGCCTCCGTGGTGAGTTCCAGAGAGTGCTCCTGGACAACAATTTCAAAACTACAACGAAAAGACAACAATTTCAAAACTACAACGAAAAGACAAAATGGACACCATCCAGAACCACAGTAAGGCTGCCTGAGTGGAAATTCTACAACTAGAAGGAAAAAGAAAAGCACATTGAGAATCAGAGGATCTGCAAAAGGCTGAAGTATAGAGATGCAAAGGGTGAGAGGACTGGCGCTGAGTGCACGGCGGGCTTTCTCAAGCGGGGAGGGAGATGGAAGCTCCCAACTGCGCTGAACTTCAGTTCCGGGCAAGACTCTAGAAACCCAGACTCACTGAGGGAAAATCTGGTCTGTCTGGCAGTGGGCGAAACTCAAAGGCAGCTTTCTCTCAGAGGTGTTTGCAGTGATCACCAAGGGACATTGAGATCCAGGGGCCTCATAGGAAATCAAGGCTGTCTGCTCTGCCCTGAGAATCCACCCCATCCACGCTAAGCACAAAGGCTTTTTCAGGTCTTGTCTGATAAGGGTGTCTCCAGCACAGAAGTTCTCCCAGCATAGACACAGCTGATCCTCACAGCCAATTGGCCTGGAGGTCAATTCCTCCCAGTGATACCAACAACAAACAAGACTTAACTACAACAAGGCTGTGCACACAGTCTACAAAGGGATGCATCAAGAATGTCCACCTCAGGTAACTAGGAGTGATGAGCCACTGAACCCTAAAGGACACCTAGCACACAAAACTACTCTATCAACTCAGGAAAGCAGCCAAAATGCAGAGACAAAGAAACATATCACAAATGAAAGAAATGGAGAAAAGCAAACGACTGGATACAGAGTTAAAAACCACAGTTATAATGTTACTCAAGAATTTTCTAGAAAAGGCCGATAAATTTAGTGAGACCCTCGAGGATATGAGCAAGACCCTCAAGGATATGAAAAAGGACCAACTAGAAATTAAACATACACTGACTGAAATAAAAAATATTATACAGAGACCTAACAGCAGACTAGAGGACCACAAGAATCATGTCAAAGATTTGAAATACAAAGAAGCAAAAAACACCCAACCGGGAAAGCACAAAGGAAAAAGAATCCAAAAATGTGAAAATAGTGTAAGGAGTCTCTGGGACAACCTCAAGCATAGCAACATCCGAATTATGGGGATGCCAGAAGAATAGAGAGCGCAAGATAGAGTGGAACCTAGAGATACGAGTGCCCTAACATACGAGATTTTTGAGATATGAGCCGTCGAGCGAGCAATTTTTTGCTTTGAAATACGAGCAACATTTGAGATAGGAGTAATTGCGCAGATCAGTCGGCTGCACACGACCCACCAGTTTACTGTGACTCGAGTGTCTCATAGTTTCCCACGCCTCAGTCAGTGTGCTTGTTTACCTCGTTGTCGAAGCATCTTTTCTGCATGTACATACTTTATCACATTTCTTTTTATAACCATGGGTCCGAAGAAAGCGAGTGGAAAGGTCAGTGCTCAGAAGAGGATGATGTCTATTGAATTAAAGCGTGAAATCATAGAAAAATATGAGCAAGGTGTGCGAGTGGCTGACTTGGCGAGGCAATACGGGCGTAGTACTTCAACGATATGCACTGTGCTTAAACAGAAGGAGTCGATAAAGGGTATAACGCCAGCTAAGGGAGTTACAACAATTTCTAAGCTCCGCAGCTCTCTCCATGAAAAGATGGAGAATCTACTGATGGTGTGGGTGATGGAGAAGCATCTTAAAGGAGATACATTAACACAGGGCATCGCATGCGAGAAGGCGAGAGCGATTTATGGTGATTTGCTGGAGCAGACCCTGCGCACTTCCACGGACGAAGCATCGAAAGACTCATTTTAAGCCAGTAGAGGCTGATTTGATAACTTCAGGAAAAGGTCCGGCATTCCCTCCATCGTCAGGCATGGTGAGGCAGCAAGTTCGGATGTGAAGGCAGCTGAGGATTACCTCAAAACTTTTTCCGAACTGATAGAAGCCAAAGGATATATCCCCCAGCAAGTCTTCAATTGTGACGAGACAGGGCTTTTCTGGAAGAAGATGCCGAATAGCACTTATATAACGGCAGAGGAGAAGGCGATGCCAGGCCACAAACCCATGAAGGATAGGCTAACTCTCGCACTGTGCGCCAATGCGAGTGGCGACTGCAAGATCAAGCCTCTGCTCCTGTACCATTCGGAAAACCCCAGAGTCTTTAAGTCACATAAGATTTTAAAAGATAAACTGCAAGTTATGTGGAAGGCAAACCCGAAGGCATGGGTCACCAGGCAGTTCTTTGTGGAGTGGGTAAACCTGGTTTTCGGCCCTTCTGTTAAGAAATATCTACAGGAAAACAACCTAACCATGCAAGCCCTCCTTATCCTGGACAATGCTCCTGCTCACCCACCGAACCTCGAAGATGAACTCCTCAAAGAGTTCAAGTTTATAAAGGTTGTCTACCTACCTCCCAACACCACTCCTATCCTGCAGCCCATGGATCAGGAGGTGATTTCTAATTTTAAAAAGCTGTACATCAAGCACCTGTTCCGGCACTGCTTTGAGGTGACGGAGAACACAAATCTCACCCTTCGAGAGTTCTAGAAGAACCACTTTAACATCGTGATATGCCTCAGAATTATTGATCAGGCCTGGCTGGGTGTTACAACGAGGACTTTGACCTCTGCATGGAAGAAGCTGTGGCCTGAGGCCATAGCCAAAAGGACCTTCAAAGGATTGGAACCCGAGGTGCCAGTGGAGGAGGAGATAGTGTCTCTGGGAAAATCCATGGGCCTGGAGGTGGATGAGAGAGACGTGAATGAGCTCGTCGAGGAGCACTCTCTGGAACTCACCACGGAGGAGTTACAAGAGTTGCAGTCTCAGCAACATGCGGAGGTTCTCCAAGAAATTGGTTTCGAGGAGGAGCCAGAGGTGGAGGAGATCTCTACAAGTGAGATAAAGGAGATCTTAGGAATGTGGGAGAGGGTGTCACACTTCGTGGAAAAGAAACACCCCGAAAAAGTTGCTACTGGTCGTGCATCGGAGCTATTCAATGAAACTTGCCTCACCGATTTCAGAAACATTCTGAAAGGGAGGAAGAGGCAAACCTCGTTGGACATGTTTTTCTTGAAATCGGCCAAAAATGCAAAGACCAGTAGCAATTAAGTTCAGTGAAGATTAGTTAAGTTACATTCAGTTTAAGGATAAAGTATAGCATTAAGAGTGTAACAAGTAGGTAAATACACTTTATAAAACCAGTTTATTCCTTTACATTCTCTTTTATTATGTTTTTATACAATATTTGTCATTTATAAATACATTTTTCTTATTCAAATACATGTAACGAGAACAACTGGGGTAGCATTTTGGGGACTGGATCGGATTAACGGCATTTCAATTGATTTCAATGGGGAAATTTGCTTTGAGATACGAGCAACTTGATATACGAGCAAGGTTATGGAACGAATTAAACTCGTATCTCGAGATACCACTGTACTGAAAACCTATTTGAAGAAATAATGACTGAAAACTTCCCCCACCTGGTGAAAGAAATAGACTTACAAGTCCAGGAAGCACATAAAAACCCAAACGAAAGAAATCCAAAGAGGAGGAACACACCAAGACACATCATAATTAAAATACCAAGAGCAAAAGACAAAGACAGAGCCGAGACCGGTTTGGCTCAGTGGATAGAGCGTCGGCCTGTAGACTGAAGAGTCCCGGGTTCAATTCCGGTCGGGGGCATGTACCTTGCTTGCCGGCACATCTCCAGTGGGGGGCGTGCGGGAGGCGGCTGATCGATGTCTCTCTCTCATCGATGTTTCTGACTTTCTATCCCTCTCCCTTCCTCTCTGTGAAAAATCAATCAAATATATTAAAAAAAAAAAGACAAAGAGAGAATATTAAAAGAAGCAAGAGAAAAACAATTAATTACCTACAAGGGAGCACCCATACAATTGTCAACTGATTTCTCAACAGACACAATGCAGGCCAGATGGGAGTGGCAAGAAATATTCAAAGTGATGAATAGCAAGAACCTATAATCAAGATTACTCTACCCAGCAAAGCTATCATTCAGAATTGAAGGTCAGATAAAGAACTTCACAGATAAGAAAAAGCTAAAGGAGTTCATCAACACCAAACCAGTATTGTATGAAATGCTGAAAGGTATTCTTTAAGAAGAGGAAGAAGAAAATGGTAAAGGTAAAAATTATGAACAACAAATACTTATCTATCAACAAGTGAATCTAAAAATCAAGTGAATTAGCCGAAACCGGTTTGGCTCAGTGGATAGAGCATCGGTCTACAGACTGAAAGGTCCCAGGTTCGATTCCAGTCAGGGGCATGTACCTTGGTTGCGGGCACAACCCCAGTAGGGGACGTGCAGGAGGCAGCTGATCGATGTCTCTCTCTCATCGATGTTTCTGACTCTCTATCTCTCTCCCTTCCTCTCTATAAAAAATCAATAAAATATGTTAAAAAATAAATAAATAAATAAAAATCAAGTGAATTAAAAATCTGATGAACAGAATAAACTAGTGAATATACTAGAATCAGAGGCATAGAAAGGGAGTGGACTGACAATTCCAAAGAGAAAGGGTGTGGGGTATGCAGGAAAAGACTGGACAAAAATGATAAACCTATGGATGAGGACAATGTGGGGGGAGTTAAAGGCACAAGGTGGGGTGAGAGCCAGGTGTAGGGGAGCTATAGAGGGGAAAAGAAGAACAATTGTAATAATCTGAACAAGAAGGATTTATTAACTTTTTTAAAAAAGAGTCACAAAAGGGATTCTATAGATATAAAACCTCTGGGTACTATAATTCCTGTTTCAATCTCACAGTTTAGAGAATCTGCTGCCAGCATTAAATCAAAAAGTTTAATGGCCTTAGGACTAGGAAAATGTAAAACCCAATGTGAATTAAAGCTCTTATTTTGTAAACCTGGCCCTTGGGAGAGCCATAACTTTTTAATTACTGAGCTTTCAATCACCAAGAGGAGGGTACTTCCAACTAATGCAACGGAAGCAAATGGAATAAAAAGGGTTCTCCTGATATGAAATCCCAAAGGACAGGGCCTAAAAAAACCTGCTAAATATTTTCTAAATAGACGCTAATTGAGGAAAACCAGAAGCTTCACAGATAAAGGTGGCATGGGAGCTCAGCATGTGAATGGAAAGTGTAAAAAATACAACAGCAGATGTCAGACTGCAAACTATAGAATTATGGCTAATTTAGACAGAAAAGGAATTTACTAAAAGAATTTCGGGTAGCTTGTAAAATCAATGGGAAGTCTAGAGGCTGTGGTGGAGCGGGGTGGAAGGGAGTGCAGGGGGAAGAAAACAAGCAGGAAACAGGAATCTGAAAACTCAGCCACAGTAACATAAGAGAAATACACTAGTTAGGATGCCATGGTGCCTGCCATAATGAGCTATAATCCTCCTATAGCTATATGTCATTACCTCAAGATTAAAAGCCTAAAAAAGGATGTTACTGAGTCAATGGGCAAAATTTCAATATGGACAGATAGCAGTATTATATCAATGTTGATTTCCTGATTTTGACAGTTGTGCTATGTTTATGTAAGAACTTCCCTTGGATGGAGAAACCAAGATGGCGGCATAGGTGAATACCTAAGCTGCTGCCTCGCACAACAATTTCAAAACTACAACTAAAAGACAGAACGGACACCATCCAGAACCACAGGAAAGCTGGCTGAGTGAAAATTCTACAACTAGAAGTAAAGAGGAGCACATGAAGACTGAGAGGAGCTGTAAAAAGCTGAGGTACGGAGACACGCTCATGGAGAAGATGGACAGAAGAGGGTCTGGCTGGCTTCCTCTAGCGGGAGGGAGACAGAAAATCCCAACTGCACTGAACCCCAGCTCCAAGCGAGACTCATAGGGGGAGACTGTTGTGAAAAGGAAGGAGTGCACAGTGTCTTGGAGGAGCCACGAAAGACAGAAGTCTGGGGGTTCTCGAAAGTGCATGCAAAAGTGCACACACAGAGCGCTGACTGCTGATTGTGTCTGGCTTCCTCTGGCAGGAGGAAAACAGAACCTCCCAACAGCACTGAAATCCAGGTCCAACTGCATTGAACCCCAGTTTCGGGAGAGATCCTGGGGACCCAGACTCATATGGGTCCCTAGAGTGCACAGAAACTCAGGGGAACCAAAAGGTAGAGTTCCGGAAGCTCAAGGGCAAGAAAGGCAGAGGTCTGGAGGCAAGCCCGCATGCACAGACACAGCTGATCCCCACAACAAATTGGCTTGGAGATCAATCCCCCCCCAGTGATACCAACAACAATCAAGAATTAACTGCAACAAGGCTGTACACACAGTCCACAAAGGGGTGCACCAAGAGTGTCCACCTCAGGTAACTGGGGAGGCAGAGCTACTGGGCCACATAGGACAGCTAACACACAAAGCTACTCTACCAACTCAGGGAAGCAGCAAAATATGTGGAGACTAAACAACAGATCACAAACGAAAGAAATGGAGGAAAACAAACGACTGGATATAGAGTTCAAAACCACAGTTATAAGGTTTATAAGGTTTTTTAAGAATTTCCTAGAAAAAAATGGATAAATTTAGCGAGACCCAAGAGAAGATGAAAAGGGACCAACTAGAAATTAAACATACACTGACTGAAATAAAAAATATTATACAGAAACCTAACAGCAGACTAGAGGATCACAAGAATCAAGTCAAAGATTTGAAATACAAAGAAGCAAAAAACATTCCACTGGAAAAACAAAAAGAAAAAAGTATTTAAAATGTGAAGATAGTGTAAGGAGACTCTGGGACAACTTCAAGTGTACCAACATCAGAATTATGGAGGTGCCAGAAGAAGAGTGAGAGCAAGATACTGAAAACCTATTTGAAGAAATAATGACTGAAAACTTCCCCCACCTGATGAAAGAAATAGACTTACAAATCCAGGAAGCACACAGAACCCCCAAACAAAAGGAATCCAAAGAGGACCACACCAAGACACATCATAATTAAAATACCAAGAGCAAAAGACAAAGAGAGAATATTAAAAGCAGGAGAAAAACAGTTAATTACCTACAGGGGAGCACCCATACGACTGTCAGCTGATTGTCCAATAGAAGTTATGCAGGCCAGACAGGAGTGGCAAGAAATAATCAATGTGATGAGTAGCAAGAACCTACAACCATGATTACTCTACCCAGCAAAGCTATCATTCAGAATTGATGAGCAGATAAAGAGCTTCACAGATAAGAAAAAACTAAAGGAGTTCATCAACTCCAAACCAGTATTATATGAAATGCTGAAAGGTATTCTTTAAGAAGAGGAAGAAGAAAATGGTAAAGGTAAAAATTATGAACAACAAATACATATCTATCAACAAGTGAATCTAAAAATCAAGTGAACTGAAAATCTGATCAAAAGAATAAACTGGTGAATATAATAGAATTAGGGGCATAGAAAGGTAGTGGACTGATGTCAGGGGGAAAGAGGTGAGGGGAGGGTGAGACTGGACAAAAATCATACACCTGTGGATGAGGACAATAGGTGGGAGGTAAGGGCAGAGGGTGGGATGGGAACCAAGTGGAGAGGAGCTATGAGGGAAAAAAGAGGAACAATTGTAATAGTCTGAACAAATAAAGATTTATTAAAATTTATGAAATAAAAATAAAAAAATAAAAAGCCTTTACTCTTGGCACCTCAAAATACACACACACACACACACCATGCATATGGCTTCTTGCAAAAGAAAATGAAATTTCAAAGGAATGAATCTAATGCCCCAATAAGTTAATCGTAGCTTCTATAGAATAGAAATAGCTGTGTCAGTATGGTCTTTAATTCTTCCTTTGATATTTCAAAGTGCATCTGGGAATGTCATCTGAATAGAAAACACTTTTATAATAACTTAATTTCTAAAAATGCTAAAAAGTTGTGCTGTGGTGGCAGTTAAGATCAAAATGAGATACCTGACCTCTTTAGAGGCCAGCTGCCCAATACAGGGGGAAATAATCACAGGAAAAAGCACCAACAGGCTAGTACATAATTCTCCAGGAAACACAGCCTGGTGGTCTCAAATTAAGAGATTGCCATTTTCCATCCTAGCAGAGACTGTGACGGTTGAGAATGACAAATAACTGGAAACCATAGTCTGCAAATGGTGCATAGCCCAAACCTCCTCCAGACCCACCCTCTGGGAAAAAAAAAAAACTTCTCTGACTATGGTGTGTTCTCTGAGTCCCCAAGCAAAGAGGTCATTTTAAATAAAGGGACAGATATTGGGAGAGTATAACAAGTCCTTTTGCAAATCAGATAATTTCCAATTCCTTGCTTTCAACAAAATTGAAGGAGAGTCTAATTCAGTTGTCAGCTGACAGATCATTAATATTTTTTATAGTAATGATTTTGGCATATAATTAGAAAGATATTCAAAGAATGGAGTGACACATATAATGAAACTCCAACCATTACCATCTATCAATGTTTCTCAGTGCTTACATCTCTAAAAATAAAAATTAGGAAAACAACTGATGCTGAATCCTGTCTCATCCAGGCAATCCTATATAATAAAAGGCTAATAAGCAAATCACCTGAACGGTGGAATGATCGGTCACTATGACACACACTGACCACCAAGGGACAGACACTCAATGCAGGAGCTGCCCCCTGGTGGCCAGTGTGCTCCCACAGGGGGAGCGCCACTCAGCCACAAGCCAGGCTCACAGCTGGCGAGTGCAGCAACAGTGGCAGGAGCCTCTCTTGCCTTCATGGCAGTGCTAAGGATGTCTGAGTGCTGGTTTAGGTGGGGAGTGGATCTAAGCCATCAGCCGGACATCCCTCGAGGGTTACCAGACTGTGAGAGGGCACAGACCAGGCTGAGGCCACCCCCCACCCGCCACCCTGAGTGCACGAATGTCATGCACCCAGTCTCTAGTCAAAAAAAAATAGGGAGGAGAAAATGGCGGCGTAGTAGACGGACGCAGTCTGGAGCTTTGTCGCTGGGCAGAGGGAGAGAGAGCGGCTGAGAGTTGCATTGGGAGTGTTTGTTGGCAAGTTAAGAGTCAGTTATCCTCCAGGAGAAGGTGGGAGACTGCTGGACGGGGCTCTCCCGGCCAGGCAGCCACACTGCCACGGGGTTTTTGTCTGCCGGAGCCACCAGCGCGAACGCGGAGCCCGAGCCATCTTGCAGTGGGAGGTGGATGACTGCGGCGCACTGAAGCCTTCGGCTGGGCACCCATCGAGCAGCCAGGGACCCGGGGACCCAGAACTCTGCTCTCCAATCGGTGCAGACACTCGGCGGAATCAGAGATCCACAGAGCGAACGGAAAGGTCAGACTGCGCCTGACTTAAGGGGGAGGTGGATGTCTGCCGAGGTCTGAAAGCTGCGGCTGACAGAGGCACCCACAGAGCAGCCAGGACCCAGAGCTCGGCTTCCCAGGCGGCACAGACGCACAGGCGGAGGATTCAGAGATCCACAGGGCGCGCACGGAAGGGTCAGAGGGTCAGATTTCGCCTGGGCCAGGGTGCGGTCTCCTACCCCCGTAGGGCAGAGACGCACACACTGCGGGAGCCGGGCTGCGGGAAAGCTGCCTCTAGAGAGGTCCGCAGAGGTGGTCAGGGCGTGATCCCTGAGTGTGAAGGCAAAGCCTCTGAGCTGTTAACAGAGGAGAGCTCCGGAAAACGACTCTTTTTTTTTTCTTTTCTTTTCTTTTTCTCTGGGGCAGAGGGACAGCCTGGGAGTTGTTGCAGTGTCCAGGCTGCAAAACTCCCACAAACTGGTTTTGGGAACCACAGAGTAGCAGGATCTGAGCACAGCCTAGAGAGGTCCTGTGCTTTGTCTCAGAGATCAATTCCGAAACACTGCCACCCAGTGGATGACACACAAATTGACTCTCGCATAACCACAAGAGAATAAAGAGATTAAAACACCAAGAGGGGAACACAGGGAACTGCAATACCTCCCCTACTGGGAAACAGGAGTGCCAAGCAGAATAATAGTGGAAGTGAAGGACCATTCTATTTTTGT
>JAAGEH010000076.1:66743342-66806064 GCA_011751065.1 Lasiurus cinereus
CGCGCTCTCCGCCGGGCCGGTCACGGCCGGGCCGGCGTCCGCGGCCTCCCCGCGCTCCGCGGTCCGTCTGCATCGGGCCGCGGCCAGCGGTGCTGAGCGCGCAGGAGCCGGGCCGCGCGGGGACGCCGCGCCCCACCGGAAACGGCCGCGAGCGGCCCGGAGGCTGCAGCGCGGCGCGCGGGCCGGGACGGAGCCCCGGGCGGGGCGGGGCGGGGCGGGGCCGGGCGGGGGGTTCAGAGGAAGGCCCGACCGGGGGAGCCCGCAGTGGGGACGGGGTGGGGATGTGGTAGGGACAGTGATAAGTGAAAGGACTAGTTATAGAACAGTTTGTATAATATAAATCCGTTTTTGTAAAAAAAAAAAAAAAAGCATATATGTACACAAATATGGGTGGTTTGCATAAAACTACTTTTGCAGTTTAATTCCCTGATTAAGAATGGATATGATTTTACATGTGCTGAACTCAGGATTCAAGAGCAGGTGTGGAGGAAAGGGCGGGCGGGCCTCCCGGGAGCGGTGGCGTGGGCTGCAGGCAGCCAGCAGCTTGTGTGGGGAGATCCGCACAGACTGGGGCTGGGGAGGCCAGGCCCCCGAGTCCTCCGGAGAAGGCCTGCAGAAGCGACTGCTTCCGCTCACTCTCACTGAGCACGTGAGCCTGAAATCCCGCTAACAGCCCTGTTACCCCTATTGGCATGTGAGGGAACAGCCCTGGAGAAGTTAACTCGCCCGGTGTGACAGGACAGGGCTAGGGAAAGGGGAGCTAGCACTCTCACTCACTGCAGTCTATCCGAGTGTTTCACTTCCTCAGCAGAAATTTTTAGAGACTCATTATTTAATGTTTGGTTTCTTCTATACCCAAAGAGTAAGTAGTCCATTTCATGGATCAGTGTATATTTTTAACCAAGGGAAGAAGGGCAGCAATTAGTTATAAGGGTACATGGAAGTCATTTTTAACTTTGTATTACAGAAATCACATGAAATAAAACCAAGGACTTAAAATGTCCATCATCCAGTGTTGCAAAACAAGTGTTTTCTTCCTTCCCAGTCTTTTCTGGCTTAAAAAAGACACACACACACATAAATGTAACACTATTCATTGTTTTAAAGTGTCAGGCACAGTGCTAGGTTTTAAAAATTAAAAAAAAGAAAAGTCTGCCCTCAAATAGCTCACTTACCACAAGAAAAATATTCCTGTAAACAGAGGATTGCAGTAGAGTGATGAGCACAGTGGGTGGTTCAAAGTGAAGGCCCAAGGGAAGAAAATTTAAAATATACCTAAGTGTGTAGTTGCCCAAGGCTTCATGAGAAATAGACCCTTAAGTCAGGGCCTGAGACTTGAGCAGGAGTTTGCCTGGATGATATTCTATGGAAGAGAATTAAAATTCTAGGCAAAGGCCTTTTGGAAACCATTGGAAAAATCTAGGCCACAAATAGGGCCTGAATTAAGTTGAGCACCAAGGAGGCAGATAATAGGGACAGAGAGGAGACAAGAATTAACAGGACTTCATGTCCAGTTGTAAGTCGTAAGTCAGGGGGATGAGAAGTTAGGACTGAGGTCCAGGTTTCTTGCTTGAATGACCAAATAGTTGATGCCATTAGTCAAAAGGGAATGCAGGAGAGAATGTTGTCAGGATAATAGTATTTTTAAAATATATTTCTATTGATTTCAGAAAGGAAGGGCACATCAATGGTGAGAGAGAATAATTGATTGGCTGCCTCCAGCACGCCCCCCACTGGGGATAGAGTCAGCAACCCCGGCATGTGCCCTCGCCTGGAATTGAACCATGACCTCCTAGTTCATAGGTCGATGCTCAACCACTGAGCTATGCTAGCAGGGCAGGATAATAGTATTCCCCCCCCTTTTTTTCCCCTTGTCTCTACTTGTAAAATTAAGACTTATCATGCTGTTCAGGATTAAGTTATTCATTCCCATGTTAAACTCAAATTAAGTAATCCTACCTCTAGAGAAGCACTAAAACAACAGGAAAATGAGAAGAGTAGAGAACGTTGTATCCTTTTCTCTGCGTTCCATAAAGGAGCTAACAGGAGATACAGATGAATATGAATATTATTTTTAAGAACCCAGTGGACAACCTGTCCCCTTTGTGTGGCCAGAACTGATAAAGGTTTGGTCTCTTCCTAATTCTATGGTTTGTACATAAAGTTGATATCTTGGAATGGGTCACAGTGAAAACTGTTACACCACAGAAATTGGCAAATTTCTGCCAATCAGGGCTTTGTTGGGGGTGGAGGCAGAAACAGGTTGTTAAGTTTCATACACAACACAGATTTGGGCTTTCATAAAGGTGAACATCCACATATAAATCTCATGTCAGACATTAGCACAAATCAAGTGTTTCTCAACTTTAGCACATTCAGAGATCATTTTTGTGATGGTAGCTTGTCCTGTGCATTAGTGTTTAAAGAGGGATCCCAGCCTTTACCACTCAGTTGTCCCCCTTATCAATAGGAGGTATGTTCCAGACCCTAGCAAATACCTGAAACTGGGGATAGTATGGAAACCTATATACTGTTTTTTCTTGTACCTACAGACATAAGATAAAGTTTAATTTATAAATTACACAACAATAGCCCTAGCTGGTTTAACTCAGTGGGTAGAGAGCTTCGGCCCATGGACCAAAGGGTCCCAAGTTTGATTCCTGTCAAGGGCATGTACCTCAGTTGCAAGCTCATCTCCTGCTCCTGCCTGGCCTTGGTCAGGGTGTGTGCAGGAGGCAACTCATCGACGTGTTTCTCTCACACTGATATTCCTCTCTGTCTTTCCCCCTCTCTTCCACGCTCTCTAAAAATCAGTGAAAAAATACCCTTGGCTGAGAATTTAAATAAATAAAATTAGACAATAATAATAAAACACTATGACAATATGCTATAATAAAAGTTATCTGAGCCTGGCCAGTGTTGCTCAGTGGTTGAGCGTCAACCCATGAAGGTTCGATTCCCAGTTGGGAGTTGCAGGATCAATCCCCAGTAGGGGGCATGCAGGAGCCACTGGTCACTGCTGCACTTCCCCCCTCCCCCAAGTGCCTTGGCTGGCCTGGCACTGCCTGCACACCAGCACCCCCGCTCCACTTACCAGTCAGTTCCACCAGTCGATTTGCATATTATGCTTTTATTATATAGGATACTGCATTCTCTCAACTTACTGACCATGGAACTGTTAGAGAAAACCAGAATAATCAAACCATGTTCGGAGAGTTTGGAGTTACATTTATCATGCACTGGTCCAGAGGAAAATGTTTCTCAAATTCTGGACCCCAACATGCAGAAATGTTCCATATTTATATGTTTTTACTTTCTTTGTCTCCCAAATATGGGATGTTTCCTGCCCCTTTGCAAGTTCTTAAAGGGTCCCTATGTGCTGAGGCCTTGAGACCTCAACCAAAGGCCTGGCCTGGTGCCAGCATTGATAATTTTGTCCAGGGAAGGTTTAACGGTCTTTCTAAAGAATAGTCTCATTTTCCTTATTATTTAAGAAAGCAAACATTTACAGAAGCCAATAGCAAGGTTAAAATTTCAAACAGCAGTTTTTATATAAGATGGATGCTTCAGAACCATTTTATTTTCAATCAAGCATCTTGAAATAGTCTTCATGAGCAGATTTTGAGGAAGACTGTGTTAGCCTTGGCTCTCGTCAAGGTTATTCTGTTTTGCTGGTTGGGAACAATTTGCTCTGCCCCTAGAACACCAGCTACACAAACTAAAGGGAAACACATCACTTGCACCACAAAGTATCTCAAACAGCCAGTATCTCAAACACCAAAGTACTGCCTCCTGGTCTCATCCCACTTTGTTCCCTAACTGACCATGCCTCAGATCCATTCGCACACCAGGAAGAGTCTCCTGATGTCCTTCCTGCCAGAAGGCTTGCAGCTTTGTAATGAATATTACCATGTGAGGCACTTTGAGAAACACTTAACATGGATTATCTCACTTAATCCTTAAAATATTCCTATGAGATAATGACTCCTTATTATCCCCACTTTAAAAGTTTGAGTCTGAAATTTAGAGAGGGTAAGTACTATGCTGAAAGTCATAGCTCAAAGCTGTGATTTGAACCTGAAGCTCCCAATGCCAGGTTCAGTTGTATAATTATGAGATGATGTTGCCACTTTAAATGAGCTGCTTTTCCATGTATCAACGAGTTTATTCTGCTTATCAGAGAGAGAGAGAAAGAGAAAGAGAAAGAAAGTTTTAAAGAATTGGTTCATGCAATTGTGGGGGCTAGCAAGTCTGAAATGTGCAGTGCACGTCAGAGGGCTAGAAGTTCCAGCAGGAATCTGTGCCATAGTCTTGAGTCTGGAGGCAGAATTCCTTCTTCTTTGGCAAACCTGTTTTTTCCCTTATAGCCTTCAACTGATTGGATGTGTCTCACCCACATTCTGAAGGGTAATCTGTTTTACCTGAAGCCTACTGATATAAATGTTATTCACATCTAAAAAAATGCCTTCACAGCAGTATTTACATGGCTGTTTGACCAAGCAATTAGGTACCACAGCCTAATCAGGTTGACAAATACAATTAACCATCACATTACGTAAAATACAAAACCATAGAAATGTAGGTATCTTAGATTTTATAGTCCATTTTCCTTATTTTTGCAAATAAAAAATCAGGTCAGAGAGGATATGCACTCAATTTATATGTTATAAATTGTTCACTAAAATTAAATGGGAATTAAATCCTTCCAAAAGACTATTATTTTTATTTTGAAGACTTGATTAGAACAACTTAACAAGCAGTCAGTTCATTTTATTATGTCTCCCCAGCACCATGGATGTTGGGACCACCTTCAGAGCAGGTGGGGAATCTGGAACTGGCTGACAGAGTTCTCCCAGAAAGCAGACTTATCTCTCAGATCCCCTCCTGTCCCTCTCACCCCACCCTCAACCATTCTAGGCTCACCTTTCACATTTTAGGCTTCCTAGAACTGGGTGCCTCTTTTTGCCTTTGGGCTTACAAACAAGCTCTTCCCTAGTGGGGCTGACACATTCTCCCCCAATTCCACACCACCCTTTTTGCCTAGCTAAAGCCCATTCATGTTTCAAGTCTTGGCTTGGAAATTTTCCCCTCAGAGTGTGTTTTCCCCACCATCACTTGACTGGGTTAAATGCCCTTCACATGTGCCCTAAGGCATGCAGACCCAACCCCCAGATATTTATCTATATCCCCACTAGGGTCTTGTCCATAGTATCCCCAGCATTAGAGTCCATCACATAATAGATAGTCAATAAATATTGATTAAAAGGAGAGGGAGAGCCGAAACCAGTGTGGCTCAGTGGACAGAGCGTCGGCCTGCAGACTGAAAGGTCCCAGGTTTGATTCCAGTCAGGGGCATGTACCTTGGTTGCGGGCACATCTCCAATAGGGGGCATGCAGGAGGCAGCTGATCAATGTTTCTCTCTCATCAATGTTTCTAACTCTCTATCCCTCTTCCTTCCTCTCTGTAAAAAATCAATAAAATATATATATTTTTAAAAATTTTTTAAAAAGTAGAGGGAGAGAAGGGGGAGGAAGGAAGAAAGGAAAGAAGGAAAAAAGGAAGGAAGGAAGAAGGAGAAAAGGAGGGAGGGAGAAAATTCTTGCACTGCACAGAATTTAGAACTGACAACTGGAAGACAGTCTGTGATGGCATTTGCCCAAATAATTGTAGGGTATAAAGTAACTTTGATCTTTTCAGATTCTGGTGAGTCTGGTGATCTGGCACTTTTGGGATTTACTTTGCCAGCTTTTGGATGTTGGTGATACCAAGAAGTTATTGGTATAAGATAACAGGAGACTGGACTGGTGTGGTAGCAGCAGGAATGGAAAGGGACCAATAAGAGAAATATTTCGTAGAACCAAGATAGCGGCACAAGGTATACACCTGTACGTGCTGCCTCTCATACCCACATGGAAACTACAACTAAAAGACAAAATGACTATCCCCCAGAACCATGGGAAAGCTGGCAGAGTACAAGTTCTACAACTAGAAGGAAAGAAAAAAGTGCATTGAGACCTGGTAGGATGTGCAGCGGCTCAGAAAGGCAGAGGTACGGAGATGCACACATCTCGGGCTGGAATGCGCTGTTTTTTTCCATTGGGAGGGAGTTACAAGTTCCCCAGTGTTCTGAACTCCAGTTTCCAGCGAGATTCTGGAGACCCAGACTCATACAGGGAAAAACTGGACTGTCTGCCATCAGGTCAAAAAGGGAGGGTGGTTCTCTTACAGAGGTGCGCACAGGAATCATTGTTTACTACGCTGGGGCATGGGACAGAAGACACGGTATGCATAGAGGGCTGACTGGCAGCCAGCGCTGTTTGCCACGCCTTAGCCTAGGATTCCCTGAGAACCTGCCCGTCCAATTTACAAACCCACTGAGCTGTACGCAGTGGCTTTTGCATAGGAATGGCCCGCCCTCTAGTAGCTTAACCTAACAAATAGCAACTCGATCAGACAACTCCAAAACTTCCAAACTCCAAGCAAAGAGGAGAAATCTGCAGAGCTCCCTGTAGCTCCTCCTGCGTGGCCTCGGACACTAGCACCTCCTTGGAGATCCAGGAACCAGTGTACCTAGATCTGGTGTGAGACGACACCAGATTTCAACTCCTCACATACATAAGTGACACACTCAAGAGGCAGACTCGGTGGGCACCAAAGCCCCACTGAAACAAGTCCTGCCCCATAGGGGTGTCTCCAGCACAGAAGTTCTTCCATTAATAGACACAGCTAATCCTCACAGTCAATTGGCCTGGAGGTCAATTCCTCCCAGTGTACCAATAGCAATCAAGGCTTAACTACAACAAGAATGTGTACCCAGCCCACAAAGAGGTGCACCAAGAGTGTCCACCTCAGGTGATTGGGGAGGCAGAGCTACTGGGCCGTAAGGACAACTAGCACACAAAGCCACTCCATCAACACCAGGAAGCAGCCAAAATGCAGAGACAAAGAAACATGTCACAAATGAAAGAGATGGAGGAAAGCAAATGACTGGACATAGAGTTCAAAACCACATTTATAAGGTTACTCAAGAATCTTCTACAAACTGCTGAGAAACTTAGTGAGACCTTCAAGGATCTTAATGAGAATGCCAAAAAAGAAAAGAAAGAAAAGGACCAGTCAGGAATTAAGCATACACTCTCTGAAATAAAGAATAATATACAGAAATCCAACAGCAGACTAGTGGACCCCAAGAATCAAACCAAAGATCTGAAATATGAGGAAGCAAAAAACATCCAACCAGAAAAACAAAAAGAAAAAAGAGTCCAAAAATGTGAAAATAGTGTAAGGAGCCTCTGGGACAACTTCAAGCATACCAACATCAGAATTATGGGAGTGCCAGAAGAAGAAAGAGAGCAAAATACTGAAAACCTACTTGAAGAAATAATGACTGAAAACTTTCCCTACCTGGTGTAAGAAATGAACTTACAAATTCAGGAAGCGCCGAGAACCCCAAAGAAAAGAAATACAAAGAGGACCACACCAAGACACATCATAATTAAAATGCCAAGGGCAAAAGACAAAGAGAGAATCTTGAAAGCAACAAGAGAAAAACAGTTACTTACCTACAAGGGAGCACTCATACGACTGTCAGCGGATTTCTAAACAGAAACTATGCAGGCCAAAGGGAATGGCAAGAAATATTCAAAGTGATGAATAGCAAGAACCTACAACCAAGAGTGCTCTACCCAGCAAAGCTATCATTCGGAATTGAAGGGCAAATAAAGAGCTTCACAGATAAGAAAAAGCTAAAGGAGTTCATCACTACCAAACCAGTATTATATGAAATGCTGAAAGGTACTCTTTAAGAAGAGGAAGAAGAAGAAAAAGGTAAAGATAAAAATTATGAACAACAAATTTCAACAAGTGAATCTAAAATCAAGTGAATTAAAAATCTAATGAACAGAATAAACTGGTGACTATAATAGAATCAGAGGCATAGAAAGAACGTGGATTGAAAATTCTCAGGGGGAAAAAAATGAGGGGGGTTCAGGGAGAGACTGGACAAAAATTATATACCTATGGATGAGGAAACTGGGTGGGGAGGTAAGGGCAGAGGTAGGAGTGGGAGTCGGGTGGAGGGGAGCTATGGGGTGGGGGGAAAAGAGGAACAATTGTAATAATCTGAACAATAAAGATTTATCAAATAAAAAATATAATTCTATCTAATAAAAGAGTAATATGCAAATTGAAAAAAAAAAGTCAAAGCTGATCAGCAGACAGAGCAGGTATTGCCACATAGCACGTTCTGAGGGCCATCAAAAAGCCTTCTTTCTCTCCTTCCTATCATCATGCCATGGTGCCTGGAATTTTGTAATGCTATTTTTATATATCATCAAATATATATTATATGCACACATTATTGTTTGGAAGGAAAGATAAGAAATGGTCATTGGCTCTAGCAGGTTTGGCTCAGTGGGTAGAGCATCAGCCTGTGGACTGAAGGGTCCCAGGTTCAATTCCAGCCAAGGGCACATACCTGAGTTGCAGTCTCGATCCCTTATAAGGGGTGTGCAGGAGGCAGCCGATCAGTGATTCCTTCTCATCATGGATGTTTCTCTCTCTTTCTCTCTCTCTCTCTCTCTCTCTCTCTCTCTCTCTCTCTCTCTCTCCCTTCTTCTCTGAAATCAATAAAAGGCTTTTTTTTTTGGGGGGGGGGGGGGGCGGGAGAGGCTTAAAAAAAATGGTAACTGGTTACCCCTGAAAAGGGGGGCATAGAGAGTATGGAGGTCAGAGGTGGGAGGAAGACCTATTTTTTACTATTTTTCCTTTTATAACCATTGAAGCTCTTATCATGTACATAAACTTTTAAACTAGAAAACAAAATTTTTCTTTTTAGATTTGAAATTTATCAATAGAAAATTGATTAAATAAATCATAGTATATCCATTAAGTGAAATAATGCAAAAATATATATTTCTTTGATCCCAAAAACGTACTGATGCAAAAGAAGTCTGTTATGATTTTTTTAAGTAAATAAAAACATTCAGAGTGTAAATATTAAAAATTCACCCACTTAAAAAAATTCAACCACTTAAAAATAACTGTATTTAAATGTTGGTTAATATATGCATAAAGAAAAGCTGTCAAAATACACACTAACCTATTAGCACTGCTACCTCTGTGAGTCAGAACTAGAGGACACTTTTGTTTTCTAAGTTATACATTTGGACATTGCTTCAACTTTTACAAAGAGCATATTACTTTATAGTCAGATTTTAAAAAGATATTTGGCCCTGGTCAGAAGGATCCAGGTGTTGCTCAATGGTTGCTTAATGGTTAGAACATTGGCCCACACACTGAAGGGTTCCAGGTTTGATTCCCGGTCAAGGGTTGCAGATTCAATCCCCGGTTCCTGAAGCAACCAATCAATGTAACTCTCTCAAGTCAATGTTTCTCTCTCTCTTTCTGTCTCTTTCTATCTCTTTCTCTCTCTCCCTCCTTTCTTCCTTCCCTCCATCTCTCCCTCCTTCCCTTCTACTCTATCTAAAAGTCAATAGAAAAAATATTCTTGGGTGAGAATTAACAATAAATAAATAAATAAAACGATATTTGGGTGGTGAACACATAATACAATATACAGATGATGTATTATAGAGTTGTACCAATGATTTTATTAACCAATGTCACATCCAATAAATTTAATTGCAAATATTTTAAATTGCCCTGACCGGTTTGGCTCAGCAGTGGACTGAGGGGTCCTGGGTTCGATTATGGGTGAGGGCATGTACCTTGGTGCGGGCTCAAACCCCAATGGGGTGCATGCAGGAGGCAGCTGATGGATGTTTCTCTCTTATTGATGTTTCTAACTCTCTATCCCTCTCCCTTCCTCTCTGTAAAAAGTCAAATAAAAATATATTTTAAAAATTTGTTTTAAATCATGCAAATATAAAAAAATAAAGTACAGCATAGTGAATATAGTCAATAATATTGTAATAACTATGTATGGTGTTAAATGGGTACTAGATTAATCAGGGTGATCACTTCATAAGTTTTATAAATATCTAATCATTGTTGTATACCTGAAATTAATGTAAAATTGTATGTCAACTATAATTTTAAAATTATCTTTAAAAAGAAAAAATAAAAAATTTTAAAAGATATTTTAAAACATTTCTATGACATTGCAAATAGCCCAAGGGAGGGTCACCATCTTCAGCATATGAGGCAAACTTCAAACCACTCAATGAAAACCAGGTCCCTACTGGGAGTTTGTGCACTAAGTCAGGGTGAGGTTTTGTAATACAGTCTTGGCTCACAACAATGCCTCAATAATGTATAATAACTGAATCTGTAATTAAACTCAATAATCTAAATAATTGGACTATAGAGTTGATATAACTTGTCTTTTTTGCCAGTGCACCATAGGCTAAATACCTATCACCAGGAGCTTACAAAGTGTCTGATCTTAAGGCTATTGCAGTAGAAAGTAATAATGTCACCTGCTTTCTCCTCATTAATACTCCCCAACAATCCAATTCTCTTTCCTTTTCCATTGCTCTCATCCTCCCAGTTCGTTTTTTAAAATTGCCTTTCAGAACCACAAGAGGGCAGCAGCCTCCTGTACATGAAAGGCACTCAGGCATTATTAATCATAAGCAAAGGAATGATGCCCTTATAAAAATGTTCAAAACTTTAAAGATTTGCTCTGACCAGATGGCTCAGTTGATTAGATTTTCGTTATGTCCACTATAAAGTTGCAAGTTGAGACACATACAAGAAGCAATTGATGTTTCTCACATCACTATTTCTCTCCTCTCTTTCTCTCCCTCTCTCGCTTTCTCTTGCTCCTCCCTTCCTCTTTCTCAATATATATATATATATATATAGTGAGAATTTTTTAAAAAAACTTTAGAGATTTTATTTTAGCATCTTGCCCCAAATGTGTATGGAACCACATTCAGTATTTTGTTAGAAATTATAAACAATGATTGGGAAAGAAATTCATGCACATTCAGTATTTTGTTAGAAATTATAAACAATGATTGGGAAAGAAATTCATGTTGGCAAGTGAAGATAATGTATCTCCCTCTCTTCCAGATGCTATCCCAGAAGAGGCGTTAGATAAAGAAGAGAACAGTATAGAACCGGACTTACTCCTAATGTAAATTCTTGCACCAGCATGGAAGGAGAATCTTATCACAATGCAACTACTGTCAATGGCACCCCAGTGAATCACCAGTCTTTGGAACGCCATGGGTTGTGGGAAATCATCACCATTGCAGCTGTGACTGCTGTGGTCAGCCTGATCACCACTGTGGGCAACGTCTTAGTCATGATCTCCTTCAAAGTCAATAGTCAGCTGAAGACGGTTAACAACTATTACCTGCTCAGCTTAGCCTGTGCAGATCTCATCATTGGGGTCTTTTCCATGAATCTCTATACCACCTACATCCTCATGGGACGCTGGGCTCTCGGGAGTCTGGCCTGTGACCTCTGGCTTGCCTTGGACTATGTGGCAAGCAACGCTTCCGTCATGAATCTTCTGGTGATCAGTTTTGACCGTTACTTTTCTATCACAAGACCCCTGACTTATCGGGCCAAGCGTACCCCAAAGAGGGCTGGCATCATGATTGGTTTGGCCTGGCTGATCTCCTTCATTCTCTGGGCCCCAGCAATCCTCTGCTGGCAGTACTTGGTGGGGGAGCGAACAGTGCCTCCAGATGAGTGCCAGATCCAGTTCCTCTCTGAGCCCACCATCACTTTTGGCACCGCCATTGCTGCCTTCTACATCCCTGTTTCTGTCATGACCATTCTCTACTGCCGAATCTACCGGGAAACAGAGAAGCGGACCAAGGACCTTGCTGATCTCCAGGGCTCTGACTCTGTAGCTGAAACTGAGAAGAGAAAGCCAACTCACAAGGCTCTGCTCAGCTGCTTTGGCTGCCCACGGCCCACACTAGCCCAGAGGGATCGGAGCCAAGCTTCCTGGTCATCCTCCCGCAGGAGCACCCCTGGGAAGCCGTCCCAAGCCTCCGGCCCAAACACTGAGTGGGACAAAGCTGAGCAGCTCACTACCTGCAGCAGCTGCCCCTCCTCAGAGGATGAGGACAAGCCCGCCGCTGACCCTGTCTTCCAGGTGGTCTACAAGAGTCAGGCCAAGAACAGCTCACAGGAAGACTTCAGCACTGAAGAAACCAAGGAAACTTTTGTGAAAGATCAAGCTGAAAAAAATGACTACAACACCCCAAAATACTTCCTGTCTCCAGCAGCTGCTCATAGACCCAAGAATCAGAAATGTGTGGCCTATAAGTTCCGATTGGTGGTGAAAGCGGATGGGACCCAGGAGACCAACAACGGCTGTCGCAAGGTGAAAATCATGCCCTGCTCCTCCCCAGTGTCCAAGGACCCATCCACGAAAGGCCTGGATCCCAACCTCAGCCATCAAATAACCAAGCGAAAGAGAATGGTCCTTGTCAAAGAGAGGAAAGCAGCCCAGACCTTGAGTGCCATCCTGCTGGCCTTCATCATCACATGGACCCCTTATAACATCATGGTCCTGGTTTCCACCTTCTGTGACAAGTGCGTCCCCGTCACCCTGTGGCACTTGGGCTACTGGTTATGCTACGTCAACAGCACTGTGAACCCCATTTGCTATGCCCTCTGCAACAGAACCTTCCGGAAGACCTTTAAGATGCTGCTTCTCTGCCGATGGAAAAAGAAAAAAGTGGAAGAAAAATTGTTCTGGCAGGGGAACAGCAAGCTACCCTGAAAAGTTAACTACTCCCCTCAAAAGAATGCCCATCATCCACTTCCTAATTTGGATTTGTTGATGTTCAAAAAAGACATTTGTCATTTTGAGTCTCTGAGAACTTTGTAAAGGCTTGAGATCTGTTGCCCAAAGAAGGGAGTTACACCTGCCACAGTTGCTGCCCCACTGAATTATTCTTGTCGGTGATCAAGGTCGTCTAATGTTGCAGGAGTATGCCATTGAAGTGAATGGGCTCGTGGCTTCACAGGTGGGAGGCATGCTGGGTCACAGTGGACAGTGACTGAGGGGACTTTTATCTAACTTTCTGTGGGAAACAGCAGGGGCCAGTTGGAAACGTCTCCCCTGTGGAAACATGTCATAGATTTTTGTGCAGTATGTACGTGTCTTTGAAGTTGTCTTGTGTCAGTGAAAACCAGGGGAATGTAAGCCAGTGTTACCTGTTAACAAGAGTGGTATTGAACTGGCTTCTAAGACTTTCTTTATAAACCAATCAATATTTATTCACAAAGTATTTATTATACAGCTATTACGTGTTCTGTGCAGTGGTATGTTTTCCTGTCTCTACACCTGAGCAAGCTCTTGCTATTCCCTTTTACAACTGATGCCAATTCCTGGTATCCATTGAAATCAAGCTGGTCTTCATGCTTCCTTTCAGAATCCTGCGCCTGGAAGGACCTGAAACCTAATCACACCTGATCCTAGAGAAGGGACTCTATTCTGCTGATAAATATGGTCCAGTCTCCACAGTCACTTATTTTAGGTTTTACCAGTGGGGATTTTCCTTTTTTTTTTCCTTAACAAATATTGTGCATTCTATTTTGTGCCCATTTAAACCCATTTATTCATGTTCCATTCTTAGGAAGACTAGTTGTTAACCCAGTTCTTCACTGATTAAAGATCTTCTCTGGGCTATTCCTCAGGGTCCTCTTAAACTGTTTTCAGCCGTCTTAATTTTTAATTTCTTTGCAAGGCAAACCTGAGGCAAATTGTGGAAAACACGATTTGGTTTCACCCCATGCTTTTGGACATATTCCTTGGTCATTTAGCAGACCCCCAATTCCCCTCATTTCACACAGACCCCAGTTTACACCCAGGCACAAGCAGGTCACTGTGGAGCCTCCAGCCAAAAGTGGAGGGACAGCAGGGGAAAGGTTTTTATTGCTTTTTAAAATAGGTGCTTGAATCATGGTTCAGAAATGACTTACTTATTCATTCCTCTCTAAATTCATGGTCAAAGATGAGAAGTACAGTTAGTTGAGTCTGGTGACTACCTATGCCCTTTGACATAGACCAAGGTGAAGTTGGCTATGGCCATTAAAAAAGAAAGATGAGGCTTTAAAAAAACAAAATGTAGGTCATAATAATGTATGAAAATACATCGGTTATATCAACATAACATACATTAGAGTATCAGGATGATTAAAAACCAAATTTAATTGAAATCTGTGTACATAAACAAACTGAATCTAAGCTGTTTCTTTGATAATTTTGAAAATAAACCAATATACAAGAATTTAAAACTATAAAATAGTGCATATAACTAAAGGTCCACAAAGAAAGCAGCAGTGCAGTTCTGAGGAGAAATTTAAAGATGTGCCAGATGGGTCTCCTTATTTAACCTGTTGACTGTATCGGCAGTGTGTTTAAAAATCTCCAGACTTCATTTCACTGAATATAGGCCAGTTCTTTCTCAACCTCCTTAAGGAGATGTAAAAATAGCTGGCTTAGTTGTCCTGGGAACTGGGCATGTACTTGGGCAAAGGAGAGCTACACCTGACACCTGAAGAGCAAACCTGCCTATCACAAAGTCCCAAGAATGCTCCAGGGCAGCAGAAGCCCAGGGCGCTCCTCCAGGCCTATAGGGACCCAATGTGGAGGTGTAATATCTTGGAAGCCATGTAGCTGCTGAGACCTGGTAAGGGCAGGTTGACACCTGCCAAGAATTTGCTAGAGAATCTTAATTGCTCAGTTCTCCAGGAGAGACGCTCCCCGGCCTATGTGATGCTTGCTAACAGGGTGTAACTTCATGAGCAAACCTGCTCCACCAGCTTTAGATAAACAGTTGGGATTTTTTAGGTTAAGGCTTTGGGTTCCCGAGAAAAAATGAAAATCCCTCCGGGAGAATAACAGCACTTTAAGCCCATGTTGGGCATTCACTGTTCAGAGAAAGATAAGAGAAACAAGCCAGTTCAAACAAAAGAATGCAGAACTTCAAGTGGGGTTGGGTGGCGGAGTTGAAGGTACACTTTCACACTCCACAGCAATCTGGGGCTTTTTGTTCATCATATGTGAAATTAATAGAAAGGCCTATGCTTCCTTAATATTGGCTTTTTAAAAATTTATTGGGGTGACATTGGTCAGCATGAACATAGATTTCAGGTGTGGATTTCTATGTTATAAGTTCTATTTATTATACTGTGTGCCCACCACCCACGGTCAAATCTTCTACCATATATTAGGACCCCCTTCTCCCATCACTGGCTTTTGGAGACAGTAAGGTTTGCAGACTACCTATGCCCTTTGACATAGATCAAAATAAATAAATAAATAAATAAATAAATAAATAAATACCCACACTACTAGGGGACACCAGCACTGGGCCTCTAGTAGGTCCTCAGAATGAAGGCTCAATGGTAAACTGCAGGAACCTGGGGGTGGGTAAGTTGTGCTAATTTCAAATCTTTGACCTTTTATGCACTCTGACTCTCAAATTCTTCTATGGTAAACTATGTACAGTTTTGTTTGACTAGTTACCTACTGGATGCTCCTATGTTGCTAACATCGTGTTTCTCGTTGGCTGTGGATTTATTTGATGGCAATCTCTTTTCAGTACAATTTTTGGTTAAAGCATTTTGTCAAAATTCCTGCCTCTGCTTTGCTCCTTTGGTGAATGTCCTTTGATGGAGTTGCTGGTGTTTGGCTCTTTGTAATTGTGAAATCTGTACCTAATCTCTGGATTAAAATATCCAGTTGTCTATTATAAATACTAGAATTATAACAAAGGATGTGAGGACTGGGCTGCTTTTTTGTATAGTACAAGCATCGTTCTGGAAATTAAAGAAATGCAGTAGTCCAATACAAAGCATTTAAGTATGAAAATGGTCTCAAGGTTAGCCTGATAGATCCATCTATATTAGAGATCCCTCACAACATTTGCATGGCCTGGCCATTTAAGAATGGATACACATCCCTCTTTCTACCACTGTGATTTCCCCCTTTCCTCTCAGTTACCAATGACCAAATTAAGATGAAAAAATGATGACAAGATTCCTGGAACTAAAATGCTTCCCTTTCCCTCCAGGACAAGGAAGGTAGGGCAGACCCCAAATCACAGCCCTTTAGCTGGTACAGACCCTGCAACAAAACAATAGCAGCATTTTCTCTTCAACTGCTCGAAAGGATGGAGCCCTAGTCATTTCACCTCCATTGTAAGTGATACCAATTTCCATCTGCCACCCCACCCCCAGGACGTCTCAATTGTAAAGAGTGAAATTACACAAACTCTTACTTAATAAGGACTTCAGATGGCGAGGGGGAGATAGAAGGGAAATACATTTTTTAAGTATCAAAACTAAGAAATATGACCTAGTCAGTGTGGCTCAGTGGTTGAGCATTGACCTATAAACTAGAAGGTCACCCTAGCCGATTTGGCTCAGCGGATAGAATGTCAGCCTTCGAAGTGCAGGGTCCTAGATTCGATTCTGGTCAAGGACACATGCCAGGGTTGTGGGGATCTCCAGTAGGAGGCAGCCGATCAATGATTCTCATCATTATGTTTCTTTCTCTCGCCCTCCCTCCCTCCTCCTCTGACAGCAATAAAAATATTTTTAAAAATTATTTAAAAACAAAACAAAACAGAGGTCACGGTTTGATTCCCAGTCAGGGCACATGCCAGGGTTGTGGGCTTGATCCCCAATAGGCAGTGTGCAGGAGGCAGCCAATCAATGATTCTCTCTCATCATTGATGTTTCTATCTCTCTCCTTCCCTCCTGAAATCAATAAAATATATATATTTTTAAAAAGTAATATGTACATGTGGACACTTATTAAGAGCAATGAATTCATATTGACATCTGCAATTCTAATCCTACACCACACGATTCCTCTTTTTCCATATGTGTTTCTCCCTTTCCCAACAGTGAGAATCATCATTTGCTCATTTGCTCAATTTGCTCAATCCTTTAAGAGTTTCAGAATTGTCACTTCCATATCACTGTGAAAAACTAACCTTTTAGTAAAGTTCCAGTATTTGTTTGCAGTTTCTTTTTTTTTTTTTGGATTAAGATAGAAGGGATAGCATCAAATTACTATGTTCAAAAATTGCTTCAGTTAATGAGGACACAAGTAGAACAAGTCAAACAACTCTGGTGACATCCTATCTAATAAAAAAGTAATATGCAAATTGACCATACCTCCACCACATCCACAAAGCCACGCCCACTAGCCAATCAGAGCGAGTATGCAAATTAACCCAACCAAGATGGCTACAGTCACAGAGAGAGCAGGAGAGAGGCTTGGGTTACCCCTGGCGATGGAGGAAACCAAGCTTTCCACACACCCTGGCAGGCTCAGGCCTCCACTCCAGGCTACAAAGTTTCAATTGTAGAAGATAACCAAATCCCAGATACCAGGGCCTCCACTTGGGTTGCTGGGGAGCGTTGCTAGCTTGCAAACCACCAAGGCCCCTTGCCCAGGCCATCCCATGCCCCAAGGAAACATCCACCCTGATCCAGGACACCCTTCAAGACAAACCAGCTGTCCCCCACTCCTCCCATGCAGCAGGCCTCTATCCTATCCAATAAAAGAGTAATATGCAGATTGACCATCACTCCAACACACAAGATGACTGTCCCCATGTGGACACAAGATGGCCACCACAAGATGGCCAGCATGGGAGGGCAGTTGGCAGGGACCAGGTCTGCAAGAAGGCAGTTGTGGGCAATCAGGCCAGCAGGGGAGGGCAGTTGGGGGGGACCATGCCTGCAGGAGAGGGCAGTTGGGGTGACTAGGCCTGAGGGGAGGGCAGTTAGGGGTGACCAGGCCCGCAGGGGAGAGCAGTTAGGGGCAAACAGGCTGGCAGGGGAACACTTAGGCATAATCAGGCTGGCAGGGGAGTGGTTAGGTGGTGATCAAGCTGGCAGGCAGAAGCAGTTAGGGGCAATCAGGAAGATAGACAGGTGAGCAGTTGGGAGCCAGCAGTCCTGGGTTGTGAGAGGAATGTCCAACTGTCCGTTTAGGCCTGATCTTACCTGGACCAGGTAGGATCAGGCCTAAACGGGCAATTGGACATCTCTCTAAGGATCCCAGATTGGAAAAGGCTGATCTGAAAGACACCGCACCCCCCTGCACAAATTTTGTGCACCAGGCCTCTAGTTAAGTAATAATAAGCAAAAGACTTACACTCAAACAAATATTTATATTAAAATCAAAGAGGGCCCATCCATCTGGGCAAAGTATCCTCCCTATGAACTGCACAGAGCCTTATCTCCCTCAATGAATTAATGTGTGAGGTGGGGGAGGCAACCATCTTGTTTATCTTCTATAATAAAAAAGCCATCATCCAGACTTATCTACATTAGTGTGCTTTATGGCAATCTATTTGTCCAAAAAGTCCTAATCTTATTTTATTTAATTTATTTATTCCTAGAAATAATTATCCACAGATCTAATTAACAGAAATATCTTTCTCTAATGTTAAATATATAATTGTTTGGAGGGGATGGGGAACAACTTGAAATGAATCAGGAAACACCTTCACATTACTCATTCTTTTCATATACTTCAAATTTGTACTTAATGCCTTTTTCCTCCTGGACATCCGAAAGAACACCTGGGTACTCTGGGAGAAGTTTATATTTCTCCAAATCAATTTCTGGAGAAAATGTATCACTGCATGATCCTTGTCACAAAGAGTTGTTGATGGCTGGACTTGTTCATGGCTTCCTTATAAATGGACTGCCTCCCACTATCCAAACCATATCCACTTTATTTGTTAATTCTGCTTCCTCAATAAGTTTTAAGGTATCATCCAGACTTTTGGCGACAAAATGAGCTCCTTTTGGAGGTTCCTTGAGTTCTCTACTGAGAACTAAATTAATCCTATCCTGTAAAAGCCGATTCTTCTCGGGAATGGAGAACCAGGTCTTTCTACCCATAATCACCAAATTCTGTTGACCTTCTGCTGAAATCATTGTGGTCATTCTTTGGAAATACTTGAATTCATTCCTGAGCAGGGGCCAAGGCAGGTCTTTGTTCTTGCCGATGCCCATGTTCTGGGACACAGTGATGATGCAGTTTAGAGTACAAACCATGACGGCGGCACTAAAATTCTAGGGGCTTGCTAGCCATACAGCAACTGTGAACTCCTAATCTTATTTTATATGGCCCTCAAGTAAGCCCCATACCACCAGAGGTCCTCCCTACCCCCACTCCACACACAAATACCCTTATGGTCCTGCTAAGAGCAGTCCTCCAAAGAGTTGTATTGCAATTAATTTCTACACATATACACTTTTTAAAACACACAGTGTTGCTAAGTACTGTTCAGCAATCCTCACGTTCACATCAGCCTTTGGACTGAAGGGTTCGCGGGTTGGATTCTGGTCAAGGGCATATACCTTGGTTGCAGATTTAATCCCTGGCCTTGGTCAGGGCATGTACAGAAGGCAACCAATCAGTTTGTCTTTCTCACATGGATGTTGCTTTCTCTCTCTGTCCCTCCCTCTCCGTTCCACTCTCTCTAATGATCAATGGAAAAATATCCTTGGGTGAGGATTAGCAGAAAACAGCAACAACAAAAACTGTCAATTGTGACTTATCAATGAGTCACAAACTGAAAATTGAAAATAAATAAAATTTGTTTCCTAGGGCTACCATAGCATAGAATCACAAACTGGATGATTTAGAGATAGAAATGTATTATCTCACAGTTTTGGAGACCAGAAGTCCTGTGTCAGCAAGGTCCTGCTCTCTCGCAAGGCCTAGGGAAGGTGTGCTCCAGGCCTTGCTCCCAGCTCCTGGTAGGCTCGGGCATTTGCAGATAACCATCTTCTCCCGGAATCTCTTCACGTTATCTTCCCCTATGCATGTCTAACTCTGTGTCCAAATTGCCCCTTTTATAATCACACTGGTCATACTAAATTGGGTTACCCTAATGATCTCATTTTAACTTGATTATCTCTATAAATATCCAATTTCCAAATAAGGTCACATTTTGAGGTACTGGGGATTAGGATTTTAACATATTTTGGGGGACACAATTCAACCCATAATAATATCCAAGCAAGAAAAACACTATTTTATAGATGAACAAACTGTAGACCAAAGCTGGGAATTATCAGATGGTAAGGATTTTAGAGCCACTGCTAATATATGTAGCATCAACGTCAGCACAGGGACCAGGCAGGGCAAAGCAGTCTTGACTGGCATGGGACAGTTACTCAGCATTTTTCAAGTACATGTTGGCTTTTTCTCTCCTGGCCTGAGAAAATACAGGAAACTGATGGAATGGAAATTAAAGCTCCTTCTATGTTTGCAAGGAATACCTCTGGAGGCTTTAGTCCCACACATCTGGAGCTTCATTTGAGCTAAACTCTCTGAGTGTGCAGCTCAGAAATTCAAGGGAAAGTGTCCTTCCTAAATTCCCAGCACCACCTTTCAGGGGCCCTGAAGGTTTAAATCTTAGATTGGCACAAAATAAAGAACTTAACCTATTCACTATACATAACCAGGATGAATGGATTATTAACTAGATCCTGATCTATAAAAGTGGTAATGAAAGCACTTGGGTTTTCATCTCTACAATGAATAGGTTCTATTCAGAATCAGTAACCCTTATTTCATTTTTAATCAGTCATTTTTTTTCCTGTCCTCTACTAGTCACTGGAGCCACCTCTTCCAAATGCCCCAAACCTTTGCACTCTTTCCTTCACCTTCTTCTTAGATCCAAGAAATACCATCCAGGCAGCCTAAAAACTTCCATTTGTTTGGCAAATGATTATTGACCTATGAGGGCACTTTGGGGATGCAAAAGGAAATAAGACACTGTCCCTGCCTTTCAGGAATAGAAACGAACAGAATGAGGGACAGAAAATCACCCCAGTGATGGCTTGAGATTCTCCTTCTCCTCAAGCACAAACATTTCCTTTCTCCAGGCTTTTCTCACCATGCTCTTTGGCACAGAAGGGTAAATTAGCACCAAAGTCTGGACTGCAAAGGGTAGAGCACTTATTTGATTGGAGAGAGAGGATGAGTGAAGAGTAACAAAATGAATCTGGATTACATGCAACATTCCATTTACAAGCTCTTAGGAGCACAGTCCTCTGGTCTTTTTTCCCAATTGATTCCAACTTCCTGGGCCGCATGCCAGGATGCTATGCCTTTCAGGAAGGAGTCCTGCCCCGTCTGGATATAGCCTAACTGTCCTATACCATATCTCAAACCCTTCTCTAGGGCAGAGGTCAGGTGGTAATAAAGAAATTAGAGGAGCTGTCAGTAGGATCCTGCAAGAACACTTTGAAAATCAAATACATAAAGTCACATACATAACTCTATACAGACAACCTGAAGCAGTGAAGACAGAAAAGAATCTCAAGTTGAGCAGCTAGTTCAGAGTCAGAGGACTGAGTGCGCCACCTAGGAATTGAGCCCCCTGAAAGGCCTTGCCAACCAACCCCCATCAGCTCCAAAGAGGATAACAGGGAAAAGGCATCTTTATGCCACAGACCTCCACTGGGCCACATCATTTAAAGATCTGAGGTTGAACCAGAGATGGGTAAGGAGCAAAGCAAGAGGGAAGGCAAGGCTTGTTTGTTTTTTTTTCCAATTACTATATTATCTCAAAGGTTCTGGAATTCTGAGATTTTTACCAGATCCTAAGTTATTGACAATAATTTTCACATAACAGTTTGCTCAAAGACGGATTAGCAGCAGGCACAGCCAGGTGACCCCAGAGCTCCCCCACAATACTTTCCCTATGGTTTGTCCTGAGAGGAGCTAGGTGTGCTCTCAGAGAGCAGGTGAATTCGGGCCTGCAGTGCATGTCTAGGTACTGGCCTCCCTCCTTTGGAGTGCTCTAGCTATGCTATTCTTTCAGTATAACTTCTCCTCTTTCATCTTACCTCACAGGTCACTTTCTCAGGGAAGTGGTCTTCCATTTGTCCTCTACCTTCTCATCATGTCCCATGTTGTGAGCCTTTATAGCACTTCCGACTTTTCCTTAGAGTACCTATTAACGTTTTCATTACACATCTGTATGATTTTGGTCTATTTCTCCCACTAAATTCTAAGCTCTGAGAACAGAGTTCATGCTATTTTGCCCATCATGATGTCATCTCACCTAATAGCCCTTGGAACACATATAATAGTACCAGAGACCCAGTGCATGAAATTCACACATGGGGGAGTCCCCTCAGCCCCACCTGCACCCTCTCTAACCTGGGACCTCTTCGGGGATGTTTGACTGCTTGGGATCGGACCTAAACCAGGATTTGGACATCCCTGTTATAATCCAGGACCCCTGGCTCCTAATTGCTCACCTGCCTGCCTAGTCGCCCCTAAATGCCCCCTCTCCCCCTGCTGATCTGATCACCCCCCACTGCCTCTGCATGCCACCTGCCCCCACCCTCACTGGCCTGGTCGCCTCATGCAGCCTGCTTGTTCAGTCATTTGGTTGTCCTTCACTAAACCCCCCTGCTGGCCTGATTGCCCCACGCAGCCAGCTTATTCAGTCATTTGGTTGTTCCACACTAACTCCCCTGCCAGCCTGGTCATAGGCAGCCATCTTGTAGCGGTGTGATGGTTAATTTGCATATTACCTCTTTATTTTATAGGATAGATATTTCACAATGTAATCTTTACTAAGTAAGGATGTGCACACCTGAGATAGGAGATAGTTGCAACACAAGATTCCTGGTTTTTGTGAAGGGTTGTTTTATTTTTCTGGCAAGGCTAGTATCTTTCTGGTTCCCTTAGAAATAGAAGCTTAATTTGCTATACGTCTCTGAACTCTACCCTTGTCTAATAATTTGAGTTGGGATCCCAACAATACATCATGAAGCTCTATGTGGCAGGCACTCCAGAAATGTTTTACAGGAGAAACTGATGTTCCTTCTACCCTTCCTTGAGAACAAGACTGGTGTATTACTAGTGCCTTACAGCCCAGGTAGTTTAGGGTCCAGAGAGGGAAAACAGAGAACAAGGAACCCCATACAGTGAAGTGCTATCATGGTATTAAGTACAGGCATTAAGGGAAACAAAGAAGAGACTCTTATCCAAACCTTGGGGCACCTGGAAGACTTTTGTTGAAGGTAATTTCTATACTAAGTTATAAATAAGATGTAAAAGGTAGACAGAAAAAAAGATGGGGGGAGGAGGGGAAGTGTGGTAGAGAGTTAAGAGAAAGAAATAATAAAAAAGGCCCAGAGATGAGTATGCATATAGAGCTTAAAATGGAGAAATGCGAAAAATTCAGGATGTGAGAAAAAAGCGAATCCTGAGGGACAAAGATCAGGATTCAGTTTATCTTGAAGTCTATAGAGCATATATACAGGGTTTTGATAGGGGAATGACCCCATCAGATTTGCCTTTTAGAACCACCTTTAGTTTTACAGTGCCTGAAGTTCCAGGCACCACAGACTAGGACTAGAATTGCTTTCTCTTGGAAGTCAATTTCTCTTGGCTACACCACCCCTTCTCTGAGGAGAGCTTGGAAGGAGAGAAGCATGCAAATAAAGGTAGGCAAAGGGTAAACAAGTTGATCATACAATTAATAAGTGGTGGAGCTAGGATGTAAGTCAGAAAGTCTCTTCTGAGCATTCATTCAAGACGAATATGGAGGCAACAGAGTCAATTTTGTATGACTAAAGGAAATAGAGGAGGTTTTTAGCAGGCTGGACATCATTTTGGTCAGTTCTGAAAAAGTATGTAAATTAGAACACTTAGAAACCTACTGGAGCTACCTTAAGTAAGACACAGCAGCACTATACTATAGGATATAGCAGTGCTCCATGAGTCCCAAAGGCAAGAACGCAGTCACCTCAGGAAAAGATAGAAGGTACTATTCTCAAAATTCACCTTCCATTTCAGCTCCTCTCTATGCATCTGCTTCATCCTATACTTTCTCTCTAAACCTGTTTTCTTTCTTTGCAGTCTACATGACAGAATACATAGCCATAAACATCTTGTAAATTCACATTGCCATCTACTCCTCTAATCCCTCAGTTTCCCAGGGAACAGCCTTCAGCCTAGCCTGGGTTAGATCTCCCCCCCCTTCCCCCCTACCCCCACCCCACCGCTCCTGGAATGATCAGCTTTGCCTATAAAAGCAGGGCCAGATTCCACAAATACAGATGCTGGGAGAACACTCCTTCGGGTTGCACCCTCTCTTCAGGGGAGAACCAGTTACAAGGAGTAAACTGGACGGCAATCAACAGATGTATGTTAAAGGAAATCTCTTATTGTAAGACTTTAGATTTTCCTCTCACCTTCCCCACAGTCCAATTTTGTTATATCTCATTTCCTCTTCTACTATTTTATCCATCCTACCATTCTTCACATTCTGGGAATAAAATAACTTACTTTTTGTGATAGGAGGAAACTTGAGAGACCACAGCTAACTGCATATATAAACCATCCTAAGAGCTGACATTTTGCCCCCTTTTTTAAGAACTCCAAGAAAAGTAAATCTGAGAATGGGATTCCACAATTTTTACCATGCCAAAAACTTCACAACAAACTACAGTTGACATTTGAACAACTTGGGGGTTAGGGATGCTGACCTCCCTCACAAAGATCTATATAACTCCTGTCAGCCCTCTGCACACACGGATTTCCAACCATGGAATTGACCTTTGAACAATACAGATTTGAACTGGGTGGTCAAGTGAAAACTCTGCATGTAAGTATATCTACACAGTCCAAACTTATGTTGTTCAAGGGTCAACTGCAATTCAAGTCCATATCCTTTTCTCGGACTTCATGAAGTGGTACACAGCTGGTCAGAATTCACTTTAAAGAGATTATCAAGGATTTAAAAATATCCCTGCCCAAGCCAGCATACTCAATGGTTGAGCACTGACCTAGTTCTAGGACAAGCATGTCAAACTTACAGCCCACAAGGAATATTTTTTTGTGGCCTAGCCAATGTAACAGTATGTAAGAAACGTTTTAATAAAAATTTTATAATTTTTTACAATATCTCTCATACATAATTATTAATAACAAACTACATTTGGTAATGACTGATTACTATCATTGTGTTGCATTCATTTCCCTTATGCACAGGTTCACCATTTCTCTCCACTAATACTAGCAGCAAAATACTTTAGCAGCCAATTGCCACATCATTAGTCTTGGACTGATTTGTTTGGTGTTCGCTTCCAGAGAACAAGAAAAATAGGTTTGTTTTCATTATGCTTAATCATTTGTGCAGTTATTCAGTGTCTGGTAAGTTAATGTTCAAGAAAAAAATTTTATTAAAATGTTCTTTTATGTTAATGATTATTCATTTCAGCCCTTTGTATTCAACATGTCTCTATTGAAATAAACCTACGTTTCTATGAAAATTGAAGCTTTTGGTTTGTTGTGGCCCACATAAACTTAAACCTTGTTTATTTAGGCTGTGTTAGCCTTTGAATTTGACATGTTTGAACTAAGAGGTCACAATTGCATTTCCAGGCAGGACACATGCCCGGTTGCAGAGCTGATCCCCAGTGGGAGGTGGTGTAGGAGGCAGCTGATTGATGATTCTCATCACTGATGTTTCTCTCTCTCTCTCCCCTTCCCTGTCTCTCTGAAATCAATAAAAATATATATTTTTTAAGTTTGGGTGTTGCCCTAACCAGTTTGGCTCAGAGGATAGAGCATCGGCCTGCAAATTGAAGAGTTGGACCCAAGTTCTATTCCGGTCAAGGGCATGTACCTTGGTTTCTGACACATCCCCAGTATGCAGGATGCAGCTGATCGATGTTTCTCTCTCATTGATATTTCTAACTCTGTATCCTTCTCTCTTCCTCGGTAAAAAAATCAATAAAATATATTTTAAAAACAAAACAAAACAAAACTTGGGCGCTATGAATACATCCTGGGCCATCAGGACTTTCTTGTAAGAATAGGAAGAAAATAGAAAGTTGTTTTGCACAAAGTCATGAGCCAGGTTTAATTTAGTAGATTTAAAATATTTTAGAACACGAAACTTACATTTCAAAGGAGATACCACATGTAAACTGAATCTAAGAAAGACTCTAAACAAGAGCAAAATAATATTGTCTCCAAATGGGGAATAGCAGAAAGAACTCAAGGAAGGAGGAAATGAGAAAGCTGCCTTTGCCCTAGCCGGTTTGGCTTAGTGGACAGAGCCCTGGCCTGCGGAGAGAAGAGTCCTAGGTTCAATTCCGGTCAAGGGCACATGCCTGGGTTACAGGCACAATCTCCAATAGGAAGTGTGCAGAAGGCAATGATCAATGATTCTCTCATCATTGATGTTTCTATTTCTCTCTTCCTCTCCCTCCCTGAAATCAATAAAACTACATTTTTTTTAAAAAATGAGAAAGCTGGCATTGATCACTGATTATATGATTCTTAAGGGTAGGAAATAATAGGCCTGGATTAAAAGTAAGTGGAATTTTAGATCTGAGAAGGAACTCACAGATCGAATCCCAATCCTCAATTCACAGATGAGGAAACTTGAGGCTCATTTATTTATTCATTGAACAAATATTTATTGTGTGTCTACATGCTCAATGCTGAAAATACAATGAACAAGACATGGTCCAAAGAGGAAAAGTGGCTTTCCCAAAGCCACAAAGCAAGTTAGTAGGTAAACAGGGTCTCTTTGCACTAAAACCTATTTTTTAATAATATACAATCATTTCTGTATCTGTAAGTACACTAAGCATTTGATGAAGGTTCTATGCAAAAATAAGATTTTCATATGCAAGTGATATAGTAACATTCTGCAACATAAGGGATATATGTTTTGCACACACACAAAAAAAAGTTGTTTTGCACAAAGTCACTACCCAGGTTCAATTTAGTAGCTTTAAATTATTTTAGAGAGAGAAATCAAGATGGTGGCATAGAAAAACATCTAAATTGCTGCCTCACACAATTTCAAAACTACAACTAAAAGATAAAACGGACACTATCCAGAAACACAGGAAAGCTGGCTGAGTGGAAATTCTACAACTAGAATGAAAAAGAAAAGCACACTGAGACTCAGAGGAATTGCAAGAGGCAGAGGTATTGAGACGCTCGCGGAGAGGACAGGCAACTGAATGTGTGACTGACAGACAAAAGCTTCCGACTGTGCTGAACTTCAGTTCCTGGTGAGACTCTGGGGACCCAGACTCATACAGGGTGAAACTGGACTGTCAGGAAAGAGAAAAGCACACTGAGACTCAGAGGAACTTTGGAATGCAGAGGTACCGAGGCATGCACGCAGAGAGGGTGGGCAACTGAGTATGCAGCTGGCTTTCTCAAGGGGGAGGGGGACAAAAGATCCTAACTGCACTGAACTCCAGTTCCAGGTGAGACTCTGAGGACCTAGGCTCATTGGGGAGAAACTGGTCTGGCAGCAGGTGGAACTCGAGGGCTGCTTTCTCTCAGAGGTGCTTGCAACAATTACCATAGGACACTGAAAGACGGGGCCTCGTAGGGCAGGGCTGACGGGAAACCAATGCTGTCTGCTCCACCCTGAGACTCCGTCCCATCCAAGCTGAGCACAGAGGCTTTTGCAAGTCTTTTCTCATAAAGATGTCTCCAGCACAGAAGTTCTCCCAATGTAGACACACCTGATCCTCATAGCCAATTGGCCTGGAGATAAATTTCTCCCAGTGATACCAACAACAATCAAGACTTAACTACAACAAGATTTTGCACACAGCCCACAAAGGGATGCACCAAAAGTGTCCACCTCAGGTAACTGGGGAGGCTGAGCCACTGGGTCCTATAGGACACCTAACACAAAAAGCCACTCTATCAATTCAGGGAAGCAGCCAAAATGCAGAGACAAAGAAACAGTTCACAAATGAAAGAAATGGAGGAAAGCAAATGATTGGATATAGAGTTCAAAACTACAGTTATAAAGTTTTTCAAGAATGTTCTAGAAAAGGCCAATAAATTTAGTGAGACCCTTAAGGATATGAAAAAGGAGCAACTAGAAATTAGGCATACAGTAACTGAAATAAAAATAATATACAGAGATCTAACAGCAGACTCGAGGATTGCAAGACAAGTCAAAGATTTGAAACACAAAGAAGCAAAAAACATTCAACTGGAAAAGAAAAAAGAATTCAAAATTATGAAAATAGTGTAAGGAGCCTCTGGGACAACTTCAAGTGTACCAATATCCGAATTATGAGGGTGCCAGAAGAAGAGGGAGAGAAAGATACTGAAAAACTATTTGAAGAAATAATGAAAGAAAACTTCCCACACCTGGTGAAAGAAATAGACTTACAAGTCCAGGAAGCTCACAGAACCCCAAACAAAAGGAATCCAAAGAGGACCACACCAAGACACATCATAATTAAAATGCCAAGAACAAAAAAGAGAGCCTGTTAAAAGCAGCAAGAAAAACAGTTAGTTACCTACAAGGGAGCACCCATATGACTGTCAGCTGATTTCTCAACAGAAACTATGCAGGCCAGATGGGAGTGGCAAGAAATATTCAAAGTGATGAATAGAAAGAACCTATAACCAAGATTACTCTACACAGCAAAGCTATCATTCAGAATTGAAGGGCAGATAAAGAGCTTCACAGATAAGAAAAAGCTAAAGGAGTTCATCACCACCAAACCAGTATTGTATGAAATGCTGAAAGAAGAGAAAGAAGAAGAAAAAGGTAAAGATAAAAATTATGAACAACAAATACATATCTATCAACAAGTGAATCTAAAAATCAAGTGAATGAAAAATTCCGATGTACAGAATAAAATGATGAATATAACAGAATCAGAAGCATAGAAAGGGAATGGACTGAAAATTCTTGTGGGGGAAAGGGGTGTGGGGGGTGCGGGAAGAGACTAGACAAAAATCATACACCTATGGATGAGGATAGTGGAAGGGAGGTAAAGGGAGAGAGTGGGGTGGGAACCAGATGGAGGATAGCTATGGGGGAAAAAAGAGGAACAACTATAATAATCTGAACAATAAAGATTTATTAAATTTAAAAAAAATATTTTAAAACAAGCTTACATTTCAAAGGAGATACTACATGTAAACTGAATCTAAGAAAGGCCCTAAACAAGAGCAAAATAATACTGTCTCCAAATGGGGAATAGCAGAAAGAACTCAAGGAAGTAGAAAATGTGTGTGTGTGTGTGTGTGTGTATTGTATGTGTGTATATATATATATACATACACATTCATATATATTTATATATATAATATTCAGATGGTGTTAGAATCTATGTAAAATAACCACTACACAGATTCTTCATTAACACTTGAAATGGCAATTTCCTTAGAAGTGTTTTCTAATTTCTTTGTCATAAGTCATTAGGGATTTCATATACAAATTCTGACAATCTGTTTTTTAAATTTTTTCAAGATGACTTCTGGTCAAGACTCTTATATTCTTTCTACTTTAAAATATAACTTTCACTTAACCAGTGTTCTAATATTTTATTTTCAATAAATTACTCTATTGAAAAGACCTAGCTCTCACATTAATCATTCATAAAAGAACCAGTTTGGTTACTTTAGTGTTATAATTCAAACAGAGATTTGGTTCCTCCTTGATATAATGTAAATATCCTGCATTGGGACTTATTTCTTTAAAAGAAAACTTATGTACCTCATTTCAAAATGAACAATGGCACTTATTACAAAAGGGAAAATGAGAGTTTGGAACCAATCTTTTTTATAGCTTTTTGCTGATTTAATAACCTGAGAAAAAGCAATAGGGGAGGTCTTTAACACAGGAGAGGACAGGAGCCCTCTATTAGAAGGCCTCAGAGTTACTCTTTAATTAAAACAACCCATAAGAAAAGGTGTGAAATTTTTGTAACTTATTTAAGTAATAATTTTTGAGACACTCCTGATTGGAAAATAGTAATTTATATTATTTCAACAACTCTTGAGAATCAGAGATGGAGAGTTGAGGGAATTGAAAAGCTACCTATGCTATACCTCCAATGTTACATGAAGTTCTAAGGTTGGTTTTCTATCCTCAGACTCTAGAAGGCTCTTCTGCTGCATTTCCTTCCCCTGGCCATTCACTCCCTATTATTAGTTGTCCTTCTCTTTGTGGTAAACTCTGTTAAGACAGGCACCTTGAATCAATCACAGTACAAAGCCAATACTAAATAATGAATACCATAGTTGGTAAACAAAATTTAAAAATCGATAGCATGTATTCTAATTCATGTATCCATAGTCTGAAATGAACTATAATAATAATAACTGAAAGCATATCAGAAACACGTGGTTTTACCTCAATCATCAGGGTATGCTAAATGCAGGGCAGGGCTGAGAATTTTGAAGGATCTGGCTAAAAGAACATGATGTACGCTGTTCTAAAAATATCAACCACTTTTTAAATAGGAAGGATCACCTTTAAGCTTCAGATAATGAAAGAAGAAAACTTTCAGGACTAAAAGAAACAGTAAGTGGAAAAAAATGACAAGATAATTTTATCTCTGGGTTAAGACATTTTAATATACATAATGTATAGTACTTCATATAATTTATTAATGTCATTTACTATAGGGCACTGTAATTAATTCAGTGACATCAATATTGACCTCACACAAGGATAAAAGCTGGGTTTTCTTGTGTACCAAGTTCAAAACATGTACTGAAGAGTTATCACACACAACAGTTATAGGAGATCAACTTTAAGGATGACTCAAGTTTACAGTAGTTGCTTCACATGGTTTTCCCTCAAGACTTGAATGCCACCCAGTGTTGCCATGTTTGTGCAAATGCCAGCTCTGGACTGACCAACTACCTCCTTTTACCAGCCCCACTTTTGCCTGTTTTACTGCTGCTGCTGCTAGACTTGCCAGATGATTTTGAAGAGAAGAGTCTTGTCATGAACTCAGAAACATCAGGCAGTTCATGGTTGGAATTCAGCATATTCATTGATTGCTCCATCTCCTGCAGGAAGAGAAAGCATAATGGCATGAAAAGTACAGGGATCACTGGGTCACTGAACAACTGACACTTCCATGAAGGAAGAAGGAAAGGAGTAGAGCAAGTGAAAGACACTGGTTCTAAGCAATGATGCACTATCATACCCAAAAGCACTTCAGAAACCACGTTTTGTGCCTCCTTTATAACATTACGAGAGGCTCGATGCATGAAAATTTGTACAAGAGTAGGCCTTCCTTCCCCGGGATGCCAGCACCAGCTTCCCTCAGGCACCTGGGACCTAGGCTGCTTCCCTCTGACTACTGACAGGCACCTAGAACCTAGGCGGCTTTGCTCTCGCCCCAGCTTTGTGTGAAATGACGTCCAGTCTAATTAGCATATTACCCTTTTATTATTATAGATGCATTTTGATCCTTAGTAAATGTCCAATAAATGCTTACCTAGGGTCTGACTCAGCTTATCCTTCCTATATAATAAAAGGCTAATATGCAAATAGACCAAACGACAGAACAACCAAACAACTGAACAATCATCTCTATGACATGAGCTGACCCTCAGGAGGTACATGTGAAACATGGCGGGCATCAGCAGCAAGTGGCAGAGTACGGAACATGGCAGGCGTCAGCCTTGTAAGGATGGTGGAGCAGGTGAGCAGGGGCGCCAGACCAAAGCGAGGCACCAGTTGCTGTCATTGGGGCAAACCTCTGGTGGTTACTGAAAATTCTTTGCTCCTGCATGCCATGGTCCCACCCGGTGCTCCCATCCACTGCTAGTGCCTGGTGCTGGTCTTGATTGCTCAGCACTGTGAGTGGATGTGAGTGGCGGCTGCTGGCCCCAATCACCCCCTAGGGCTTCTCCATCTTCCCCTGCTCCTGAGGGGCAATCAGGACTGGCAGTTGCCTCTTGTAACTGCTGCCAGGCCAGGACACCAGTCTCAATCACTTGGCGCTATCAGTGGGTATGAGCAGCAGCTGCCAGCCCCGATCACCTGTGAGAGCTTCTCCATCTCCCCTTGCTCCTTAGGGGCAATAGGGGCAGCAGCATCGCTTGCACCCGCTGATGGAGCCAGCCCTAATCGCTCCGCGCTGTCAGTGGGTGTGAACAAAGTTGGTGACGTCAGCACATGGGAGTGGTGGTGGCAGGGGCCGGGTGGAGGTGCAGAGGATGGGCCAAGACCCGCCCCTGTGCCCACTGCAGCTTCACAGCCCACACTTCCTTTCAAGGTGCACAAATTCATGCATTGGGATCCTGGTGTTTTTATAAAAGGCACTAGAGGCCTGGAGCATGAAATTCATACACTCGGTGGGGAGAGGGGTCCTTCAGCTCTGCCTGTGCCCTCTCACAGTCTGGGAGCCCCACGATTGATTGCCCCACAGAGGAGGGCCCCGTCCACTGCTGCTGGCTGGGTAGCCTGGGCCTCCCTCTTTGGGGCAATCATGGAGCCTCCTGGCAAGTGGCCTGGTCCTCACTCTGCAGGATGATTGTGAGGCTCCCTGACCAATTGCATTGCACCTGCTCTGGAGGTGGCAGTCAGTACTGGATCACCATGGGATCTACAACCCAGGAGGAACCGAGAGATCAGCAATTCAGCCCACTTGCCAGTCCCCACCCACCCTAACCTGCTGCACATGCAGCCTGACGTTCAGTCATCTGTTTGGTCATTTTGGATGTTATGGACCCTAGCTCTTTATATATTAGGATTTCCTCTAATAATGGACATATGTAATCATATTCTTGCCACTTTGTTTTCTGATTACAATGCTTTGTTTTGACAAGTGTTTTTTAAACTCATACTTTCTTTAGATACATATAACCAGAACATCAACCTTTAATTATCTATCAAGGTATCAGCATAATTTGGAACAGAACAGCAGTTTTTCTAAGACTTGATTCCTAAGGCCCTTAGTAATAGTTATGCCATATGACCTGGGTGACCTCAACTATAACTTCTAAAGCAAGCAACACAAATGCTACAAGTAAGTTACTGGCAGGACAGGATAAGAGTCTGATACTTTTATTTTGAGGTCTGTCTTCCCCTTTATTAAGCCAAAACCCACAAAGTACTGTTACACAAATGACTGCTTCATTTGAATTTCATGTGACATTCCAAAAGTGAACTTAAAACTGTTAGTTCAAACATGAAAAAAATAGCAAATACTGTATTACCTATCACTTAAAATTTAATAGCTTTTGGGTATTAGCTTGGACTTTCTCCCCAAAGGAAGAATTTATACATAAGTTTTCAAGGAGAAAGTGCTTTTACAAATAAGGTCAGGAAAAGAAACATTATAAATATAAATCAAATGTTAATATGTCCTAATAATAAAGAATTAAATGTATATGGTAATAAATAAGTCTTGAGTCCCTGAAACAATATATCAAATCTATTTTTTTAAAATATATTTTTATTGATTTCAAAGAGGAAGGGAGAGTCAAAGAGATGAAACATCAATGCTGAGAATCATTGACTGGCTGCCTCATGCACACCCCACATTGGGGATCGAGCCCACAACCTGGGCATGTGCTCTTGACCAGAATCGAACTTGGGATCCATCAGTCCACAGGCTGATGCTCTATCTACTGAGCCAAACCAGCTAGGGCTCAATTCTATTTTTTAATCTGTTCAATTCCAAAGCTCTTCTTGTTTTTATTCTGAGATTACGTTTATTAAAGATGGGGACAGTGAAACAAGGAATAGCTTAGGACAGCCCTACTCGGTTTGGCTCAGTGGATAGAGCATCGGACTGAGGACTGAAAGGTCCCAGGTTCGATTCCGGTCAAGGGCATATACCTTGGTTGTGGGCACATCCCCAGTAGGAGATGTGTAGGAGGCAGCTGATGGATGTTTCTGTCTCATCGATATTTCTAACTCTCTCTCTCCTTCCCTTCCTCTCTGTAAAAAAACTCAATTTACATATATATGTATAGCTTAGGACAGAAGAAGTAACAGGAGAGCCTAGGCAGGGCTGCTTTGGCTCAATGATAAGTCAGAAAAAAGGGGGCCTTGGAAACAGGTTCAGGGGATTAGTCCAGCATGAGCTGCCACTGACCATTGCTCCCCTAGTTGCAAGTCTCATGGGGACCCTTAGAGTTTAGAAGATGCGTGCCTAAGAGAGAAGAAGAGGGTGAAGGGAAAGGCACGGCATGCTCCTGGGAGAGGAAGCACACCTGAAGCTCTAGAATGAACAACTTTTTATATTGCTTACCATGTGCAAAAGTCCTTTGCAAGTAAATTAATTTTTAATCTAATGTGACTTTTAATGCTGCCTCTATTGATGCCACAGAGAGTTAACTGGCTTAACAGATACAAGGAATCTATAGGATATACATTTTCTGACCAACACTGAAGCAGAGATGCCAAAATTTAGCAATAAAATATTATAAAGTTTTCTTTTTCCTCAAAGCTTTTTCTGTCATGCCAGCTTGGAATAAAATGACTCACCTTCTACAGAACTTATTATCTCAGCAAACATTTTTATTTATTTTTTGTTTATCTCAGCAAGAAGATTTTTTTACAAATCCATTCTATTTCCTACACTACATTTAACTAGATTATGAACTTATTGATGACAGGGATGATATAATAATTCATTTGCATATTCCCCAGTATCAAAAACCTAGAATTGATTAGTAAATGTTTTTCAGCAATGAATAAGATGTCAACACATCAATGCATTAATTATAATGGGAAAACGTGGAACTAAGAAGATATTTATTGATTGTTTTAAGTGGAAGAATGGACAATGATTTTTAAAAAACTGAAGACAATTTACAAGAGACAAAGCTGTGGCACTAAATTTGAAGCATCCTACTTGGCAACTCTTCTCCCCAGTCCAGTTTTGTGATACAAAGTTTGAAAGCCACTATTCTATTTTCCTCCCTTGTTCTATTCAAATTTCTTTCATGTGTCTGAACACATAAACTAAATGTGTACTCTAAAGTTTTATAAAATAAAAATAGAATATAGGAAGCTATCATTTTGTAAAATATTTGGGTTAGGTGTACCAGGATTATTACACATTTCAATTCTATAACAAGTAAGGCACAGAGTGTCATACAAAGTAGAACGTTTTTAACTATATGAAGAGACACCAGCCTTTATTAAGCAGAAACAAATGAATTTATCTGGTGCAATGGTAATGACTATCCAAATACCAGGGACATAATACTGTATTGGTACAATCTCTAGATGAATTTGGCTTGGAAATTAGATTAAGGCTGAAAGATCCAAGCCACACAGGCACAAAAGATAGACCAGGCATCAGAATATGGTTCAAAAACCCACAGTTAGGCAATCATCTTACCCGTCTCATGTCAGGATCACTTGTGTTAACCACTTTGGGCAGAAGTACAAATATCAACAATGGAAGAACCATCATCATAACCTGTGAGGGAGAAAAAAAATTAGAAAATGTTTCTTTCCACTTAACAGTAGAACAAAATCTGCACCTAATCAATGGTAAAATTAAAGATTTAAATGTTGTATCTATATATATAAAACCCTAATATGCAAATAGACCGAATAGGAGAACAACCAAACAACAGAACAATTGGTTGCTATGATGTGTGCTAACCACCAGGAAGTGTGCGCAGAACATGGTGGATGTCAGCAGCAGGATCGGCAGCAGGTGGCAGAGCACATAACATGGTGGGCATTGGCCACGGCGGGATGGTGGGACAGGTGAGTGGGGGCACCAGACCATAGCGGAGCACCAGTTGCTGTCACTGGGGTAAGCCTCTGGTGGTTACTGAAAATTCTTTGCTTCAGTGTGCTGTGATCCCACCAAGTGCTCGCACCTGCTGCCGGCATCAGTCACACTTGTATCCGCTGCCGGTCCCAGAGCCACTGCTTGTATCCACTGCTTGTATCCGCTGCCGGCACAACTGGCACTGATCGTTCAGTGCCATCAGCAGGTGTGAGCAGTAGCTGCAAGCCCCAATCATCCCTCAGGGCTTCTCCACCTCCCCCTGCTCCTGAGGGGAAACAGGGGCCGGCAGCTGCCTCTTGCACACACTGCTGGCGCCTGCCCGAATCACTCTGTGCCAACAGCAGGTGTGAACAGGGCTGGTGCCATCAGTGTATGGGAGTGGGGCTGCTGACAGACAAGGGATTGAGGGCTGTGGTGGGAGGGGCTCGGCACAGAGAATGGGCTGAGACACACTCCTGTGCCCACCACAGCCTCACGGCACACAGTTCCTTTCAAGGTGCACAAATCCATGCACTGGGTCCCTAGTACAGAATAAAATTAGTAGCAACCATCTCAATTCTCCTAGACCAGCTTTGCTGACAGCAAGGTACTCTTCAATGTCTGACTGTTGCAAAATATAAAAGCCTTATCTATACATATGTGTTTGGATTTTATAGACACCTTACTCCGAGTTTGTGCCATCTACCATTTTGTAGTTTATAGCTTTAGTTAACACAAATAGTTTGCAAACAGAACCATCTATTCACTCTCTTTAATCTGTAGTTAGGCACTGAAACTAGTGATTCTGATAGCCAGCTGGGCTGCTCTTTACAGTTCTTGGAGAAAAAACTATAATGTACCTCTCATTAATGTACATCCCCTAGAGCAGTGGTCGGCAAACTCATTAGTCAACAGAGCCAAATATCAACAGTACAATTGAAATTTCTTTTGAGAGCCAAATTTTTTAAACTTAAACTTCTTCTAATGCCACTTCTTCAAAATACACTAGCCCAGGCCATGGTATTTTATGGAAGAGCCACACTCAAGGGGCCAAAGAGCTGCATGTGGCTCGCAAGCCGCGGTTTCCTGACCCCTACTTTAGAGCAGTGGTTCTCAACCTTTCTAATGCCGTGACCCTTTAATACAGTTCCTCATGTTGTGCTGACTCCCAACCATAAAACTATTTTCATTGCTACTTCATTACTGTAATTTTGCTGCTCTTATGAGTTGTAAATACCTGTGTTTTCTGATGGTCTTAGGTGATTCTGCTACAGGTATTCAACCTGTGGGTCGCGGATAGCCAATAAACATTTGAGACCCACAGATTGAGAACCGCTAGCAGGGTCGCCTAAGACCACCGAAAAACACAGATATTTACGACTCATAACAGTAGCAAAATTACAGTAATGAAGTAGCAATGAAAATAGTTTTATGGTTGGGAGTCAGCACAACATGAAGAACTGTATTAGAGTTGTGGCATTAGAAAGGTTGAGAACCACTGCTTGCAAGCTACATGCGGCTCTTTGGCCCCTTGAGTGTGGCTCTTTCACAAAATCCATGGCCTGGGCTAATCTATTTTGAAAAAGTGGCATTAGAAGAAGTTTAAGTTTAAAAAATTTGGCTCTCAAAAAAAATTTCAATTGTTGTACTGATATTTGGCTCTGTTGACTAGCAAGTTTGCCGACCACTGCTCTAGAGCAATATATTTCTAGGCAACTACTTTAGCAGATCAACTCAAAAGATGTCCTAGAAGCTTATATCTTTGTATATGCTTCCATGAAATTTCAGAAATCAGAATAAAGTCCTGGCTGGGTACTCAGTTAGTTGAAGCATTGTCCCAATACACCACGGTTGTGGGTTTAGTCCCTGGTCAGAGCACATACAAGAATCAACCAATAAAAATTTCAATGAGTAGAACAGATCAATGTCTGTTTCGCTCTCTGGTTAATAAAAATAATAATAATAACAATATTAATAATGATAATAATAGTAATAAAGAAATTGGAGCCCTAGCCGGTTTGGCTCAGTGGATAGAGCGTCAACCTGCAAACTAAATTCTTTTCACCTCTTTTTTTAAAAAAGAAAGAAATTGGAACATGAAGTCTCATTGCTGATTTCTCCTATCTACTCTATCCTTCTATTTCTTTATCCCTGATAGGAGATTTTAGGTACTGATTCAGTCTTCTCTAGAGGATGTACAGTCCCAAACATTCCTATTTGTAATCTGAATAGCTATCAGCAAAGAATGATCAAAACTTAGACAATTCTAACAATAACTCAACTTTCAAAAGCAGCAAAAAAAGTCAATTTATCTCTAATAAATGTACTCTGTGTTTTTTTCTTAATTCTTTTCTATTGATTTGAGTAAGAGAGGAACAGGGAAAGGGGAAGAGGGGGGAGAGGGGGAGGAGAGAGAGGGAGAGAGAAGGAGAGAGAGAGGGAGGGAAGAGAAAGAGAGAGAAGGAGGGAGGGGGAGAGAGAGGGAGAGAGAGAAGAAGGGAGGGAGAGAGAGAGAGAGAGAGAGAACGAACTACTGGTTACCTCCCACAAGCACCCAGACAGGAGGATTGAACCCATCACCTGAGTATGTGCCCTGACTGGAAATTACAATGTCAAATCTACCATGCAATTCTCATTATATTCTTTTCATTATATATTCCCAAGGCACTATTTTCCTGGAATCCACTAATTATACTTTCACCCAACAATCTGATGTCAGTTTTCTATCTCATAGGGGTTAAAAGTTTTCAACTGCTTAGAAGCAAATTAGAGATTACTGAAGATTCTTTGTTATAACCTGATACATACCATTGGGTTCATCAGAAAGTCTGTCCAGCCCCATGATTCCCTTTTAATAAAGTAAGAAGGTGGGCCTGAAGATTTCATTTGAAGCGGATAGGGCAGTCTGACCACTTCTGATGTTTTAATATAATTCACATATCTTGCTCTGATAAAACAACATGAAAAAGAAATCAGTAATTCTACTAAAAACATTACTAGTTAAAAGAATTGCCTATAAGCAATGACTTATAATTACCTTATCTTTTCTCAAATACTTATCTAAACTTTGACTTGAAAGTCTGATCAAAGTAGCTTTACCTATATGTCTAAAATATTTAGCAAAATATAAAGAAAAAACACAAGTCTTGGAATCAAGCTTCACATTTAAAAGAAATAGTGATACATATTTTATCCAGTATTCTAAGTTTTTACATTCGGCCAAAATGTCAGAAGTAGAAGTCCCACATGCACTTTAAACTAACTTACCAAGTATGCATATAAAACATTGGTCAAGAATATTAGGGTCTTTCTTAAAAATTATTTTTTATTGATTTTAGAGAGAAAAGGACGAGGGAGAGGGAGAGGAGAGAGAAAGAGAAGAGGGACAGAGAGAGAAACATTAATTGGCTGCCTCCCACACAAATCCCAACTGGGGATTGAATACAAAACCTAGGTATGTGCCATGACTGGGAATTGAACCAGCGACCTTTTGGTGCATGAGACAATACTCAACCAATTGAGCCACACAAACCAGGGTAAGAATATTAGAATCTTATATGAATTCCACTTGATAAGGTCCTTGTTTTCTTTTCATCTATGCTGCAGGCATCCAATCATCAGGAATGGATCTGAGAATATGAATCCACTGCTGCAAACAGTCCTTGAATGCTGAAGCAGAAAGTATTCTTTTCCCAAAGTAAAAAAGCAAATAAAACTTACATATTTAGAAAAATATTTCTATTTGCTTAGACTACAAATTCAAACAGAGTAAATTGAATAAAAATAATTTAGTTTTTAACAGGCAAGTATTCCTTTTTAACAACTCTCATATCTTCCAGAATTCAGTGTTTGCAATTTAAAAAGATTTTTAAGGGTTGAAGGAGACAATGGGGGAAACAGGAGGGACATCCCCACTCCCATCCCCTCCCCAGGCCTTCATCCCACCGTTGTCTGTGTCCATGGGTTATGTATGCATGCATATAGTTTCTTTGGTTGATCTCTTTTCTCCTCCTCCCTCTCAGAGAGTCCTCAGTCTGTTGCATGCTTCCATGTCTCTGGATTTTGTCAGTTTATTTTGTTCATTAGATTCCACATATAAGTGGGAGAAAAAAGTTTTCTAACCTGTATATAATGTATACTGTAATCTACATATTCCCCCATCTCCAAACTTGCAATTCAAAATGTATAAAAAGTCATGGTAAGTCCTTTAAAATTTAGATTTACATACTAGAATTTTACCTGTACATTTAAAAAAAATCTTTATGTCCCTAAAAGAATGAGAAAGTTGATATCTGACGAGGTTAATTTACTTTAAAGCAATCCATTTATCATTTAGTTCATCAGATTATTTATGAACATATTTGCAAGGTATTAGCTTCAATTCAAGCTTCATCTTTGTTCTAAATAGCCAACATCAAGAAATATGATTAAAATTTGGACAAAGTAGAAAAACCTAAGATAAAAACTGAAATTTAAAAAGAGGAAAGTAATTTGTTTCAAAGAATGTATTTTTAGCCCTAGCTGGTTTGGCTCAGTGGATAGAATGTTGGTCTGTAAACTCATGGGTTCCGGGTTCGATTCTGGTCAAGGGCACATGCTGGGTTGCGGGCTCAGTCCCCGGTGGGGGGCGTGCAGGAGGCAGCCAACCAATGATTCATTTTCATCATTGATGTTTCTATCTCTCTCTCTCTCCCTCTCTCTTCCTCTCTGAAATCAATAAAAAAATTTTTTTAAAAGAATGCATTTTTAATGACATCTTGATATTGGTTTCATGATAACATTAAGAACTTAAAATACTACAGAATAACTGTCTCTGCTCACTATACATGCTAAAAGAGAGAAAGAAAATCCTACATGTCTATCAGTAGGAGCTGGTTATGAAAATGATGGCAAATCGACTCATGGTCTAATATGAAGCTGATATAAAAGATAAGAGAGCCCTGTGTGTTACTGTATTTGAATTATAGCATATTTACATATCATACAACTTTTAATTAAAAAAGCATAAAAAAGAAGAAAAACATTTTAAAAGTAAGCACTAACTCAACTGTAAATATTACGGTAGTAAGTGAACATATTTCTATGTCATCTCAATTTGGGGTAGCTATAAATGAACCTGAATAGGCTTGGCACATACTGAAAAGGTCAGTAATAAAATGTAGCTCCTCTAACCCCCAAATTATTTTTGCCATTACATGACTCGTGCTTTATTACAGCAACATGCAATGATTTTTTGGTAACTCAAACAAATAAGAGATATTACCATTTAAAGCCATTTCATATTTGTTAATTATACTTCAATAAAGCTAGAAAAATAAATATATAAAATTGCTTCATATACTTCCTGGTGAGGTTAAACAAAAAGAATACAATAATAAAACAAATAAATATACTGGAGATTATAACAAAAGGCTGAATCTGAACATTGTGGATATCTACACAACTGATTCCAACTGCATATGTATTTGTGGTATTCCATATTCACAGCCTGAATTAATCCAAAATTCTTCTCACCTCAAATTCTGAAATTTTTCCTAGTCTGCCAGCCTCTAACGCTGTGCTTTTCTTTTTCTTCTCATGATCTCACTTCAAAATAAACTCTACAATATAATCTATTATTTTCCCAAAAGATGCTGAATTTTTATTGCACATTAAATATTCCAAAAAATAATAATAGAAATGTTTAGATCCACACACTATCAAATAGGTACTAAGATATTATCAAAATAACCCAATGGCCCTGGCCAGTTTGGCTCAGTGGATAGGCATTGGCCTATGGACTGAAGGGTCCCAGGTTCGATTCTGGTCAAGATCCCAGGCCCAAGGGGCTCGATCCCCAGTGGGGGGCATGTGGGGAGCAGCCAATCAATGATTCTCTCTCATCATTAATGTTTCTATATTTCCCTCTCCCTTCCTCTCTGAAATAAATTTAAAAAGTAAAAAAAATAATAATAAATAAAGGATTTATTCTCTCAAAAAAAATCCCAATGAAAAACAGGTGATTAATAATATTCCAATTTAGAAAAATTAAATTATTTCCAACTTTAATCACGTTTCATTTACAACTTTCACAGTGCTTTTGTTGTATTAGTGAGCAATTTTTTCTCTTCTCTACATAATTACATCAGGACATTTAAAATAACTTTTAAACCAGAGGAGAAGGAAGTTCAACTTTTCAATATTATCAATCCTCAGATTAAAACAATTTAAGTAATTCTGTAGCCCACACTTCGGTAAAAATTAAATTAGCTGCTCTGACCTCATTTTTCCTTTTGAAGTAATATCCACTCGAATGGGATCAAACCTGTAAGCAGGAGATATAACTTCCACTACATAAGATCCAGAGGGTATATCATGAACCACAAAACTCCCATCTGTCCTGGAAAAATGAAAATCATATTTAGTCACTTCTGATCAATAGCTTATTCTTTTCAAATGTTTTAGATCATCTTGTTAACCTGCAAATCAACTCCCCCAAGAATGACATTTAGAGCAATTAGAAAAAAAAATACTCCCAAATTAGCAAGAGTTGCCCCATGCTTCAGCTTCTATAATTACACTGAATAGGTTCTGAAAATACCCCAATCCACCGTAGCAGAGAACCCTGACATAGAAAATACTTCTATTCCCTCTGTGGGATAGAGATAACAGACAGAGAAGCAGTTTTTGTTCTGAAGCCATGTCTTCATTCAAAGGAAACTATCAATACACATTACTAGAGGCCTGTGCACCAGCGGGGTCCCTCAGCGTGGCCTGCAGGGATGGGACAGAAACTGGCAATCCAACATACCACAAGGAATGTAGTAGTGCATGAAGCAGCCAGAGCACTCCCACTCATCCTGGTCCTGCTATGCCTGCTGCTGCCGCCCCTGCCCACTAGGTTTGCTGCCACTCCACTGCAGTCTCCAAGCGCCCATCCTAGGGCAATACCAGAGCACCCATCACTGAAAAGCGGCTGCGGGCTCGTGCCCAATCACTCCCAATGCTGGACAGATCCTGCCCGGTCTGGATGGGGGAGGGATGCATACGGGGAGTGTCCACGGGAGAGGCTTGTGCAACCCCAGCTGCACTCACCAGCATGAGCCTGAGTCCGGCGCATCTGTCAGTGTCTGGCACCTGTCAGTCAGCTGAGCGGTGCTCCCACTGTGGGAGCACATTGATCACAAGGGAGCAGCTCCTGTGTTGAGCATCTGCCCCTGGTGGTCAGTACACATCATAGCAACCAAATGGTCAAATGGTCACTTAGGCTTTTATATATATAGACTAGAGGCCTGGTGCATGAAATTTGTGCATAAGGGAAGGGGAAGTGTCTCTCAGCCCAGCCTGCACCCTCTCCAATCTGGGACCCCTCGAGGTATGTCCTTGTAAGATCAGGCCTAAACGGGCAGTCAGACATACCTCTCACAATCTAGGACTGCCAGCTCCCAAATGCTCGCCTGCCTGCCTTCCTGATTGCCCTTAACCGCTTCTGCCTGCCAGCCTGATCAACAACTAACCACTCCCCTGCCAGCCTGATTGATGCCTAACTGCTCTCCTGCCAGCCTGTTTGCCCCTAACTGCCCTCCCCTACAGGCCTGGTCACCCCTAACTGCCCTCCCCTGCAAGCTTGATCACCCCCAACTGCCCTCCCTTGAAGGCCTGGTCCCTGCCAACTGCCCTCCTCTGCTGGCCATCTTGTGTCCACATGGGACAGCCATCCTTGACCACATGGGGATAGCCATCTTGTGTGTTGAGTGATGGTCAATTTGCATATTACTCTTTTATTAGGATAGAGGCCTGGTGCACGGGTGGGGGTCAGCTGGTTTGCCCTGAAGGGTGTCCCGGATCAAGGTGGCAGTTCCCTTGGGGCGTGGAGCAGCCTGGGCGAGGGGCCTATGGTGGTTTGTAGGCCGGCCATACACACACACACACACACCTCCCACCCAAGCAGAGGCACTGGTATCTGGAATTTATTTATCTTCTATAATTGAAACTTCGTAGCTTTGAGTGGAGCCAAAGCCTCCTGCTTGCTCTGTGGCCTGGCTGCAGCCATTTTTGTTCACCTGCCCACCTGCCTGCTTGATTGCCCCTAACCACTCTACCTGCTGGCCTGCTCACCCCCAACTGCCACCACCTGCAGGACTGCCACCCTCTGCCAATCTGCTCACCCCCAAATGCCCCCCCCACCAGCCTGCTTGCCCTCAACTTACACCCCCTGCTGGCCTGATCATCCCTAACTGCCCCCCTACTGACCTGATCACCCCCAACTGCCCCCCTACCGGCCTGATCGCCTGCAAATGCCCCCTGGCAGGCCTGCTTGCCTCCAACTGCCCACCCTCCCCCCCCCCCAGCTGCTGGCCTGCTCAACCACAACTGCCACCTCCTGCCAGCCTGCTCATTCCTAACTGACCCCTCTTGCTGATCAGATCACCCCCAACTGCCCCCCTGCTGGCCTGCTCACCCCCAACTGCCCCTCTACCACCTGCTCACCCCCAAATGCCCTCCCCCCCGCCATCTGGAAGGTCTCCCAGAAAATCTCCTAGTCTAATTAGCATATTACCCTTTTATTAGTATAGATTTACTTTGTTAATCCTTACTTCAGAATTAGTTTTCCATTGACTTTTTTTAGAGAGAGTGGGAGGGGGAGAAGAAGAAGAGAGAAAGGGAGGGAGGGAAATGGTAGGATGGAGACATACATAAATGTGAAAAAGACACATTGATGGGTTGCCTCCTATACTCACCCCAAACAGGGCCTGCAACCCAGGTACATGCCCTTGACCATGAATCGAACCCAAGACCCTCCAGTGCACAGGTCAATGCTCTAATCACTTAGCAAAATTGACCAGGATCATAAAAACATTTTTAAGATAAGTAGAAAAAATAAAAATGGACTGGGTATTAATAGGTGAAGTTATGGTATTAATAATTTTGTTGAACCAATAATGGTATGTGTTGTTTTTTAAGACTTTATCTTCTAGAGATATGAAATAATGTTTTTATAAGTGAAATTATATCATCTATAGGATCATATTTAAATAGTCTAGAAAAAAACAAATGAAGTATAAAAGACACATTAAGCAAACAGTAGATTGTGATAGGTAACTAAGGATTCACTAAGCTATTCTGTTTTAGTTCATGTCTGTAATTGTCCATAATAAAAGATAATGAAAGTATAGCACATAATCTTCCTGTCAAAAATTGAAAACTACTGCCCTAGCTGGTTTGGTTCAATGGATTTATATAAATTATGGTTTATATACATAGTGATAAAAGTAAGAAGTGGCATGGGGAATTCTCAAGTCAAACTCCCTTTATCGCTACTAACCAAGTCCCAAATAACCTCCAATAAGCATGCTGGTTATACATAACAGGTACAAGACAAATTACCTATCCCTCTTCCAACAAGTTTGCCAGGATAAACTCCTTATATTAATTCTTAATCAATCTTTCTACACACAAATGTAAAAACATAAAATGGTATCAGGAGCTACTCACAAAATATTAAGCAAAAAAAGCAGGTTACAAAGTGTATATGTTGTATTTCACGATTAAAAATATAGGACATATGACTCCAAAAAGGCTGGAAAAGACACAATGAAATATTAAGGTTATCTCTATTATTTATATTTTCTCCAATACATGTTATTTAGATGTTATTTTAAAATGGAAATAATAAATGCTTTGAAAAATAATTGTATATCTGCAGCAGAGAGAGGCCAAATGGCCCAGTAAGGCTAATTTTCCAAAGCCTAATGAAAACTTTATCATTAAGACATTATTTAGGATAAACCTAAAGAATACCCTAATGTCAGATCTTTAATGACAAATAGCATTAAAATAATGGCAGTAAGCTTCTTATCATTTTTTATCAAAGTTTGAAATTCTCATTCAAAGACATCTGAATGATCTGAATATTTGCAAATCAAATTTAGAATTCAATGTCCACCACATTTCACTGGTTTAGTTTTCAGATATTGCTTGGTGGTGTACAAACCCACCACATAAACACTTCCTTTCCTATAGATATTTTCTTTCAGTTCGCAGTTTCTCTCTCCAAGCAGCAATTAAAAAATTTAAAACATCGCATTTGTTGTCTAGACATCCGAAAAGCGGGCCAAACGAGCGCTAATAAACTCAACACATCTTTGGAGCTAGGTTGAAATCCCATTTCTGCTAATAGCTAGAGAGGACAGAAGCGTGTAAGCAACACAGAGAAACCCTCGTCTTACATAAAAGCCCAGTGTGAGGTTGCCAATCCCACGATGGATTCCAGTGTAAAAAAGAACAACCACCCCACCTCCAGGCGAAAAAGGTGCTTTGGGACTTGGGGGCCTATTAATTTTAGAAGCAGCATCAGCCTCCCAATCGATGTCATCACCAGAAGCCCGTTGGGCTTTCCTAATTCCCATTGCTTAGCATCTTTCTACACAACATCAAGCTAAAAAGAAGAAGAAGAAGAAGAAGAAGACTGAAAAGAATGCCAAAAAACAACAACAACAGCAGCCAGATTCCGGGGAAGCCAGATGAGATTCAAAGGAAAGAATTCAGAAAGCGGCAAATAATGGTCCCTCTGTCCCCGGGCGCAGGAGCGGTGGTCCCCAGACAGGGCCAAATGGAGATGAAAACAGCCCCCCACTCCCGACCCCCCCCCCCCCCCGCTCCGGCCCCCAGGCCAGCACCTGCCGCCGCGTTTCTGAGCCGCGGGGCCGGGCAGGGAAGCGCCCGCCCTCCCCCCAAGGCCTCCCGGCGCAGGCCGCTGGGGCGCCCGCCCCTTCACCCGCCGACGGCGACGTCCTCAGGTCTTGACACAACTGAGCTCCGCCGGGCGCATTTCCCCTCCAGCTTCCAACCCGACGCCCTCGAGACGCTCACTTAAGGAAGCCGACGTGCTCCTCTCCGTCCACCAGCACTCGGGCCGCCGAGATCCAGTCCTGAGGCTTCACTCCGGGAACAACCGCGCGCCCCTCAATCTTGAAGCGATCTCCCAGGCCGCCCCCAACCCCTGCCGAACCCTCGGCGGAAGCGCCGGGCGCCTCCGAGCTGCGGGCTCTCCCTGCCAGCTGCAGCAGCAGCAGCAGGGCGCAGAGCAAGACCCACCGGGTGGCCGCCATGACAGCAGCTCTCAGTGGTCCGACCCGCGGCCCCGGAAGCCCTCCCCGTCTCCCAGGCACCGCGCCGCCGGCCACGTCATCACCGCGCGCCCGGCCTCGGCGCGAGGTGCGGGCTCAAACCCGGAAGCGCTGGCCAATCGACTTGCGCAGCGGAGATGAAGCGGACGCACCCCACGCTCGTGATTGGCCTGCGGGCCGAGGAACTTGTCCAGCAGGGACCGCCCGCTCGAGCACAGCGGTGCCAAGTGTGTTGCTGTGGCAACCGCCGAGGTTTGGGGACCACACAGGAGTAATAGGGGTTAAGACCGAGGGGCCCAAGGATCTGAAGTAGTGTCTGCAGATCAGGCGAAGGTTTCGGAAGACACAGACCCAGAAAAAACGTTTAAAAGAACTTCTAGAGATTCCCCAAGACGTATGAGATGAAAAGGCCCCCGTTTGTGTGTTCAAGAGGGAGAGTGTCTCTACAGAGAAAAGAGCTGGGAAAACACGTGAACTATTGACTGAGGGTTGCCTCTGGTGGAAAGGGGAAGAATTGGGGGGTACTTATTTGACACCACACCAGTCGTCCTATCTCGAATGCTTTTTGGTGAGCATATAACAACGTTGTGGGGAGGGGGTAAAACTGCCAGTGTTGGTCTTGGGGCTAAGCCGGAGATTTCAGAGATCTCTTTTCCTTTTTATTGAATTTTTTGGGGTGACATTGGTTAACAAAAGTATACAGTTTTCAGATGCACAATTCCACAACATACCATCTGTCTGTGTACTGTATTGTGTGTTCACCAAACCAAGTCTCTTATCACCATTTATCCCCCCCCCTTTGCCCTGTCCCCAGGGCACAGGAGTGGTGGTCCCCGGCTCCCCGGCTATATTGGCCCAGAAGGTGTGTGTTGGGGAGGGGGGAGGGAGGGGATGGGAAGAGGGGGTCTATATTCTATTCTCCTGAACATCAGCAACTGCCTCTTAGGACAGTGGTCGGCAAACTCATTAGTCAACAGAGCCAAATATCAATAGTACAACAATTGAAATTTCTTTTTAGGGCCGAAAACCGACTTCTGCACATGGGCCACGAAATTTCAATCACACTGTACTTGCGTGCCCGCACTCGGTATTTTGTGGAAGAGCCACACTCAAGGAGCCAAAGAACCGAATGTGGCTCGCAAGCCGCAGTTTGCCGACCACTGTCTTAGGAGAACATTTCCTAAGTCTTTTGAAGATAGCCATTTTTTTCACATTTGGTCTTTGGAAGGAGCAAATCTGCTATAAAAATATTATCATGTGCTATAATCTTTCCCACCACCAGCAATCATCAAAACAATGCTGAAGTATGAAATAACATTTCACTTTTCTAAAGTGATACAACGTTTATAAATATGCTAAGATAAAAATAGCATCCTCCCCAAATATTCTGATTTTCTTTCACATATTTTTGGTGACCCTGTTTTGCTGGTATCTTAGACACACGTTTAGTCTGACTAATAATCAGTGCTGATCTCAATACCCCAAGTAGGATCTGCGAAGTTTACTTCCTATGTGGGGCAAGGGTGGATGAAGACCAGCAGCAAACAGCAACTGAGTTCTCTATATCCCCATGTCTGCCTTTCTCTTTTTTCCCCTACCTTATTCTCACTCTTATACCAGAGTACCCAATGTTTTGAACCCCTAAAACTTATACCTCCACAAGAAGCCTAAGCAATGTTTTCAGGTAGCATGAAGTTTTATCTGTTTTTCCCAGGAATTGTATAGATATTCAGTGAAAAATTATACAAGAATTATTCCAGAATGTAGCCCTTGGATTCGTACCTTATAAAAGAAACTATAGGCCGAAACCGGTTTGGCTCGGTGGATAGAGCGTCAGCCTTCAGACCGAAGGGTCCCAGGTTCGATTCCGGTCATGGGCATGTACCTTGGTTGTGGGCACCTCCCCAGTGGGGGGTGGGCAGGAGGCCGCTGATCTGATGTTTCTCTCTCATCAATATTTCTAACACTCTATCTCTCTCCCTTCCTCTCTGTTAAAAAATCAATAAAATAACATTTAAAATAAAAAAGAAACTATAATTATAAAGAACTATGTTAGAAAGATTTTGTACTGGACTTGCTCTGTTTGCCCAGCCAGATCCACTTTCTAACCTTTGTTGCTTTGTATCTTGGAAGGTAGATCGTGAAGGATTGCAAAAACTTGGTTCAAGCAAGAGGTCACTGGTTCGATCTCCAGTAGAGGGTGTGCAGAAGGCAGTCATTCTATGGTTCTCTCTCATCATTGATGTTTCCATCTTTCTCTCCCTCTCCCTTCCTCTCCATGAAATAAATAAAAACATAGTTTAAATAAATAAGTTTCCTTTGTCCTCTGGGTGCTTCCAGTTGGGTTCAGCCATGGGAGGTATCAGTAGGACATCCCTTTCTGTTTCCCTTAACACTGCCCATATTTCTAAGAAAGTTTAATGAAAAGATAATTTACAGTCACCTCTTCTAGTCTCCCATGTATTTCCAGCCAAAACCCTGACCCATATAGATTTCAAGGAGATCCATTTATCTTAATTATGGAAAAATACCGTGAAAGGGAGAGGTGACCTGTTTATAATCCAGGCCCTTTGCTTTTCTTTCCTGTTTTGCTGCCTGGCTCTTGGCTTTTTCGTATCATGGCCACAAGGGGGCGAACAAGGATAGGAACAGAGACTCAAAACACAACACAGAATTTTTATAAATGTTGGGTTATACCAACAGAGGTTCATTCCGGGTTTTACAGTTAATATTTATTTATTTTTTGATTTTATAATGTTTTTTTAATAAGTATAAGTTATACAGACATAAAGCTATTTTTAAAAATAAAGGGAGAAACTAATTTGTGTGTGTGTGTGTGTGTGTGTGTGTATCCTATGTAATAAAAGCATAGTATGCAAATCAACCAAACAGCCAAACAGCAGGATGACCATCCAGACAACCATTCATTCGGGACCATGCTATGACACCCATTGGCCCCAGGCCAGCCAACACAGGTGTGATGTGATTGATCAGGGGCCTGGCCGCTCAGCAAAGGGAAGCCCAGGCCACCAGCGGAAAGAAGACCTACTCTTGCACGAATTTTGTGCATTGAGCCGCTAGTGTATATGTGTGTGTGTGTGTGTGTGTGTGTGTGTGTGAGTATGAATTTACTTTGAACTCTTTAAAATTTAAGTCAGCCAAAAAACAATTGCCATCCTTATTTAGAGCTTAATGATCACTTAAAGTGGCATCTTTGGTTATGATTTTGATCTTCTTCCTGGTCTCAGTATTCTGCTTGTCAGCATCTTTCAGTGTCACGGTGTTTTACAAGCTATTCTTACATTGGTTCTCATAGAAGAGATAGTTCTATGGTGAGCCCCAGACTCTGACATGTCCTTAGCTACTTCTCTTATATTAAATCAATGAGTTTGTGGGGTTTTTTTAATAGAGTACTGGCACTCTAGCCAGTTTTGCTCAGTGGATAGAGCATCAGCCTTCGGACTCAAGGGTCCGGGTTAGATTCTGATCAAGGGCATGTACCTTGATTGCAGGCACATCCCCAGTGGGGGGGGGGGTGCAAGAGGCAGCTGATGGATGTTTCTCTCTTATTGTTATTTCTAGGTCTCTCTCCCTCTCCTTTTCTCTCTATAAAAAATCAATAAAATATATTTTTAAAAAAATAAATAATAGAGTTTAGGCATACCTTGGATATATAATGGGTTCAGTTTTAGATCACCAAAATAAAGCTATTTTCATAATACTAGCGGCCCGATGTATGATATTTATGCAAGAATAGGCCTTCCTCTGGCTTTACTCCCAGTTGCCTGGAAGCCAGCAAGTCCTCGCTTCTTTTCAGAGCACTGCCCCTATAGCTCCCTCTGCCATCCTCTCTCCCCATCATAGCAGGTGTCCTGCCCCTCCCGACTGCTTCACACCCGCCATCTTTGTTGGGTTAATTTGCGTACTCACTTTGATTGGCTGTGGGCATAGCAGAGGTATGGTCAATTTACATGTTTGTCTATTATTAGGTAAGAAAGTTAGTGGTAATCTTTATAAACAATGCAACATCTATTTGGCCCAATAAAATGAGATATGCCTATAATACCTGGAAAACCTCAGCTGTGATTATCCCCAAACACCCTGCTTTTTACTTGTGATTTTTGTCCTTTTGAGGTTTTTTTATATATATTTTTTCAATATATTTTATTGATTTTTTACAGAGAGGAAAGGAGAGGGATAGAAAGTCAGAAACATCGATGAGAGAGAGAGACATCGATCAGCTGCCTCTCTGCACACCCCACACTGGAGATCAGCTGCCTCGATTGCACACCCCACACTGGAGATGTGCTCACAACCAAGGTACATGCCCCTGACCGGAATCGAACCTGGGACCCTTCAGTCCGCAAGCCGACACTCTATCCACTGAGCCAAACTGGTTTCGGCTATATATATTTTTTTAATTCTCTCACCCAAGGGTATTTTTACATTGATTTTTAGAGAGAGAGGAAGGGAAAGGGGGAGACAGAAAAATATCAATGTGAGAGAAGACATATTGATTTGTTGCCTCCTGCACGCACCTGACTGGGGCTGGGGAAAAGGCAACCAAGATATGTGCCCTTGACCAGAATCGAACCCAGGACCCTTCAGTCCATGAGCCGATGCTGTATCCACTGAGCCAAACCAGCGAGGGATGCCCTTTTGAGTTTTGAATCTCATTTACTTAAAATAGTTTAGTTAATCTTTTTCATGCAAGTAAACTGGAGCAGTTCACTTATTATTTAAAAATGCCTTCCATCAACTAGGATCCCTGGTTTGGCTTTCTGAAGTTCCCTGGAAGTCTCCTGAACTGAGATGTGGCATCCACCCTTCTCAAAGGAAGTACAAGAGGCATCTCATTTATCGTCATGTCCTGAAAAACTAGATTACAATGGAAAATTTTCACTTTCTTAAGTTTAAGTTCTCTAAGAGTACTCTTTACTCTAAATTTCAAATTCTGTGAAAAACCCAAGTAAAACAAATTTGGGAAGTGTGAAGAAATGAATCCCCACTTATAAACATGAGGAGAAAATAATCATCCTATCTAATAAAGAGGGATATCCTAATTGACCATCACTCTGTCACAAAGAGGGCTGCACCCACAGCTGAGGCCAAGTTCCCATAAGAAGCCTTAACAAGCAATCAGCAGAGTATTGAGGCTATGCCCTCCCCCACCCCCATGGACCTTGACAGAGGACCTCAAGGTACACTTCCCATCCTGGTGCTGGGCTAGGGGACCTCAGCCTGCTCCCTCCACCCCAGCACCAGGCCCAGGGACCTCAGACCACAACCTCCACCTGGTGGGGCTTGACAGTGGACCTCAGGCCATGCCCCCTGTCCCAACACTGGGCCAGGGTACCTGAGGCTGTGCCCCTCCTAACTGGCTGGGCTCTGACACTTCTATTATAGAGAAAGGACAAATAGCAATATTAAATTATTTCTTCTAATTAATCCCCTTTTAATGTGCACAAATTTAATATACCGGGTCACTAGTCTTTATTTTATTTTTTTTAAATATATTTTATTGATTTTTTACAGAGAGGAATGGAGAGAGATAGAAAGTCAGAAACATCGATGAGAGAGAGACATCGATCAGCCGCCTCCTGCATGCCCCACAGTGGAGATGTGCCCGCAAGCAAGGTACATGCCCCCGACCGAAATCGAACCTGGGACCTTTCAGTCCGCAAGCCGACGCTCTATTCACTGAGCCAAACCGTTCTCGGCACTAGTTTTTAATAAGAGGCAAAATTCTAAACATCCCAGGATATTATAACAAAAGTGCTTTATAAACAGTAAAATGTAAGCATTGTTAATTACTGTCCGAATTAATAAAAACCCAATATGTTAAGTGTCCAGCCGACCGGTCGGCCATTCAACCAATCAAAGTGTAATATTCTAATGATATGCTAAGGATGCTCAACCACTGCCCACCAGGGGGCAGATGCTCTGACCAATAGGTTAGCTTGCTGCTGGGGTCCAGCCAATCGGGACTGAGCAAGATGGGTCAGACAAACCCTGGAGCCCTCACAGGGTTCCTCTCTGGCTGGCCAACCTCCGGTGTCCCTCCTCACTCAAATCATGCACCAGGGGGGTCCCTCAGCCTGGCCTGTGCTCTCTTGCAATCTGTGATCCCTCGGGGGATGTTGGAGAGCCAGTTTCCGCCCAACCCCACAGGCCAGGCTGAGGGACCCCACTGATGCACAAATTCATGCATCAGGCCTCTAGTATAGTGAATAAGAAACCAATGTGTTAGAATGAAGGAGTCATGTAACACTAACTACCTTGTGTGCTTTTGGGCTCTTCTGGCCTGTTGTACCCAGGTTCTTGAGGACCTATGATGAGAGTATAGGAATATTCAATGCACCACAGGAACTGAGGCTAAAGGATTGGCTCTAAGACTAGTCACAGGATCTGATAAGTGCAATAGTAGCTGAACTCCAGCTTCAGACAAAGCATCCCTAACCTTCTTGCACCATCCCTGTGTCAATTGCCTCACATGCCAGCCTTTATAAAACATTAACTCTCTTTATGTTTGTGCATAAGTCTAAAAGCAGGCTCATCTTCAGGCCTTGATTTGAGTCTTACTGTCCTTTTATAAAAACTGTGGTAAAAGACATAAAATTTCTTTTAACTATCTTTAGATGTATGGTTACATAGTGTTAAGTATATAGACATTGTTGTGCAACCAATCTCCAAAACTTTTTCATCTTGCAAAACTGAAACTCTATACCCCTTAAACAACTCTCCATGTTCCCCTGCTTCCAGTCACTGGGAATATACAGCATGGAATTATAGAGTATGTGTCTTTTTTAACTGGATTAATTCATTTAGTATAATATCCTCGAATTTCATCCCTGTTGTAGTAGCATGTGTCACAATTTTCTTCCTTTTTAAGACTGAATAATATTCTACGGTATGTATATACCACTTTTTAAAATTCATTCTTTGGTGGAGAACATTTGGATTGTTTCCATCTTTGGCTGTGAATAGTGTTGCTATAACATGGGTGTAGAAATAGCTGTTTGAATCTCTGCTTTCACTTCTTTTGATGGTAATTCTATGTTTAATTCTTTGAGCAATCAGAATACTGCTTTCCACAGCAGCAACACCATTTCCCATTCCTACTAGTAACACACAAAAGTTCAGATGTTTCTACATCCTCACCAACACATTGTTTGTTTGTTTGTTTTTATAATAGTCATCCTAATGGGTGAGAAGCAGTATCTCATGATTTTTGATTTGTATTTCTCTAATGACTAGATCAATACACTGAATGTTTGTGTCCCCTCAATATTCACATGTTGAAATCCTGACTCCTAAAAACGATGGTATTATGAGATGGACTTTTAAGAGGTGATTAGACTGTGAGGACAGAGCCATTGTAAATGGGATTAGTGTTCTTACTAAAGAGAGCCTACAGAGATTGCTAGCCCTTCCCACCATACAAAGACAATGATGGCCATCTGGGAACCGGAAGCTGGTTGCATCAGAGCAAAACTTTACTAGTACCTTAATCTTGGACTTGCCAACTTCCAGATCTGTCAGAAATAAATTCTCACAGTTTATAAGCTACCCAGCCTGTACTATTTTGTGATAGCAGCCCAAAAGGTCTAAGACAACTAGTGATAGTATCTTTTCATATGCTTATTATCCATTTGCATATTTTCTTTGGAGAGATGTCTGTTCAAGTCCTTTGCTCATTTTCTAAGATTTGTTTTGAGGTTATTGTTTAGTTAAAGGAGTTCTTAAAAATCCTGAATATTAACTCCTTATCACATATATAATTTGCAAATATTTTCTCCCATTGTATGGGTTGCATTTTCACTTTGTTGATAGTGTCCTTTGATGACAAAAGCTTTCACATTTTGATGTTATCCAAAATGTTTGTTTTTACTTTTATTGTCTGTACTTTCAGTGTCAGAGCCAACATATCATTACCATTCCAATGTCACAAAACTTTTACCCGTAATTTCTTCTAAGAGATTTATAAGTTTCTTACTATTTTTTAATGAGCACACTAGAGGCCCGGTGCATGAAATTCCTGCACAAGCGGGGAGAGTTTGTCCCTCACCCCAGCCTGCAACTTCTCCAGGACTGCTGGCTCCCAAACACTCACCTGCCTGTCTGCCTGTTTGCTCCTAACCACTTCTGCCTGCCAGCCTGATCACCCCCTAATTACTCCCCTGCCAGCCTGATCGACGCCTAACTGCTCCCCTGCTGGCCTGATTGCCCTAACTTCCCTCCCCTACCAGTCTAGTCACCCCTAACTGCCCTCCCTTGCTAGTCTGGTTGCCACTTTCTGCCCTCCCCTGCTGGCCTGGTCACCCCCAACTGCCCTCCCCTGCTGGCTTGGTCGGCCCTAACTGCCCTCCCTTGCTAACCTGGTTGCCCCCAACTGCTCTCTCCTGCAGGCCTGGTCTCTCCCAACTGCCTTCCCCTGAAGGCCTAGCCCCCCTCCTCCAACTGTCCTCCACTGCAGGCTGGTCCCCTCCCCAACTTCCCTCCTTTGCAGGCCTGGTACCTCCCAACTGCTCTCCCTTGCAGATCTGGTTGCCCTCAACTGCCCTCCCCTTAGGCCTTGTCCCTCCCAATTGCCCTCCCCTGCTGGCCATCTTGTGGTGGCCACCTTGTGTCCACATGGGGGTGGCCATCTTGTGTGTTGCAGTGATGGTTAATTTTCATATTACCTCTTTATTATATAGGATTTTACACCTTTGTTAGAAGATTCCTCTGCTTTTTATGGGATCTGAACTACTCATTTTTTTAGGGGAGAGTTGTTGATAAAGGATTTTTTTCTCAATCACATCCCTTATGAAGAAGAATTCCTCTTTATTATAATGCAGGGTACTCTCTAGGTATAGGTCCTTCTAAAACTGACATTGCTTCTCAATTTTCTCAAGTATATATATCATTTGAGGATTTTTGGTAAAAGCATACATTCTGATTAAGTGTTTTGTTTTGTTTTTGTTAGCCACACCAGAGGATATTTTTACATTGATTTTTTTAGAGAGTGGAAAGGAGAGGAGGAAGAGATAGAGAAAAAAACATTGATGGGAGAGAGACATATTGATTGGTTGCCTCCTGTGTGTGCCAGGGTTGAACCTGCAACATAGGTAAATGCCCTTGATGGGGAATCACACCTGAGACCCTCCAGTGCACAGGCCAACACATCTAACCTTCGAGGAACACCAGCCAAGGCAGATCCTTAAGGGTATGCATTTCTAACAAATTCATGTATGCTGCTTTGGACTACACTTTGAACTATACTTTGAGCAGGGATCTGTAGGGGAGAGCTATGATCATCAAAGTACAGTGGTACCTTGAGATACGAGTGCCCTAACATACAAGATTTTTGAGATATGAGCCGTTGAGCGAGCGATTTTTGCTTTGAAATACGAGCAACATTTGAGATAGGAGTAATAGCGTGGATTGGCCGGCTGCACACGACCCACAGTTTACCGTGACTCGAGCATCTCATAGTTTCCCACGCCTCAAGGTTACGGAACGAATTAAACTCATATTTTGAGGTACCACTGTATGGCCCTCTGCTTATAGGTGGACTATGAGGATCCCCCAGTCCAGATACTAAAATACAAGTTCTTTCTTTAGTTCTTATGATCACACACAAGCAGTTCCATAGAATTTCATATAACACTAAATTCTATATTTTGTGAATTATTAAGAACCATTCAATTTATGTATTTATGAGCTACATTAACAGAGTATTAGAGCTTATCTCAGGGCCGTACATGATTTTAGGAGGCACCAGGCACTTTTACCCTTGTAGACCCCTTCCTACACACACACACACACACACACACACACACACAATTCTATTTTATGATTACATTGGTATAAGGACATATATAACCCAGGCAAATTCATTATTATATACTCATTTTTTAATTTTTTTTATTTTAAAGGAAATTAAGACACATTTGAGGACTCCTAAAAGTATTCTGGGCCCTAGGCACTGTGCCTACTGTGCCTACTGTGCCTAATACATAAGTTGGCCTTGGTTTACTGAAAACTCTAACTAAGAATTCCAAGAGGAGGACTGGCAGCCACACAATACTTGGCAGGCTGCTGCACTCCCACAGTTAATGAGCAGAGGCAGATAGTTAGAATTCCTACAATTCAGCATCCTGTCTGAAACATTGCACCAGCAGTGCTATGAGTTGGTCATAATTTTCAGTTGCTGCTATTCTTATTCTTAATTATTAGAGGCCAGTGCATAAAATTTGTGCACGGGGGGAAGAGTATCCCTTAGCCCAGCCTGCACCCTCTCCAATCTGGAACCCCTTGAGGATGTCCGACCACCTGTTTAGTTAGACATCCCTCTCACAATTCAGGACTGCTGGCTCCAAATGCTTGCCTTCCTCTTCCTGATTGCCCCTAATTGCTTCTGCTTGCCAGCCTGATCACCCCCTAACCACTCCCCTGCCAGCCTGATCAATGTCTAACTGCTTTCCTGCTGGCCTGGTCACCCTTAATTGTACTCCCCTGCAGGCCTGGTCTCCCCCCCACCCCCAACTGCTCTCCCCTGCAGGCCTGGTCCCCCCACACACAACTGCCCTCGCCTGCTGTCCTGGTTCCCCTCAACTGTCCTCCTCTTCAGGTCTGGTCTCCCCTGCAACTGTCCTCCACTGAAGGCTGGTCCCCCCCTCAACTGCCCTGCACTGCAGGCCTGGTCCCACCCCCAACTTCTCTCCCCTGCAGGTCTGCCCCCCACCAACTGCCCTTCCCTGCATCCTGTTCCCCCCCAACAACTACCTTTCCCTGCAGGCTTGGTCCCTCCTAACTGCCCTCCCCTGCAGGCCTAGTCCCCCCAAATGCCCTTCCCTGCAGGCCTGGGTCCCCCCCAACTGCCCTTCTCTGCCATCCTAGTCATTCCCAACTGCCCACAACTGTCCTTCCTTGCCAGCCATCTTGTGGCAGCTATCTTGTGTCTACATGGGAGCAGCCATCTTTGACCACATAGGGGCAGCCATCTTGTGTCTTGGAGTAACAGTCAATTTGCATATTACTCTTTTATTAGATAGGATGAGTCACTGTTAATGCACTTTATCTGTTAACTTATATGGTAGTTAATCCTAGAAAATTTAGTGATATAAATCAATATAATTTTCCAAAAGCCAGATTTTAAGACACGTATTATTCTAGTTCAAATGTCATTCAATCCCTTAATACTAAAGCAGATAGAGAATTTCCCACAGTGTTTTTTCAGTTGTCAAAACATGTCTATAACTTCATATTTGTCTCTTATAAAATAAATACAAGTGACTCAGACCTGGCAATTTGCTTGTACTTTGTTTTACATCTGAAGATTCAATGTGAATGTTGAAGATGTCATCAGTGAGTGTAAGTAGAACTTGATGCTAAAGAGGTGGTGGAGAAATATCTTGAATAGGCTAAGAGTGACAAAAAGAGATCACAATAATTTCAGGAAAGATGATCCATGATAGAAGGGCAGAAGTCTGGAAGCATCAGTGGGAGTAGAGGAAAATGCTCTTCTTTCTTTCTGTCCCCAGGAAAATTTTATCAGAGAAGAGACTGGCTCTGGTATGCATAGCTGACATTTGCCCCAAATTATAATTGAACTGAAATGTCTCTTTTATGTTACTATTCAGTGTCATTTCCATCTGAAATTAATGTCTTAAAGTTTCTTTCATCCTGGCCAGACTATCTGAATGGTTATAGTAGTAACATTTATCTGGCTTATTCTCTAAAATGTGGGCCTTATATCCAAAAGTACCTACAGTCAAGAAAATATCTCTTCCCCAAAAATAACCTGACTTGTTATCTTAGTCAGGTTGCATATGACTCTCATTGTATCCAGAGCATTGAAAGTTAACATAGGTGGCAACTGGACCACTGGTTACTGATGCAATGCTGTTTTTCTCTTGGGTGCCAGATCAAGTTTTGGTCTGTGAGAAAGGATGGTGAAAAGGAAATGTATACCTTGAGAAAAGAGTATTAGCACCAGAATTTTTTTTGGCAATGAGGACACAAATGTTCTTTTCCTTTTGAGCCTAAAAAAAAAAAAGCAAATGAACCGAAGGAAGACGAGATACATAATATTTCTCATTTAGAAGAGACCTATTGATAACCATCAGGTTTTTATAAGGTTCTGAACAACTTAGAAAGCAAATATGCAAACCTCTTAATACATCCAACACTATGGTAATGAAATGAATGTAAAATGGAACACTTAGAATGCTTTGACAAAGTGTAAGATCATATCCATTTCTTTGGCCTTTTGTACTCTATATTTAAGTACCCCAAATAAATCTCTCCATATAGAATTACTAAAAAAATGTTTTAAAAATGAATCATGAATTTCATCTAAGCCTGCAATTCTAAGTTCATCTATACAGACAATAGCCTGACAGGTGGCCTGGCCATGGAGCACACAGCTTACATCAAACAATGAGGCATCCTGAGAACTTCCCAAACACAGCAATCAGGGGCTTACTTCCTTGAGGAAAGGTTTTAACAGATATGGATAAGAAGTTCTGATAAGGGGTTAAAACTAGGACCAAAAGCTCTAGAAAAATAGATTTCAGCTTATTAAGGGGAAGAACTTTCTAAGATGGAGTGGACTGTTGCCAGAAAGTGCCAGCTATCTAGCAGAAATAGGCCACTCAGCCACTTGGTGGATTTGCCATAAAAGAGAATTGAAGTAACATATGGCTGTATATGACGGTTTTAATCTTGGGATTTTGTGATACTTTATTTGGAGTCTGAACAGTTGTTGTTTTAAACTCCTTGAGATCTTATTAATAGTGATTTCAGGAAATACAGTCATCATTTCTCACATGCCAAATGAAAAAGACTCAGCGTATATAAACCTGAGAGCTAGCTATTATCATTAATAAGCAATCTTTCAACAGGAACAAAAAAGATAATAAATTCTATTACATCAGTTCATACCACCGATGTTGCCAGCTGAGAATTATTCTATACATTTAGATAGGATAATGGCTTGGAATTTATGCATTGTAGTTTAGTCACTCAAATTTCCTGTGAGGTCCTAAGTAAATCTACAAACCTGAGAATTATCATTCCTAAAAATAACCCTCCTACTGTTCACATACCTCAGTGATGCTCAAACTTCTATGTGTGTCAGAATCACCTGGGAAGCTTATTATAAACATCAGATGCCTGGCCCCCACCCACAGGGAATGTGACTCAGTGGGTCTGAGATGGGGCCTTGGGTATTCCCATGTTTACAAGCTTCTCAGGTGACTAGTGCTCCACTTTGGAGAACTACTAACCCATCACAGGAGTTTTTAAATAAGTAGAAAACTTAGAAAACAAAGTATAATATAAATGCTTTTTTTCTTTTAAGTATTAAAATTTTTAATATATTTTTACTGATTTCAGAGAGGAATGGAGCGGATTAGTGAAACATCAATGATGAGAATCATTGATCGACTGCCTCCTACACGCCCGGTACTGGGCATGTGCCCTTGACCAGAATTGAACCCAGGATCCTTCAGTCTGCAGGCTGACTGACACTCTATCCCCTGAGCCAAACCAGCTAGGGCAAAATACTTCATTTTTAAGCAGAAGGATTCCTGTGTAGCTATCAGTAAAAATTTCCAGAAGTCAAAATTATTATGTCCATATATCAACTCAATGCTTAGAACAATGCAGGAGTAACGAATATATACACAGGCTTTGGAGTCAAACCAGAGTTTGAATCTTGATTGTGTCCATTACTAACAGTGAGGCCTTGGCCGAGTGGCTAAACCTTGCTGAGCTTCAATTTCTCATAGAAAGGAAACAGGAATTAGAATAGTTACCTCACAGGGTTGTTATGAAGATTAAATAAGATGATAGAATGGGCATGTAGCATAGCTACAGGCATGTGAAAAGCATTCAATTAATGGAAGTATTATTTTGGTGACTAATCACTAGATTATTTCAATATGACCTTGTTATGCTTACTACAGAATTAGAAATAGGATCACTTTATTATTTATTTATTTATTAAAATATATGTTTTATTGATTTTTTACAGAGAGGAAGGGAGAGGGATAGAGAGTTAGAAACATCGATCAGCTGCCTCCTGAACACTCATTACTGGGGATGTGTCCACATCCAAGCTACATGCCCTTGATGGGAATCAAACCTGGGATCCTTCAGTCTACAGGCTGAAGCTCTATCCACTGAGCCAAACTGGTCAGATTGGGAATAGGATCAATTTAATAAGCTTTCTGTGACCATATATTTGTTCTAGGAGAGGGCAAAATATACATGTGTTTCAATTATACACACTACAACAAAATGTTTTATCTATTTTAAAGTAAGTAATTTTATCTAGTCCATTCCTCATAAACTCCCCTATAATTAATTACACAAGGAGATCATTTTAATGGCCTAAAATGGACATTAATGGCCTGAAATGGATATGTGTCATATTTGAGGTCACACAGCAGAAACAACTATGGAATCCAAGATTTGGGAAACTGATATTTTATCCCTGACCAAACCAGCATGTTTTCCTAAGACAAAAAGAAAAAACAAAAAGGTTTTACAGTGGTGAGAGGCCTATATCCTGATACCAGATAGAAAAGCAGTAACAGTAATCAACAAATGGCATTAATCATTGTTCTCTTAGCCAGTTGCTCTAACCCATTGGGTTAAACTAAATGTGAACAATGTTAAAGAATTTTTAGCCCTAATCAGTTTGGCTCAGTGGATTTAGTATCAGCCTGCGGACTGATTTCGGTCAAGGGCATATATCTTGGTTGCGGGCACATCCCCAGTAGGAGGTGTGCAGGAGGCAGCTGATTGATGTTTCTCTCCCATTGATGTTTCTAATTCTCTATCCTTCTCCCTTCCTCTCTGTAAAAAATCAATAAAATATATTTTTTAAAAAATCTTCAGCAACTGTATTTCCAATAGCAGTTCAATGGCTTTGAGAACCAATTCTGGTTCTCAAAGGTCCCTAATCTTTTTCTATGAAAACAACTTTTCATTTCTCAAACACGTTCTGATTTTGCATTGGTGGGAGGTGGGGGTGAGTTAAGGCAGAAAAGGAGCAGAAGCTGACAATGAAGTATCTGGCAGAACTAGGGAGTGCTGACAATACAGTTACTGAGCCCCCTATTCACACCCCTCCCTGGGAACAGGCCAGAGGAAAGAAACCAGTGTGGTGGGGGCATCAACCTTCACAGAAGATCTGCCAGCAGAGATCCTGATGAGCTGCTAGAGGTCCCCTGGGTTTTATCAGAATTATCAGCACATCTATCAAACAATGAAGCTATAAAGAGTACTGTGTTGGGTGTCTTATTGTCACATCTATTGTCTATTTGTTACCTTCATTCTGCAACAAAATATGCCATCTTACAATGAATGACCCATGTGTAAGGCAGCAAGTCCTCATGGCTGTGACAGAGGGTTTGCAGATATGCTCATCCACAGCATGGCAGGGTCCTATTACAGGAGCTCCATTTCTATGAGAAACTCTTCCCCTCATAGAAAAGCAGGTGCCAGTTGGTGGCTACAGCCAAGAAGAATGAGACGGATAAGTACAGACACCTAGGTCTTATCTGAATATTCTGGTTGGCTAAAAGCACTCAGTAGCCCTTTGTTCATTCTTCAAAAAAAATTGTATTGAATATTTCTTATTTAGGATACATGGTGCTGGGAGCTGGGGATACAGTGGTGAATTAAACAGACTGATCCTATCTAAGAAGCTATTAACAAATAAGTAAACTACAGTATAGCCAGTTATACCTATGTGCCATCATTGGTAGGGAAGGGGGGTGCAGAGCATTCTCAGAACACAAAAGTGGTACACTTGATGTAAACAAAAATTGGAAGTGAAGAACAAGTTAAGACTCACAGATTCAAGAATGTTATTTTAGAAGGTGGGGAGGGGAGAAGCTGAGGGGGGGAGAGAGGGAGAAGGGTTCTTGGCAGAAGGAACAGCAAGTTTGAAAGCTTGGAATTGAAATTGCAAATCGTGTCAGACAAACTGGCTGAAGAGTACACTGTGTGTGTGTGTGTGGTGTGTGGTGTGTGTGCATGTGGTATGTATGTGCGGATGTGTGTGAGATTTGTTTATGTGTGGTGTCTGTGGTGTGTGGTGTATGGTGTGTGTGGTGTGTGCTGTGTG